>JBBPBT010000852.1:0-80031 GCA_037974875.1 Cicer bijugum | reverse complement strand
CACAAACACACCTATTTGATGCACAAGATTTGTTAAAAACCCTAATTGGACAAGAATAAGCATAGGGAGAACGAAAATGAACTAAATATTAATCCAATGACACATATGACCTTATCGGATGCACATGATTGGTTAAAAACCCTAATTGGACAATATTTAGCCTAGGGAGGACGAAGATGTCCTAAATGTTAATCCAATGACACAAATGAACTTATTATATGCGCAAGATTGGTTAAAAACCCTAATTGGACAAGAATAAGTCTAGGGAGGACGAAAATGACCTAATTGTTCATCCAATAGCAAAAATTACACCTATTGGATGAACAAGATTGGTTAAAAGCCCTGATTGGACAAGAAAAAGCCTAGGGAGGACGAAAATGACCTAATTGTTCATCCAATGACACAAACACACCTATTGGATGAACAAAATTGGTTAAAAACCCTAGTTGGACAGAATAAGCATAGGCAGGACGAAAATGACCTAATTGTTCATCCAATGGCAAAAAATACACCTATTGGATGAACAAGATTGGTTAAAAGCCCTGGTTGGAAAAGAAAAAGCCTAGGGAGGACGAGAATGACCTAACTGTTCATCCAATGACACATACACACCTATTGGATGAACAAAATTGGTTAAAAACCCTAGTTGGACACAATAAGCCTAGGGAGGACGAAAATGACCTAATTGTTCATCCAATTACACAAACACACCTATTTGATGCACAAGATTTGTTAAAAACCCTAATTGGACAAGAATAAGCCTAGGGAGGACGAAAATGAACTAAATGTTAATCCAATAACACAAATGAACTTATCGGATGCACATGATTGGTTAAATATCCTAATTGGACAAGATTTAGCCTAGGGAGGACGAAAATGACCTAAATGTTAATCCAATGACACAAATGAACTTATTGGATGCACATGATTGGTTAAAAACACTAATTGGACAAGAATAAGCCTAGGGAGGACGAAAATGACCTAAATGTTAATCCAATGACACAAATGAACTTATCGGATGCACAAGATTTGTTAAAAACCCTAATTGGACAAGATTAAGCCTAGGGAGGAGGAAAATGACCTAAATGTTATTCCAATGACATAAATGAACTTATTGGATGCACAAGATTTGTTAAAAACCCTAATTGGACAAGATTAAGCCTAGGGAGGACCAAAATGACCTAAATGTTAATCCAATGACACAAATGAACTTATTGGTTCAACAAGATATGTTAAAAACCCTAATTGGACAAGAATAAACCTAGGGAGGACGAAAATGATTTAAATGTTCATCCAATGACACAAACACACCTATTGGACGCACAAGGCTAGTTAAAAACCCTAATTGGACAAAAATAAGCCTAGGGATGACGAAAATGAACAAAATGTTAATCCAATGACACAAACGCACCTATTGGATGCACAAGTTTGGTTAAAAACCATAATTGGACAAGAATAAGCCTAGGAAGGACGAAAATGACCTAATTGTTCAACCAATGACACAAACTCACCTATTGGATGCACAAGATTTGTTAAAAACCCTAGTGGGACAAAAATAAGCCTAGGGAGGACTAAAATTACCTAAATGTTAATCCTATGACACAAACACGCCTATTGGATTCAAAAGATTGGTTAAAAAGCCTAATAGGACAAGTATAAGCTTAGGGAGGACTAAAATGAACTAATTGTTCAACCAATGACACAAACTCACCTATTGGATGCACAAAATTAATTAAAAACCCTAATCGGAGCAGATTAAGCCAAGGGAGGACGAAAATGACCTAGATAATCATCGAATGACACAAACACACCTATTGGATGCAAAAGAATGGTTAAAAACCCTAATAGGACAAGTATAATCTTAGGGAGGACGAAAATGAGCTAATTGTTCATCCAATGACACAAACACACCTATTGGATGAACAAAATTGGTTAAAAACTCTAATTGGACAGTTTAAGCCTAGGGAGGACGAAAATGACCTAATTGTTCATCCAATGACACAAACACGCCTATTGGATGCACAAGATTTGTTAAAAACGTTAATTGGACAAGATTAAGCCTAAGGAGGATGAAAATAAACTAAATTTTAATCCAATGACACAAATGAACTTATTGGATGCACAAGATTGGTTAAAAACGCTAAGTGGACAAGATTAAACCTAGGGAGGACGAAAATGACCTAATTGTTCATCCAATTACACAAACACACCTATTTGATGCACAAGATTTGTTAAAAACCCTAATTGGACAAGAATAAGCATAGGGAGAACGAAAATGAACTAAATATTAATCCAATGACACATATGACCTTATCGGATGCACATGATTGGTTAAAAACCCTAATTGGACAATATTTAGCCTAGGGAGGACGAAGATGTCCTAAATGTTAATCCAATGACACAAATGAACTTATTATATGCGCAAGATTGGTTAAAAACCCTAATTGGACAAGAATAAGTCTAGGGAGGACGAAAATGACCTAATTGTTCATCCAATGGCTCAAATACACCTGTTGGATGAACAAGATTGGTTAAAAGCCCTGATTGGACAAGAAAAAGCCTAGGGAGGACGAAAATCACCTAATTGTTCATCCAATGAAACAAACACACCTATTGGATGAACAAAATTCGTTAAAAACCCTAGTTGGACAGAATAAGCCTACGGAGGACGAAAATGACCTAATTGTTCATCCAATTACACAAACACACCTATTTGATGCACAAGATTTGTTAAAAACCCTAATTGGACAAGAATAAGCCATGGGAGGACGAAAATGAACTAAATGTTAATCCAATGACACAAATGAACTTATCGAATGCACATGATTGGTTAAAAACCCTAATTGGACAAGATTTTGCCTTGGGAGGACAAAGACGTCCTAAATGTTAATCCAAAGACACAAATGAAATTATTGGTTCCACAAGATTGGTTAAAAACCCTAATGGGACAAAAATAAACCTAGGGAGGACGAAAATGATTTAAATGTTCATGCAATGACACAAACACACCTATTGGATGCACAAGTTTGATTAAAAACCCTAATTGGACAAGAATAAGCCTAGGGACGACGAAAATGACCTAACTGTTCATCCAATGACATAAGCACATCTATTGGATGCACAAGATTGGGTAAAAACCCTAATTGGACAGGAATAATCATACGGAGGACGAAAATGACCTAATTGTTCATCCTATGACACAAACACACCTAATTGTTCATCCTATGACACAAATGAACTTATTGGATCCACAAGATTGGTTAAAAACCCTAATTGGACAAGAATAAACCTAGGGAGGACGAAAATGATTTAAATGTTCGTCCAATGACACAAACACACCTATTGGACGCACACGTCTGGTTAAAAACCCTAATTGGACAAGAATAAGCCTAGCGATGACGAAAATGAACTAAATGTTAATCCAATGACACAAACGCACCTATTGGATGCAGAAGTTTGGTTAAAAACCCTAATTGGGCAAGAATATGCCTAGGAAGGACAAAAATGACCTAATTATTCATCCGATGACACAAACACACCTATTGGATGCACAAGATTTGTTAAAAACCCTAACTGGACTAGAATAAGCCTAGGGAGGACGAAAATGACCTAATTGTTCATCCAATAACACAAACTCACCTATTGGATGCACAAGATTTGTTAAAAACACTAGTTGGACAAGAATAAGCCTAGGGAGGACGAAAATAATCTAAATGTTAATGTAATAACACAAATGTACTTATGGGATGCACAAGATTCATTAAAAACCCTAATTGGACAAGATTAAGCCTAGGGAGGAAGAAAATGACCTAAATAATCATCCAATGACAGAAACACACCTATTGGATGCCCAAGATTGGTTAAAAACCCTAACTATAAGCCTATGGGGGACGAAAATGAACTAATTGTTCATCCAATGATACAAACACACTTATTGGATGAACAAAATTGGTTAAAAACTCTAATTTGACAAAATGAGCCAAAGGAGGACGAATATGACCTAATTGTTCATCCATTGACACAAACACACCTATTGGATGCCCAAGATTTGTTAAAAACCCTAATTGGACAAGATTAAGCATAGGGAGGACGAAAATGAACTAAATTTTAACCCAATGACACAAATGAACATATTGGATGCACAGATTGATTTAAAACGCTAATTGGACAAGATTAAGCCTACGGAGGACGAAAAAGACCTAAATGTTAATCCAATGACACAAATGAACTTATTGGATGCACAAGATTGGTTAAAACCCCTAACTGGACAACATTAAGCCTAGGGAGGACGAAAATGATTTAAATGTTCATCCAATGACACAAATGAAGTTATTGGTTCCACAAGATTGGTTAAAAACCCTAATTGGACAAGAATAATCCTAGGGAGGACGAAAATGACCTAACTGTTCATCCAATGACATAAACACATCTATTGGATGCACAAGATTGGGTAAAAACCCTAATTGGACAAGAATAATCATATGGAGGACGAGAATGACCTAATTGTTCATCCTATGACACAAACACACCTAATTGTTCTTCCTATGACACAAATGAACTTATTGGATCCCCAAGATTGGTTAAAAACCCTAATTGAACAAGAATAAACCTAGGGAGGACGAAAATGATTTAAACGTTCGTCCAAAGACACAAACACACCTATTGGACGCACAAGTCTGGTTAAAAACCCTTATTGGACAAGAATAAGCGTAGGGATGACGAAAATGAACTAAATGTTAATCCAATGACACAAACGCACCTATTGGATGCACAAGATTTGTTAAAAACCCTAATTGGACAAGAATAAACCTAGGGAGGAAGAAAATGACCTAATTGTTCAACCAATGACACAAACTCACCTATTGGATGTACTAGATTTGTTAAAAACCATAGTTGGACAAGAATAAGCCTAGGGAGGACGAAAACTACCTAAATGTTAATCCTATGACACAAACACACCTATTGGATGCAAAAGATTGGTTAAAAACCCTTATAGGACAAGTATATGGTTAGGGACGATGAAAATGAACTAATTGTTCAACCAATGACACAAACTCACCTATTGGATGCACAAGATTCATTAAAAACCCTAATTGGGCAAGATTAAGCCTAGGGAGGACGAAAATGCCCTAAATAATCATCGAATGACACAAACACACATATTGGATGCAAAAGATTGGTTAAAAACCCTAATAGGACAAGTATAATCTTAGGGAGGACGAAAATGAGCTAATTGTAAATCCAATGACACAAACACACCTATTGGATGAACAAAATTGGTTAAAAACTCTAATTGGACAGTTTAAGCCTAGGGAGGATGAAAATGACCTAATTGTTCATCCAATGACATAAACACACCTATTGGATGCACAAGATTTGTTAAAAACGCTAATTGGACAAGATTAAGCCTAAGGAGGACGTAAATGAACTAAATTTTAATCCAATGACACAAATGAACTTATTGGATGCACAAGATTGGTTAAAAATGCTAATTGGGCAAGATTAAGCATAGGGAGGACGAAAATGACCTAAATGTTAATCCAATGACACAAATGAACTTATTGGATGTACAAGATTGGTTAAAAACCCTAATAGGACAAGAATAAGCCTAGGGAGGACGAAAATGAACTAAATGTTAATCCAATGACACAAATGAACTTATCGAATGCACAAGATTGGTTAAAAACCCTAATTGGACAAGATTTTGCCTAGGGAGGCCGAAGACGTCCTAAATGTTAATCCAATGACACAAATGAACTTATTATATGCACAAGATTGGTTAAAAACCCTAATTGGACAAGAATAAGTCTAGAGAGGACGAAAATGACCTAATTGTTCATCCAATGGGACAAATACACCTATTGGATGAACAAGATTGGTTAAAAACCCAGATTGGACAAGAATAAGCCTAGAGAGGACGAAAATGACCTAACTTTTCATCCAATGACACAAACACACCTATTGGATGAACAAAGTTGGTTTAAAACCCTAGTTGGACAGAATAAGCCTAGGGAGGACGTAAATGACCTAACTGTTCATCCAATGACACAAACACACCTATTGGATGAACAAAATTGGTTAAAAACCCTAGTTGGACAGAATAAGCATAGGGAGGACGAAAATGACCTAATTGTTCATCCAATTACACAAACACACCTATTTGATGCACAAGATTTGTTAAAAACCCTAATTGGACAAGAATAAGCATAGGGAGAACGAAAATGAACTAAATATTAATCCAATGACACATATGACCTTATCGGATGCACATGATTGGTTAAAAACCCTAATTGGACAATATTTAGCCTAGGGAGGACGAAGATGTCCTAAATGTTAATCCAATGACACAAATGAACTTATTATATGCGCAAGATTGGTTAAAAACCCTAATTGGACAAGAATAAGTCTAGGGAGGACGAACATGACCTAATTGTTCATACAATGGCAAAAATTACACCTATTGGATGAACAAGATTGGTTAAAAGCCCTGATTGGACAAGAAAAAGCCTAGGGAGGACGAAAATGACCTAATTGTTCATCCAATGACACAAACACACCTATTGGATGAACAAAATTGGTTAAAAACCCTAATTGGACAAAAATAAGCCTAGGGATGACGAAAATGAACAAAATGATAATCCAATGACACAAACGCACCTATTGGATGCACAAGTTTGGTTAAAAACCATAATTGGACAAGAATAAGCCTAGGAAGGACGAAAATGACCTAATTGTTCAACCAATGACACAAACTCACCTATTGGATGCACAAGATTTGTTAAAAACCCTAGTGGGACAAAAATAAGCCTAGGGAGGACTAAAATTACCTAAATGTTAATCCTATGACACAAACACGCCTATTGGATTCAAAAGATTGGTTAAAAAGCCTAATAGGACAAGTATAAGCTTAGGGAGGACTAAAATGAACTAATTGTTCAACCAATGACACAAACTCACCTATTGGATGCATAAGAATGGTTAAAAACCCTAATAGGACAAGTATAATCTTAGGGAGGACGAAAATGAGCTAATTGTTCATCCAATGACACAAACACACCTATTGGATGAACAAAATTGGTTAAAAACTCTAATTGGACAGTTTAAGCCTAGGGAGGACGAAAATGACCTAATTGTTCATCCAATGACACAAACACGCCTATTGGATGCACAAGATTTGTTAAAAACGCTAATTGGACAAGAATAAGCCTAAGGAGGACGAAAATTAACTAAATTTTAATCCAATGACACAAATGAACTTATTGGATGCACAAGATTGGTTAAAAATGCTAAGTGGACAAGATTAAACCTAGGGAGGACGAAAATGACCTAATTGTTCATCCAATTACACAAACACACCTATTTGATGCACAAGATTTGTTAAAAACCCTAATTGGACAAGAATGAGCATAGGGAGAACGAAAATGAACTAAATATTAATCCAATGACACATATGACCTTATCGGATGCACATGATTGGTTAAAAACCCTAATTGGACAATATTTAGCCTAGGGAGGACGAAGATGTCCTAAATGTTAATCCAATGACACAAATGAACTTATTATATGCGCAAGATTGGTTAAAAACCCTAATTGGACAAGAATAAGTCTAGGGAGGACGAAAATGACCTAATTGTTCATCCAATGGCAAAAATTACACCTATTGGATGAACAAGATTGGTTAAAAGCCCTGATTGGACAAGAAAAAGCCTAGGGAGGACGAAAATGACCTAATTGTTCATCCAATGACACAAACACACCTATTGGATGAACAAAATTGGTTAAAAACCCTAGTAGGACAGAATAAGCCTACGGAGGACGAAAATGACCTAATTGTTCATCCAATTACACAAACACACCTATTTGATGCACAAGATTTGTTAAAAACCCTAATTGGACAAGAATAAGCCTCGGTAGGACGAAAATGAACTAAATGTTAATCCAATGACACAAATGAACATATCGGATGCACATGATTGGTTAAATATCCTAATTGGACAAGATTTAGCCTAGGGAGGACGAAAATGACCTAAATGTTAATCCAATGACCCAAATAAACTTATTGGATGCACAAGATTGGTTAAAAACCGTAATTGGACAAGATTAAGCCTAGGGAGAACGAAAATGAACTAAATATTAATCCAATGACACATATGACCTTATCGGATGCACATGATTGGTTAAAAACCCTAATTGGACAATATTTAGCCTAGGGAGGACGAAGATGTCCTAAATGTTAATCCAATGACACAAATGAACTTATTATATGCGCAAGATTGGTTAAAAACCCTAATTGGACAAGAATAAGTCTAGGGAGGACGAAAATGACCTAATTGTTCATCCAATAGCAAAAATTACACCTATTGGATGAACAAGATTGGTTAAAAGCCCTGATTGGACAAGAAAAAGCCTAGGGAGGACGAAAATGACCTAATTGTTCATCCAATGACACAAACACACCTATTGGATGAACAAAATTGGTTAAAAACCCTAGTTGGACAGAATAAGCATAGGCAGGACGAAAATGACCTAATTGTTCATCCAATGGCAAAAAATACACCTATTGGATGAACAAGATTGGTTAAAAGCCCTGGTTGGAAAAGAAAAAGCCTAGGGAGGACGAGAATGACGTAACTGTTCATCCAATGACACATACACACCTATTGGATGAACAAAATTGGTTAAAAACCCTAGTTGGACACAATAAGCCTAGGGAGGACGAAAATGACCTAATTGTTCATCCAATTACACAAACACACCTATTTGATGCACAAGATTTGTTAAAAACCCTAATTGGACAAGAATAAGCCTAGGGAGGACGAAAATGAACTAAATGTTAATCCAATAACACAAATGAACTTATCGGATGCACATGATTGGTTAAATATCCTAATTGGACAAGATTTAGCCTAGGGAGGACGAAAATGACCTAAATGTTAATCCAATGACACAAATGAACTTATTGGATGCACATGATTGGTTAAAAACACTAATTGGACAAGAATAAGCCTAGGGAGGACGAAAATGACCTAAATGTTAATCCAATGACACAAATGAACTTATCGGATGCACAAGATTTGTTAAAAACCCTAATTGGACAAGATTAAGCCTAGGGAGGAGGAAAATGACCTAAATGTGATTCCAATGACACAAATGAACTTATTGGATGCACAAGATTTGTTAAAAACCCTAATTGGACAAGATTAAGCCTAGGGAGGACCAAAATAACCTAAATGTTAATCCAATGACACAAATGAACTTATTGGTTCAACAAGATATGTTAAAAACCCTAATTGGACAAGAATAAACCTAGGGAGGACGAAAATGATTTAAATGTTCATCCAATGACACAAACACACCTATTGGACGCACAAGGCTAGTTAAAAACCCTAATTGGACAAAAATAAGCCTAGGGATGACGAAAATGAACAAAATGTTAATCCAATGACACAAACGCACCTATTGGATGCACAAGTTTGGTTAAAAACCATAATTGGACAAGAATAAGCCTAGGAAGGACGAAAATGACCTAATTGTTCAACCAATGACACAAACTCACCTATTGGATGCCCAAGATTTGTTAAAAACCCTAGTGGGACAAAAATAAGCCTAGGGAGGACTAAAATTACCTAAATGTTAATCCTATGACACAAACACGCCTATTGGATTCAAAAGATTGGTTAAAAAGCCTAGTAGGACAAGTATAAGCTTAGGGAGGACTAAAATGAACTAATTGTTCAATCAATGACACAAACTCACCTATTGGATGCACAACATTAATTAAATACCCTAATTGGAGCAGATTTAGCCAAGGGAGGACGAAAATGACCTAGATAATCATCGAATGACACAAACACACCTATTGGATGCAAAAGAATGGTTAAAAACCCTAATAGGACAAGTATAATCTTAGGGAGGACGAAAATGAGCTAATTGTTCATCCAATGACACAAACACACCGATTGGATGAACAAAATTGGTTAAAAACTCTAATTGGACAGTTTAAGCCTAGGGAGGACGAAAATGACCTAATTGTTCATCCAATGACACAAACACGCCTATTGGATGCACAAGATTTGTTAAAAACGCTAATTGGACAAGATTAAGCCTAAGGAGGACGAAAATAAACTAAATTTTAATCCAATGACACAAATGAACTTATTGGATGCACAAGATTGGTTAAAAACGCTAAGTGGACAAGATTAAACCTAGGGAGGACGAAAATGACCTAATTGTTCATCCAATTCCACAAACACACCTATTTGATGCACAAGATTTGTTAAAAACCCTAATTGGACAAGAATAAGCATAGGGAGAACGAAAATGAACTAAATATTAATCCAATGACACATATGACCTTATCGGATGCACATGATTGGTTAAAAACCCTAATTGGACAATATTTAGCCTAGGGAGGACGAAGATGTCCTAAATGTTAATCCAATGACACAAATGAACTTATTATATGCGCAAGATTGGTTAAAAACCCTAATTGGACAAGAATAAGTCTAGGGAGGACGAAAATGACCTAATTGTTCATCCAATGGCTCAAATACACCTATTGGATGAACAAGATTGGTTAAAAGCCCTGATTGGACAAGAAAAAGCCTAGGGAGGACGAAAATCACCTAATTGTTCATCCAATGAAACAAACACACCTATTGGATGAACAAAATTCGTTAAAAACCCTAGTTGGACAGAATAAGCCTACGGAGGACGAAAATGACCTAATTGTTCATCCAATTACACAAACACACCTATTTGATGCACAAGATTTGTTAAAAACCCTAATTGGACAAGAATAAGCCATGGGAGGACGAAAATGAACTAAATGTTAATCCAATGACACAAATGAACTTATCGAATGCACATGATTGGTTAAAAACCCTAATTGGACAAGATTTTGCCTTGGGAGGACAAAGACGTCCTACATGTTAATCCAAAGACACAAATGAAATTATTGGTTCCACAAGATTGGTTAAAAACCCTAATGGGACAAAAATAAACCTAGGGAGGACGAAAATGATTTAAATGTTCATGCAATGACACAAACACACCTATTGGATGCACAAGTTTGATTAAAAACCCTAATTGGACAAGAATAAGCCTAGGGACGACGAAAATGACCTAACTGTTCATCCAATGACATAAGCACATCTATTGGATGCACAAGATTGGGTAAAAACCCTAATTGGACAGGAATAATCATACGGAGGACGAAAATGACCTAATTGTTCATCCTATGACACAAACACACCTAATTGTTCATCCTATGACACAAATGAACTTATTGGATCTACAAGATTGGTTAAAAACCCTAATTGGACAAGAATAAACCTAGGGAGGACGAAAATGATTTAAATGTTCATCCAATGACACAAACACACCTATTGGACGCACAAGGCTAGTTAAAAACCCTAATTGGACAAAAATAAGCCTAGGGATGACGAAAATGAACAAAATGTTAATCCAATGACACAAACGCACCTATTGGATGCACAAGTTTGGTTAAAAACCATAATTGGACAAGAATAAGCCTTGGAAGGACGAAAATGACCTAATTGTTCAACCAATGACACAAACTCACCTATTGGATGCACAAGATTTGTTAAAAACCCTAGTGGGACAAAAATAAGCCTAGGGAGGACTAAAATTACCTAAATGTTAATCCTATGACACAAACACGCCTATTGGATTCAAAAGATTGGTTAAAAAGCCTAATAGGACAAGTATAAGCTTAGGGAGGACTAAAATGAAATAATTGTTCAACCAATGACACAAACTTACCTATTGGATGCACAAAATTAATTAAAAACCCTAATTGGAGCAGATTAAGCCAAGGGAGGACGAAAATGACCTAGATAATCATCGAATGACACAAACACACCTATTGGATGCAAAAGAATGGTTAAAAACCCTAATAGGACAAGTAAAATCTTAGGGAGGACGAAAATGAGCTAATTGTTCATCCAATGACACAAACACACCTATTGGATGAACAAAATTGGTTAAAAACTCTAATTGGACAGTTTAAGCCTAGGGAGGACGAAAATGACCTAATTGTTCATCCAATGACACAAACACGCCTATTGGATGCACAAGATTTGTTAAAAACGTTAATTGGACAAGATTAAGCCTAAGGAGGATGAAAATAAACTAAATTTTAATCCAATGACACAAATGAACTTATTGGATGCACAAGATTGGTTAAAAACGCTAAGTGGACAAGATTAAACCTAGGGAGGACGAAAATGACCTAATTGTTCATCCAATTACACAAACACACCTATTTGATGCACAAGATTTGTTAAAAACCCTAATTGGACAAGAATAAGCATAGGGAGAACGAAAATGAACTAAATATTAATCCAATGACACATATGACCTTATCGGATGCACATGATTGGTTAAAAACCCTAATTGGACAATATTTAGCCTAGGGAGGACGAAGATGTCCTAAATGTTAATCCAATGACACAAATGAACTTATTATATGCGCAAGGTTGGTTAAAAACCCCAATTGGACAAGAATAAGTCTAGGGAGGACGAAAATGACCTAATTGTTCATCCAATGGCTCAAATACACCTATTGGATGAACAAGATTGGTTAAAAGCCCTGATTGGACAAGAAAAAGCCTAGGGAGGACGAAAATCACCTAATTGTTCATCCAATGAAACAAACACACCTATTGGATGAACAAAATTCGTTAAAAACCCTAGTTGGACAGAATAAGCCTACGGAGGACGAAAATGACCTAATTGTTCATCCAATTACACAAACACACCTATTTGATGCACAAGATTTGTTAAAAACCCTAATTGGACAAGAATAAGCCATGGGAGGACGAAAATGAACTAAATGTTAATCCAATGACACAAATGAACTTATCGAATGCACATGATTGGTTAAAAACCCTAATTGGACAAGATTTTGCCTTGGGAGGACAAAGACGTCCTAAATGTTAATCCAAAGACACAAATGAAATTATTGGTTCCACAAGATTGGTTAAAAACCCTAATGGGACAAAAATAAACCTAGGGAGGACGAAAATGATTTAAATGTTCATGCAATGACACAAACACACCTATTGGATGCACAAGTTTGATTAAAAACCCTAATTGGACAAGAATAAGCCTAGGGACGACGAAAATGACCTAACTGTTCATCCAATGACATAAGCACATCTATTGGATGCACAAGATTGGGTAAAAACCCTAATTGGACAGGAATAATCATACGGAGGACGAAAATGACCTAATTGTTCATCCTATGACACAAACACACCTAATTGTTCATCCTATGACACAAATGAACTTATTGGATCCACAAGATTGGTTAAAAACCCTAATTGGACAAGAATAAACCTAGGGAGGACGAAAATGATTTAAATGTTCGTCCAATGACACAAACACACCTATTGGACGCACACGTCTGGTTAAAAACCCTAATTGGACAAGAATAAGCCTAGCGATGACGAAAATGAACTAAATGTTAATCCAATGACACAAACGCACCTATTGGATGCAGAAGTTTGGTTAAAAACCCTAATTGGGCAAGAATATGCCTAGGAAGGACGAAAATGACCTAATTATTCATCCGATGACACAAACACACCTATTGGATGCACAAGATTTGTTAAAAACCCTAATTGGACAAGAATAAGCCTAGGGAGGACGAATATGAACTAAATGTTAATCCAATGTCACAAATGAACTTATCGAATGCACATGATTTGTTAAAAACCCTAATTGGACAAGATTTTGCCTAGGGAGGACGAAGACGTCCTAAATGTTAATCCAATGACACAAATGAACTTATTATATGCACGAGATTGGTTAAAAACCCTAATTGGACAAGAATAAGTCTAGAGAGGACGAAAATGACCTAATTTTTCATCCAATGGCACAAATACATCTATTGGATGAACAAGATTGGTTAAAAACCCTGGTTGGACAAGAATAAGCCTAGAGAGGATGAAAATGACCTAACTGTTCATCCAATGACACAAACACACCTATTGGATGAACAAAATTGGTTTAAAACCCTAGTTGGACAAAATAAACCAATGGAGGACAAAAATGACCTAACTGCTCATCCAATGACACAAACACACCTATGGGATGAACAAAAATTGTTAAAAACCCTTGTTGGACAGAATAAGCATAGGGAGGACGAGAATGACCTAATTGTTCATCCAATTACACAAACACACCTATTTGATGCACAAGATTTGTTAAAAACCCTAATTGGACAAGAATAAGCATAGGGAGAACGAAAATTAACTAAATATTAATCCAATGACACATATGACCTTATCGGATGCATATGATTGGTTAAAAACCCTAATTGGACAAGATTTAGCCTAGGGAGGACGAAGATGTCCTAAATGTTAATCCAATGACACAAATGAACTTATTATATGCACAAGATTGGTTAAAAACCCTAATTGGACAAGAATAAGTCTAGGGAGGACGAAAATGACCTAATTGTTCATCCAATGACAAAAAATACACCTATTGGATGAACAAGATTGGTTAAAAGCCCTGATTGGAAAAGAAAAAGCCTAGGGAGGGCGAAAATGACCTAACAGTTCATCCAATGACACATACACACCTATTGGATGAACAAAAATGGTTAAAAACCCTAGTTGGACAGAATAAGCCTAGGGAGGACGAAAATGACCTAATTGTTCATCCAATTACACAAACACACCTATTTGATGCACAAGATTTGTTAAAAACCCTAATAGGACAAGTATAAGCCTAGGGAGGACAAAAATGAACTAATTGTTCATCCGATGACACAAACACACCTATTGGATGAACAAAATTGGTTAAAAACTCTAATAGGACAGAATAAGCCTAGGGAGGACAAATATGACCTAATTGTTCATCCAATGACACAAACACACTTATTGGATGCCGAAGATTTGTTAAAAACCCTAATTGGACAAGATTAAGCCTAGGGAGGACGAAAATGAACTAAATTTTAATCCAATGACACAAATGAACTTATTGGATGCACAAGATTGGTTAAAAACGCTAATTGGACAAGAATAAGCCATGGGAGGACGAAAATGACCTAAATGTTAATCCAATGACACAAATGAACTTATTGGATGCACAAGATTGGTTAAAACCCCTAATTGGACAAGATTAAGCCTAGGGAGTACGAAAATGATTTAAATGTTCCTCCAATGACACAAATGAAATTATTGGTTCCACAAGATTGGTTAAAAACCCTAATTGGACAAGAATAAACCTAGGGAGGACGAAAATGATTTAAATGTTCGTCCAATGACACAAACACACCTATTGGACGCACACGTCTGGTTAAAAACCCTAATTGGACAAGAATAAGCCTAGCGATGATACAAACACACTTATTGGTTAAAAACCCTAACTATAAGCCTATGGGGGACGAAAATGAACTAATTGTTCATCCAATGATACAAACACACTTATTGGATGAACAAAATTGGTTAAAAACTCTAATTTGACAGAATAAGCCTAGGGAGGACGAAAATGAACTAATTGTTCATCCGATGATACAAACACACCTATTGGATGAACAAAATTGGTTAAAAACTCTAATAGGACAGAATAAGCCTAGGGAGGACGAAAATGACCTAATTGTTCATCCTATGACACAAACACACCTAATTGTTCATCCTATGACACAAATGAACTTATTGGATCCACAAGATTGGTTAAAAACCCTAATTGGACAAGAATAAACCTAGGGAGGACGAAAATGATTTAAATGTTCGTCCAATGACACAAACACACCTATTGGACGCACACGTCTGGTTAAAAACCCTAATTGGACAAGAATAAGCCTAGCGATGACGAAAATGAACTAAATGTTAATCCAATGACACAAACGCACCTATTGGATGCAGAAGTTTGGTTAAAAACCCTAATTGGGCAAGAATATGCCTAGGAAGGACAAAAATGACCTAATTATTCATCCGATGACACAAACACACCTATTGGATGCACAAGATTTGTTAAAAACCCTAACTGGACTAGAATAAGCCTAGGGAGGACGAAAATGACCTAATTGTTCATCCAATAACACAAACTCACCTATTGGATGCACAAGATTTGTTAAAAACACTAGTTGGACAAGAATAAGCCTAGAGAGGACGAAAATAATCTAAATGTTAATGTAATAACACAAATGTACTTATGGGATGCACAAGATTCATTAAAACCCTAATTGGACAAGATTAAGCCTAGGGAGGAAGAAAATGACCTAAATAATCATCCAATGACAGAAACACACCTATTGGATTCCCAAGATTGGTTAAAAACCCTAACTATAAGCCTATGGGGGACGAAAATGAACTAATTGTTCATCCAATGATACAAACACACTTATTGGATGAACAAAATTGGTTAAAAACTCTAATTTGACAAAATGAGCCAAAGGAGGACGAATATGACCTAATTGTTCATCCATTGACACAAACACACCTATTGGATGCCCAAGATTTGTTAAAAACCCTAATTGGACAAGATTAAGCATAGGGAGGACGAAAATGAACTAAATTTTAACCCAATGACACAAATGAACATATTGGATGCACAGATTGATTTAAAACGCTAATTGGACAAGATTAAGCCTACGGAGGACGAAAAAGACCTAAATGTTAATCCAATGACACAAATGAACTTATTGGATGCACAAGATTGGTTAAAACCCCTAACTGGACAACATTAAGCCTAGGGAGGACGAAAATGACCTAACTGTTCATCCAATGACATAAACACATCTATTGGATGCACAAGATTGGGTAAAAACCCTAATTGGACAAGAATAATCATATGGAGGACGAGAATGACCTAATTGTTCATCCTATGACACAAACACACCTAATTGTTCTTCCTATGACACAAATGAACTTATTGGATCCCCAAGATTGGTTAAAAACCCTAATTGAACAAGAATAAACCTAGGGAGGACGAAAATGATTTAAACGTTCGTCCAAAGACACAAACACACCTATTGGACGCACAAGTCTGGTTAAAAACCCTTATTGGACAAGAATTAGCGTAGGGATGACGAAAATGAACTAAATGTTAATCCAATGACACAAACGCACCTATTGGATGCACAAGATTTGTTAAAAACCCTAATTGGACAAGAATAAACCTAGGGAGGAAGAAAATGACCTAATTGTTCAACCAATGACACAAACTCACCTATTGGATGTACTAGATTTGTTAAAAACCCTAGTTGGACAAGAATAAGCCTAGGGAGGACGAAAACTACCTAAATGTTAATCCTATGACACAAACACACCTATTGGATGCAAAAGATTGGTTAAAAACCCTTATAGGACAAGTATATGGTTAGGGACGATGAAAATGAACTAATTGTTCAACCAATGACACAAACTCACCTATTGGATGCACAAGATTCATTAAAAACCCTAATTGGGCAAGATTAAGCCTAGGGAGGACGAAAATGCCCTAAATAATCATCGAATGACACAAACACACATATTGGATGCAAAAGATTGGTTAAAAACCCTAATAGGACAAGTATAATCTTAGGGAGGACGAAAATGAGCTAATTGTAAATCCAATGACACAAACACACCTATTGGATGAACAAAATTGGTTAAAAACTCTAATTGGACAGTTTAAGCCTAGGGAGGATGAAAATGACCTAATTGTTCATCCAATGACATAAACACACCTATTGGATGCACAAGATTTGTTAAAAACGCTAATTGGATAAGATTAAGCCTAAGGAGGACGTAAATGAACTAAATTTTAATCCAATGACACAAATGAACTTATTGGATGCACAAGATTGGTTAAAAATGCTAATTGGGCAAGATTAAGCATAGGGAGGACGAAAATGACCTAAATGTTAATCCAATGACACAAATGAACTTATTGGATGTACAAGATTGGTTAAAAACCCTAATAGGACAAGAATAAGCCTAGGGAGGACGAAAATGAACTAAATGTTAATCCAATGACACAAATGAACTTATCGAATGCACAAGATTGGTTAAAAACCCTAATTGGACAAGATTTTGCCTAGGGAGGCCGAAGACGTCCTAAATGTTAATCCAATGACACAAATGAACTTATTATATGCACAAGATTGGTTAAAAACCCTAATTGGACAAGAATAAGTCTAGAGAGGACGAAAATGACCTAATTGTTCATCCAATGGGACAAATACACCTATTGGATGAACAAGATTGGTTAAAAACCCAGATTGGACAAGAATAAGCCTAGAGAGGACGAAAATGACCTAACTTTTCATCCAATGACACAAACACACCTATTGGATGAACAAAGTTGGTTTAAAACCCTAGTTGGACAGAATAAGCCTAGGGAGGACGTAAATGACCTAACTGTTCATCCAATGACACAAACACACCTATTGGATGAACAAAATTGGTTAAAAACCCTAGTTGGACAGAATAAGCATAGGGAGGACGAAAATGACCTAATTGTTCATCCAATTACACAAACACACCTATTTGATGCACAAGATTTGTTAAAAACCCTAATTGGACAAGAATAAGCATAGGGAGAACGAAAATGAACTAAATATTAATCCAATGACACATATGACCTTATCGGATGCACATGATTGGTTAAAAACCCTAATTGGACAATATTTAGCCTAGGGAGGACGAAGATGTCCTAAATGTTAATCCAATGACACAAATGAACTTATTATATGCGCAAGATTGGTTAAAAACCCTAATTGGACAAGAATAAGTCTAGGGAGGACGAACATGACCTAATTGTTCATACAATGGCAAAAATTACACCTATTGGATGAACAAGATTGGTTAAAAGCCCTGATTGGACAAGAAAAAGCCTAGGGAGGACGAAAATGACCTAATTGTTCATCCAATGACACAAACACACCTATTGGATGAACAAAATTGGTTAAAAACCCTAATTGGACAAAAATAAGCCTAGGGATGACGAAAATGAACAAAATGATAATCCAATGACACAAACGCACCTATTGGATGCACAAGTTTGGTTAAAAACCATAATTGGACAAGAATAAGCCTAGGAAGGACGAAAATGACCTAATTGTTCAACCAATGACACAAACTCACCTATTGGATGCACAAGATTTGTTAAAAACCCTAGTGGGACAAAAATAAGCCTAGGGAGGACTAAAATTACCTAAATGTTAATCCTATGACACAAACACGTCTATTGGATTCAAAAGATTGGTTAAAAAGCCTAATAGGACAAGTATAAGCTTAGGGAGGACTAAAATGAACTAATTGTTCAACCAATGACACAAACTCACCTATTGGATGCACAAAATTAATTAAATACCCTAATTGGAGCAGATTAAGCCAAGGGAGGACGAAAATGACCTAGATAATCATCGAATGACACAAACACACCTATTGGATGCATAAGAATGGTTAAAAACCCTAATAGGACAAGTATAATCTTAGGGAGGACGAAAATGAGCTAATTGTTCATCCAATGACACAAACACACCTATTGGATGAACAAAATTGGTTAAAAACTCTAATTGGACAGTTTAAGCCTAGGGAGGACGAAAATGACCTAATTGTTCATCCAATGACACAAACACGCCTATTGGATGCACAAGATTTGTTAAAAACGCTAATTGGACAAGAATAAGCCTAAGGAGGACGAAAATAAACTAAATTTTAATCCAATGACACAAATGAACTTATTGGATGCACAAGATTGGTTAAAAACGCTAAGTGGACAAGATTAAACCTAGGGAGGACGAAAATGACCTAATTGTTCATCCAATTCATCCAATTACACAAACACACCTATTTGATGCACAAGATTTGTTAAAAACCCTAATTGGACAAGAATGAGCATAGGGAGAACGAAAATGAACTAAATATTAATCCAATGACACATATGACCTTATCGGATGCACATGATTGGTTAAAAACCCTAATTGGACAATATTTAGCCTAGGGAGGACGAAGATGTCCTAAATGTTAATCCAATGACACAAATGAACTTATTATATGCGCAAGATTGGTTAAAAACCCTAATTGGACAAGAATAAGTCTAGGGAGGACGAAAATGACCTAATTGTTCATCCAATGGCAAAAATTACACCTATTGGATGAACAAGATTGGTTAAAAGCCCTGATTGGACAAGAAAAAGCCTAGGGAGGACGAAAATGACCTAATTGTTCATCCAATGACACAAACACACCTATTGGATGAACAAAATTGGTTAAAAACCCTAGTAGGACAGAATAAGCCTACGGAGGACGAAAATGACCTAATTGTTCATCCAATTACACAAACACACCTATTTGATGCACAAGATTTGTTAAAAACCCTAATTGGACAAGAATAAGCCTCGGTAGGACGAAAATGAACTAAATGTTAATCCAATGACACAAATGAACATATCGGATGCACATGATTGGTTAAATATCCTAATTGGACAAGATTTAGCCTAGGGAGGACGAAAATGACCTAAATGTTAATCCAATGACCCAAATAAACTTATTGGATGCAGAAGATTGGTTAAAAACCGTAATTGGACAAGATTAAGCCTAGGGAGGACGAAAATGACCTAAATGTTAATCCAATGACACAAATGAACTTCTTGGATGCACAAGATTGGTTAAAAACCCTAATTGGACAAGAATAAGCCTAGGGAGGACGAAAATGAACTAAATGTTAATCCAATGACACAAATGAACTTATCGAATGCACATGATTGGTTAAAAACCCTAATTGGACAAGATTTTGCCTAGGGAGGACGAAGACGTCCTAAATGTTAATCCAAAGACACAAATGAACTTATTATATGCACAAGATTGGTTAAAAACCCTAATTGGACAAGAATAAGTCTAGAGAGGACGAAAATGACCTAATTGTTCATCCAATGGCACAAATACACCTATTGGATGAACAAGATTGGTTAAAAACCCTGATTGGACAAGAATAAGCCTAGAGAGGACGAAAATGACCTAATTGTTCATCCAATGACACAAACACACCTATTGGATGAACAAAATTGGTTTAAAACCATAGTTGGACAGAATAAGCCAAGGGAGGACGAAAATGACCTAACTGCTCATCCAATGACACAAACACACCTATGGGATGAACAAAAATTGTTAAAAACCCTAGTTGGACAGAATAAGCATAGGGAGGACGAAAATGACCTAATTGTTCATCCAATGGCAAAAAATACACCTATTGGATGAACAAGATTGGTTAAAAGCCCTGGTTGGAAAAGAAAAAGCCTAGGGAGGACGAGAATGACCTAACTGTTCATCCAATGACATATACACACCTATTGGATGAACAAAATTGGTTAAAAACCCTAGTTGGACACAATAAGCCTAGGGAGGACGAAAATGACCTAATTGTTCATCCAATTACACAAACACACCTATTTGATGCACAAGATTTGTTAAAAACCCTAATTGGACAAGAATAAGCCTAGGGAGGACGAAAATGAACTAAATGTTAATCCAATAACACAAATGAACTTATCGGATGCACATGATTGGTTAAATATCCTAATTGGACAAGATTTAGCCTAGGGAGGACGAAAATGACCTAAATGTTAATCCAATGACACAAATGAACTTATTGGATGCACATGATTGGTTAAAAACACTAATTGGACAACATTAAGCCTAGGGAGGACGAAAATGACCTAAATGTTAATCCAATGACACAAATGAACTTATCGGATGCACAAGATTTGTTAAAAACCCTAATTGGACAAGATTAAGCCTAGGGAGGAGGAAAATGACCTAAATGTTATTCCAATGACACAAATGAACTTATTGGATGCACAAGATTTGTTAAAAACCCTAATTGGACAAGATTAAGCCTAGGGAGGACCAAAATGACCTAAATGTTAATCCAATGACACAAATGAACTTATTGGTTCAACAAGATATGTTAAAAACCCTAATTGGACAAGAATAAACCTAGGGAGGACGAAAATGATTTAAATGTTCATCCAATGACACAAACACACCTATTGGACGCACAAGGCTAGTTAAAAACCCTAATTGGACAAAAATAAGCCTAGGGATGACGAAAATGAACAAAATGTTAATCCAATGACACAAACGCACCTATTGGATGCACAAGTTTGGTTAAAAACCATAATTGGACAAGAATAAGCCTAGGAAGGACGAAAATGACCTAATTGTTCAACCAATGACACAAACTCACCTATTGGATGCACAAGATTTGTTAAAAACCCTAGTGGGACAAAAATAAGCCTAGGGAGGACTAAAATTACCTAAATGTTAATCCTATGACACAAACACGCCTATTGGATTCAAAAGATTGGTTAAAAAGCCTAATAGGACAAGTATAAGCTTAGGGAGGACTAAAATGAACTAATTGTTCAACCAATGACACAAACTCACCTATTGGATGCACAAAATTAATTAAATACCCTAATTGGAGCAGATTAAGCCAAGGGAGGACGAAAATGACCTAGATAATCATCGAATGACACAAACACACCTATTTGATGCAAAAGAATGGTTAAAAACCCTAATAGGACAAGTATAATCTTAGGGAGGACGAAAATGAGCTAATTGTTCATCCAATGACACAAACACACCGATTGGATGAACAAAATTGGTTAAAAACTCTAATTGGACAGTTTAAGCCTAGGGAGGACGAAAATGACCTAATTGTTCATCCAATGACACAAACACGCCTATTGGATGCACAAGATTTGTTAAAAACGCTAATTGGACAAGATTAAGCCTAAGGAGGACGAAAATAAACTAAATTTTAATCCAATGACACAAATGAACTTATTGGATGCACAAGATTGGTTAAAAACGCTAAGTGGACAAGATTAAACCTAGGGAGGACGAAAATGACCTAATTGTTCATCCAATTACACAAACACACCTATTTGATGCACAAGATTTGTTAAAAACCCTAATTGAACAAGAATAAGCATAGGGAGAATGAAAATGAACTAAATATTAATCCAATGACACATATGACCTTATCGGATGCACATGATTGGTTAAAAACCCTAATTGGACAATATTTAGCCTAGGGAGGACGAAGATGTCCTAAATGTTAATCCAATGACACAAATGAACTTATTATATGCGCAAGATTGGTTAAAAACCCTAATTGGACAAGAATAAGTCTAGGGAGGACGAAAATGACCTAATTGTTCATCCAATAGCAAAAATTACACCTATTGGATGAACAAGATTGGTTAAAAGCCCTGATTGGACAAGAAAAAGCCTAGGGAGGACGAAAATGACCTAATTGTTCATCCAATGACACAAACACACCTATTGGATGAACAAAATTGGTTAAAAACCCTAGTTGGACAGAATAAGCATAGGCAGGACGAAAATGACCTAATTGTTCATCCAATGGCAAAAAATACACCTATTGGATGAACAAGATTGGTTAAAAGCCCTGGTTGGAAAAGAAAAAGCCTAGGGAGGACGAGAATGACCTAACTGTTCATCCAATGACACATACACACCTATTGGATGAACAAAATTGGTTAAAAACCCTAGTTGGACACAATAAGCCTAGGGAGGACGAAAATGACCTAATTGTTCATCCAATTACACAAACACACCTATTTGATGCACAAGATTTGTTAAAAACCCTAATTGGACAAGAATAAGCCTAGGGAGGACGAAAATGAACTAAATGTTAATCCAATAACACAAATGAACTTATCGGATGCACATGATTGGTTAAATATCCTAATTGGACAAGATTTAGCCTAGGGAGGACGAAAATGACCTAAATGTTAATCCAATGACACAAATGAACTTATTGGATGCACATGATTGGTTAAAAACACTAATTGGACAAGAATAAGCCTAGGGAGGACGAAAATGACCTAAATGTTAATCCAATGACACAAATGAACTTATCGGATGCACAAGATTTGTTAAAAACCCTAATTGGACAAGATTAAGCCTAGGGAGGAGGAAAATGACCTAAATGTTATTCCAATGACACAAATGAACTTATTGGATGCACAAGATTTGTTAAAAACCCTAATTGGACAAGATTAAGCCTAGGGAGGACCAAAATAACCTAAATGTTAATCCAATGACACAAATGAACTTATTGGTTCAACAAGATATGTTAAAAACCCTAATTGGACAAGAATAAACCTAGGGAGGACGAAAATGATTTAAATGTTCATCCAATGACACAAACACACCTATTGGACGCACAAGGCTAGTTAAAAACCCTAATTGGACAAAAATAAGCCTAGGGATGACGAAAATGAACAAAATGTTAATCCAATGACACAAACGCACCTATTGGATGCACAAGTTTGGTTAAAAACCATAATTGGACAAGAATAAGCCTAGGAAGGACGAAAATGACCTAATTGTTCAACCAATGACACAAACTCACCTATTGGATGCCCAAGATTTGTTAAAAACCCTAGTGGGACAAAAATAAGCCTAGGGAGGACGAAAATTACCTAAATGTTAATCCTATGACACAAACACGCCTATTGGATTCAAAAGATTGGTTAAAAAGCCTAATAGGACAAGTATAAGCTTAGGGAGGACTAAAATGAACTAATTGTTCAATCAATGACACAAACTCACCTATTGGATGCACAACATTAATTAAATACCCTAATTGGAGCAGATTTAGCCAAGGGAGGACGAAAATGACCTAGATAATCATCGAATGACACAAACACACCTATTGGATGCAAAAGAATGGTTAAAAACCCTAATAGGACAAGTATAATCTTAGGGAGGACGAAAATGAGCTAATTGTTCATCCAATGACACAAACACACCGATTGGATGAACAAAATTGGTTAAAAACTCTAATTGGACAGTTTAAGCCTAGGGAGGACGAAAATGACCTAATTGTTCATCCAATGACACAAACACGCCTATTGGATGCACAAGATTTGTTAAAAACGCTAATTGGACAAGATTAAGCCTAAGGAGGACGAAAATAAACTAAATTTTAATCCAATGACACAAATGAACTTATTGGATGCACAAGATTGGTTAAAAACGCTAAGTGGACAAGATTAAACCTAGGGAGGACGAAAATGACCTAATTGTTCATCCAATTCCACAAACACACCTATTTGATGCACAAGATTTGTTAAAAACCCTAATTGGACAAGAATAAGCATAGGGAGAACGAAAATGAACTAAATATTAATCCAATGACACATATGACCTTATCGGATGCACATGATTGGTTAAAAACCCTAATTGGACAATATTTAGCCTAGGGAGGACGAAGATGTCCTAAATGTTAATCCAATGACACAAATGAACTTATTATATGCGCAAGATTGGTTAAAAACCCTAATTGGACAAGAATAAGTCTAGGGAGGACGAAAATGACCTAATTGTTCATCCAATGGCAAAAATTACACCTATTGGATGAACAAGATTGGTTAAAAGCCCTGATTGGACAAGAATAAGCCTAGAGAGGACGAAAATGACCTAACTGTTCATCCAATGACACAAACACACCTATTGGATGAACAAAATTGGTTTAAAACCATAGTTGGACAGAATAAGCCAAGGGAGGACGAAAATGACCTAACTGCTCATCCAATGACACAAACACACCTATGGGATGAACAAAAATTGTTAAAAACCCTAGTTGGACAGAATAAGCATAGGGAGGACGAAAATGACCTAATTGTTCATCCAATTACACAAACACACCTATTTGATGCACAAGATTGGTTAAAAACCCTAATTGGACAAGAATAAGCCTAGGGAGGACGAAAATGAACTAAATGTTAATCCAATGACACAAATGAACTTATCGAATGCACATGATTGGTTAAAAATCCTAATTAGACAAGATTTTGCCTAGGGAGGACGAAGACGTCCTAAATGTTAATCCAAAGACACAAATGAACTTATTATATGCACAAGATTGGTTAAAAACCCTAATTGGACAAGAATAAGTCTAGAGAGGACGAAAATGACCTAATTGTTCATCCAATGGCACAAATACACCTATTGGATGAACAAGATTGGTTAAAAACCCTGATTGGACAAGAATAAGCCTAGAGAGGACGAAAATGACCTAACTGTTCATCCAATGACACAAACACACCTATTGGATGAACAAAATTGGTTTAAAACCATAGTTGGACAGAATAAGCCAAGGGAGGACGAAAATGACCTAACTGCTCATCCAATGACACAAACACACCTATGGGATGAACAAAAATTGTTAAAAACCCTAGTTGGACAGAATAAGCATAGGGAGGACGAAAATGACCTAATTGTTCATCCAATGGCAAAAAATACACCAATTGGATGAACAAGATTGGTTAAAAGCCCTGGTTGGAAAAGAAAAAGCCTAGGGAGGACGAGAATGACCTAACTGTTCATCCAATGACACATACACACCTATTGGATGAACAAAATTGGTTAAAAAACCCTAGTTGGACACAATAAGCCTAGGGAGGACGAAAATGACCTAATTGTTCATCCAATTACACAAACACACCTATTTGATGCACAAGATTTGTTAAAAACCCTAATTGGACAAGAATAAGCCTAGGGAGGACGAAAATGAACTAAATGTTAATCCAATAACACAAATGAACTTATCGGATGCACATGATTGGTTAAATATCCTAATTGGACAAGATTTAGCCTAGGGAGGACGAAAATGACCTAAATGTTAATCCAATGACACAAATGAACTTATTGGATGCACATGATTGGTTAAAAACACTAATTGGACAACATTAAGCCTAGGGAGGACGAAAATGACCTAAATGTTAATCCAATGACACAAATGAACTTATCGGATGCACAAGATTTGTTAAAAACCCTAATTGGACAAGATTAAGCCTAGGGAGGAGGAAAATGACCTAAATGTTATTCCAATGACATAAATGAACTTTTTGGATGCACAAGATTTGTTAAAAACCCTAATTGGACAAGATTAAGCCTAGGGAGGACCAAAATGACCTATATGTTAATCCAATGACACAAATAAACTTATTGGTTCAACAAGATATGTTAAAAACCCTAATTGGACAAGAATAAACCTAGGGAGGACGAAAATGATTTAAATGTTCATCCAATGATACAAACACACCTATTGGACGCACAAGGCTAGTTAAAAACCCTAATTGGACAAAAATAAGCCTAGGGATGACGAAAATGAACAAAATGTTAATCCAATGACACAAACGCACCTATTGGATGCACAAGTTTGGTTAAAAACCATAATTGGACAAGAATAAGCCTAGGAAGGACGAAAATGACCTAATTGTTCAACCAATGACACAAACTCACCTATTGGATGCACAAGATTTGTTAAAAACCCTAGTGGGACAAAAATAAGCCTAGGGAGGACTAAAATTACCTAAATGTCAATCCTATGACACAAACACGCCTATTGGATTCAAAAGATTGGTTAAAAAGCCTAATAGGACAAGTATAAGCTTAGGGAGGACTAAAATGAACTAATTGTTCAACCAATGACACAAACTCACCTATTGGATGCACAAAATTAATTAAATACCCTAATTGGAGCAGATTACGCCAAGGGAGGACGAAAATGACCTAGATAATCATCGAATGACACAAACACACCTATTGGATGCAAAAGAATGGTTAAAAACCCTAATAGGACAAGTATAATCTTAGGGAGGACGAAAATGAGCTAATTGTTCATCCAATGACACAAACAAACCGATTGGATGAACAAAATTGGTTAAAAACTCTAATTGGACAGTTTAAGCCTAGGGAGGACGAAAATGACCTAATTGTTCATCCAATGTCACAAAAACGCCTATTGGATGCACAAGATTTGTTAAAAACGCTAATTGGACAAGATTAAGCCTAAGGAGGACGAAAATAAACTAAATTTTAATCCAATGACACAAATGAACTTATTGGATGCACAAGATTGGTTAAAAACGCTAAGTGGACAAGATTAAACCTAGGGAGGACGAAAATGACCTAATTGTTCATCCAATTACACAAACACACCTATTTGATGCACAAGATTTGTTAAAAACCCTAATTGGACAAGAATAAGCATAGGAAGAACGAAAATGAACTAAATATTAATCCAATGACACATATGACCTTATCAGATGCACATGATTGGTTAAAAACCCTAATTGGACAATATTTAGCCTAGGGAGGACGAAGATATCCTAAATGTTAATCCAATGACACAAATGAACTTATTATATGCGCAAGATTGGTTAAAAACCCTAATTGGACAAGAATAAGTCTAGGGAGGACGAAAATGACCTAATTGTTCATCCAATGGCAAAAATTACACCTATTGGATGAACAAGATTGGTTAAAAGCCCTGATTGGACAAGAATAAGCCTAGAGAGGACGAAAATGACCTAACTGTTCATCCAATGACACAAACACACCTATTGGATGAACAAAATTGGTTTAAAACCATAGTTGGACAGAATAAGCCAAGGGAGGACGAAAATGACCTAACTGCTCATCCAATGACACAAACACACCTATGGGATGAACAAAAATTGTTAAAAACCCTAGTTGGACAGAATAAGCATAGGGAGGACGAAAATGACCTAATTGTTCATCCAATTACACAAACACACCTATTTGATGCACAAGATTGGTTAAAAACCCTAATTGGACAAGAATAAGCCTAGGGAGGACGAAAATGAACTAAATGTTAATCCAATGACACAAATGAACTTATCGAATGCACATGATTGGTTAAAAATCCTAATTAGACAAGATTTTGCCTAGGGAGGACGAAGACGTCCTAAATGTTAATCCAAAGACACAAATGAACTTATTATATGCACAAGATTGGTTAAAAACCCTAATTGGACAAGAATAAGTCTAGAGAGGACGAAAATGACCTAATTGTTCATCCAATGGCACAAATACACCTATTGGATGAACAAGATTGGTTAAAAACCCTGATTGGACAAGAATAAGCCTAGAGAGGACGAAAATGACCTAACTGTTCATCCAATGACACAAACACACCTATTGGATGAACAAAATTGGTTTAAAACCATAGTTGGACAGAATAAGCCAAGGGAGGACGAAAATGACCTAACTGCTCATCCAATGACACAAACACACCTATGGGATGAACAAAAATTGTTAAAAACCCTAGTTGGACAGAATAAGCATAGGGAGGACGAAAATGACCTAATTGTTCATCCAATGGCAAAAAATACACCTATTGGATGAACAAGATTGGTTAAAAGCCCTGGTTTGAAAAGAAAAAGCCTAGGGAGGACGAGAATGACCTAACTGTTCATCCAATGACACATACACACCTATTGGATGAACAAAATTGGTTAAAAACCCTAGTTGGACACAATAAGCCTAGGGAGGACGAAAATGACCTAATTGTTCATCCAATTACACAAACACACCTATTTGATGCACAAGATTTGTTAAAAACCCTAATTGGACAAGAATAAGCCTAGGGAGGACGAAAATGAACTAAATGTTAATCCAATAACACAAATGAACTTATCGGATGCACATGATTGGTTAAATATCCTAATTGGACAAGATTTAGCCTAGGGAGGACGAAAATGACCTAAATGTTAATCCAATGACACAAATGAACTTATTGGATGCACATGATTGGTTAAAAACACTAATTGGACAACATTAAGCCTAGGGAGGACGAAAATGACCTAAATGTTAATCCAATGACACAAATGAACTTATCGGATGCACAAGATTTGTTAAAAACCCTAATTGGACAAGATTAAGCCTAGGGAGGAGGAAAATGACCTAAATGTTATTCCAATGACATAAATGAACTTATTGGATGCACAAGATTTGTTAAAAACCCTAATTGGACAAGATTAAGCCTAGGGAGGACCAAAATGACCTAAATGTTAATCCAATGACACAAATGAACTTATTGGTTCAACAAGATATGTTAAAAACCCTAATTGGACAAGAATAAACCTAGGGAGGACGAAAATGATTTAAATGTTCATCCAATGACACAAACACACCTATTGGACGCACAAGGCTAGTTAAAAACCCTAATTGGACAAAAATAAGCCTAGGGATGACGAAAATGAACAAAATGTTAATCCAATGACACAAACGCACCTATTGGATGCACAAGTTTGGTTAAAAACCCTAATTGGACAAGAATAAGCCTAGGAAGGGCGAAAATGACCTAATTGTTCAACCAATGACACAAACTCACCTATTGGATGCACAAGATTTGTTAAAAACCCTAGTGGGACAAAAATAAGCCTAGGGAGGACTAAAATTACCTAAATGTTAATCCTATGACACAAACACGCCTATTGGATTCAAAAGATTGGTTAAAAAGCCTAATAGGACAAGTATAAGCTTAGGGAGGACTAAAATGAACTAATTGTTCAACCAATGACACAAACTCACCTATTGGATGCACAAAATTAATTAAAAACCCTAATCGGAGCAGATTAAGCCAAGGGAGGACGAAAATGACCTAGATAATCATCGAATGACACAAACACACCTATTGGATGCAAAAGAATGGTTAAAAACCCTAATAGGACAAGTATAATCTTAGGGAGGACGAAAATGAGCTAATTGTTCATCCAATGACACAAACACACCTATTGGATGAACAAAATTGGTTAAAAACTCTAATTGGACAGTTTAAGCCTAGGGAGGACGAAAATGACCTAATTGTTCATCCAATGACACAAACACGCCTATTGGATGCACAAGATTTGTTAAAAACGCTAATTGGACAAGATTAAGCCTAAGGAGGACGAAAATAAACTAAATTTTAATCCAATGACACAAATGAACTTATTGGATGCACAAGATTGGTTAAAAACGCTAAGTGGACAAGATTAAACCTAGGTTGGACGAAAATGACCTAATTGTTCATCCAATTACACAAACACACCTATTTGATGCACAAGATTTGTTAAAAACCCTAATTGGACAAGAATAAGCATAGGGAGAACGAAAATGAACTAAATATTAATCCAATGACACATATGACCTTATCGGATGCACATGATTGGTTAAAAACCCTAATTGGACAATATTTAGCCTAGGGAGGACGAAGATGTCCTAAATGTTAATCCAATGACACAACTGAACTTATTATATGCGCAAGATTGGTTAAAAACCCTAATTGGACAAGAATAAGTCTAGGGAGGACGAAAATGACCTAATTGTTCATCCAATGGCAAAAATTACACCTATTGGATGACCAAGATTGGTTAAAAGCCCTGATTGGACAAGATAAAGCCTAGGGAGGACGAAAATGACCTAATTGTTCATCCAATGACACAAACACACCTATTGAATGAACAAAATTGGTTAAAAACCCTAGTAGGACAGAATAAGCCTACGGAGGACGAAAATGACCTAATTGTTCATCCAATTACACAAACACATCTATTTGATGCACAAGATTTGTTAAAAACCCTAATTGGACAAGAATAAGCCTAGGGAGGACGAAAATGTACTAAATGTTAATCCAATGACACAAATGAACATATCGGATGCACATGATTGGTTAAATATCCTAATTGGACAAGATTTAGCCTAGGGAGGACAAAAATGACCTAAATGTTAATCCAATGACCCAAATAAACTTATTGGATGCACAAGATTGGTTAAAAACCCTAATTGGACAAGATTAAGCCTAGGGAGGACGAAAATGACCTAAATGTTATTCCAATGACAAAAATGAACTTCTTGGATGCACAAGATTGGTTAAAAACCCTAATTGGGCAAGAATAAGCCTAGGGAGGACGAAAATGAACTAAATGTTAATCCAATGACACAAATGAACTTATCGAATGCACATGATTGGTTAAAAACCCTAATTAGACAAGATTTTGCCTATGGAGGACGAAGACGTCCTAAATGTTAATCCAAAGACACAAATGAACTTATTATATGCACAAGATTGGTTAAAAACCCTAATTGGACAAGAATAAGTCTAGAGAGGACGAAAATGACCTAATTGTTCATCCAATGGCACAAATACACCTATTGGATGAACAAGATTGGTTAAAAACCCTGATTGGACAAGAATAAGCCTAGAGAGGACGAAAATGACCTAACTGTTCATCCAATGACACAAACACACCTATTGGATGAACAAAATTGGTTTAAAACCATAGTTGGACAGAATAAGCCAAGGGAGGACGAAAATGACCTAACTGCTCATCCAATGACACAAACACACCTATGGGATGAACAAAAATTGTTAAAAACCCTAGTTGGACAGAATAAGCATAGGGAGGACGAAAATGACCTAATTGTTCATCCAATGGCAAAAAATACACCTATTGGATGAACAAGATTCGTTAAAAGCCCTGGTTGGAAAAGAAAAAGCCTAGGGAGGACGAGAATGACCTAACTGTTCATCCAATGACACATACACACCTATTGGATGAACAAAATTGGTTAAAAAACCCTAGTTGGACACAATAAGCCTAGGGAGGACGAAAATGACCTAATTGTTCATCCAATTACACAAACACACCTATTTGATGCACAAGATTTGTTAAAAACCCTAATTGGACAAGAATAAGCCTAGGGAGGACGAAAATGAACTAAATGTTAATCCAATAACACAAATGAACTTATCGGATGCACATGATTGGTTAAATATCCTAATTGGACAAGATTTAGCCTAGGGAGGACGAAAATGACCTAAATGTTAATCCAATGACACAAATGAACTTATTGGATGCACATGATTGGTTAAAAACACTAATTGGACAACATTAAGCCTAGGGAGGACGAAAATGACCTAAATGTTAATCCAATGACACAAATGAACTTATCGGATGCACAAGATTTGTTAAAAACCCTAATTGGACAAGATTAAGCCTAGGGAGGAGGAAAATGACCTAAATGTTATTCCAATGACATAAATGAACTTATTGGATGCACAAGATTTGTTAAAAACCCTAATTGGACAAGATTAAGCCTAGGGAGGACCAAAATGACCTAAATGTTAATCCAATGACACAAATGAACTTATTGGTTCAACAAGATATGTTAAAAACCCTAATTGGACAAGAATAAACCTAGGGAGGACGAAAATGATTTAAATGTTCATCCAATGATACAAACACACCTATTGGACGCACAAGGCTAGTTAAAAACCCTAATTGGACAAAAATAAGCCTAGGGATGACGAAAATGAACAAAATGTTAATCCAATGACACAGACGCACCTATTGGATGCACAAGTTTGGTTAAAAACCATAATTGGACAAGAATAAGCCTAGGAAGGACGAAAATGACCTAATTGTTCAACCAATGACACAAACTCACCTATTGGATGCACAAGATTTGTTAAAAACCCTAGTGGGACAAAAATAAGCCTAGGGAGGACTAAAATTACCTAAATGTTAATCCTATGACACAAACACGCCTATTGGATTCAAAAGATTGGTTAAAAAGCCTAATAGGACAAGTATAAGCTTAGGGAGGACTAAAATGAACTAATTGTTCAACCAATGACACAAACTCACCTATTGGATGCACAAAATTAATTAAAAACCCTAATCGGAGCAGATTAAGCCAAGGGAGGACGAAAATGACCTAGATAATCATCGAATGACACAAACACACCTATTGGATGCAAAAGAATGGTTAAAAACCCTAATAGGACAAGTATAATCTTAGGGAGGACGAAAATGAGCTAATTGTTCATCCAATGACACAAACACACCTATTGCATGAACAAAATTGGTTAAAAACTCTAATTGGACAGTTTAAGCCTAGGGAGGACGAAAATGACCTAATTGTTCATCCAATGACACAAACACGCCTATTGGATGCACAAGATTTGTTAAAAACGCTAATTGGACAAGATTAAGCCTAAGGAGGACGAAAATAAACTAAATTTTAATCCAATGACACAAATGAACTTATTGGATGCACAAGATTGGTTAAAAACGCTAAGTGGACAAGATTAAACCTAGGTTGGACGAAAATGACCTAATTGTTCATCCAATTACACAAACACACCTATTTGATGCACAAGATTTGTTAAAAACCCTAATTGGACAAGAATAAGCATAGGGAGAACGAAAATGAACTAAATATTAATCCAATGACACATATGACCTTATCGGATGCACATGATTGGTTAAAAACCCTAATTGGACAATATTTAGCCTAGGGAGGACGAAGATGTCCTAAATGTTAATCCAATGACACAACTGAACTTATTATATGCGCAAGATAGGTTAAAAACCCTAATTGGACAAGAATAAGTCTAGGGAGGATGAAAATGACCTAATTGTTCATCCAATGGCAAAAATTACACCTATTGGATGAACAAGATTGGTTAAAAGCCCTGATTGGACAAGAATAAGCCTAGAGAGGACGAAAATGACCTAACTGTTCATCCAATGACACAAACACACCTATTGGATGAACAAAATTGGTTTAAAACCATAGTTGGACAGAATAAGCCTACGGAGGACGAAAATGACCTAACTGCTCATCCAATGACACAAACACACCTATGGGATGAACAAAAATTGTTAAAAACCCTAGTTGGACAGAATAAGCATAGGGAGGACGAAAATGACCTAATTGTTCATCCAATGGCAAAAAATACACCTATTGGATGAACAAGATTCGTTAAAAGCCCTGGTTGGAAAAGAAAAAGCCTAGGGAGGACGAGAATGACCTAACTGTTCATCCAATGACACATACACACCTATTGGATGAACAAAATTGGTTAAAAAACCCTAGTTGGACACAATAAGCCTAGGGAGGACGAAAATGACCTAATTGTTCATCCAATTACACAAACACACCTATTTGATGCACAAGATTTGTTAAAAACCCTAATTGGACAAGAATAAGCCTAGGGAGGACGAAAATGAACTAAATGTTAATCCAATAACACAAATGAACTTATCGGATGCACATGATTGATTAAATATCCTAATTGGACAAGATTTAGCCTAGGGAGGACGAAAATGACCTAAATGTTAATCCAATGACACAAATGAACTTATTGGATGCACATGATTGGTTAAAAACACTAATTGGACAACATTAAGCCTAGGGAGGACGAAAATGACCTAAATGTTAATCCAATGACACAAATGAACTTATCGGATGCACAAGATTTGTTAAAAACCCTAATTGGACAAGATTAAGCCTAGGGAGGAGGAAAATGACCTAAATGTTATTCCAATGACATAAATGAACTTATTGGATGCACAAGATTTGTTAAAAACCCTAATTGGACAAGATTAAGCCTAGGGAGGACCAAAATGACCTAAATGTTAATCCAATGACACAAATGAACTTATTGGTTCAACAAGATATGTTAAAAACCCTAATTGGACAAGAATAAACCTAGGGAGGACGAAAATGATTTAAATGTTCATCCAATGATACAAACACACCTATTGGACGCACAAGGCTAGTTAAAAACCCTAATTGGACAAAAATAAGCCTAGGGATGACGAAAATGAACAAAATGTTAATCCAATGACACAGACGCACCTATTGGATGCACAAGTTTGGTTAAAAACCATAATTGGACAAGAATAAGCCTAGGAAGGACGAAAATGACCTAATTGTTCAACCAATGACACAAACTCACCTATTGGATGCACAAGATTTGTTAAAAACCCTAGTGGGACAAAAATAAGCCTAGGGAGGACTAAAATTACCTAAATGTTAATCCTATGACACAAACACGCCTATTGGATTCAAAAGATTGGTTAAAAAGCCTAATAGGACAAGTATAAGCTTAGGGAGGACTAAAATGAACTAATTGTTCAACCAATGACACAAACTCACCTATTGGATGCACAAAATTAATTAAATACCCTAATTGGAGAAGATTAAGCCAAGGGAGGACGAAAATGACCTAGATAATCATCGAATGACACAAACACACCTATTGGATGCAAAAGAATGGTTAAAAACCCTAATAGGACAAGTATAATCTTAGGGAGGACGAAAATGAGCTAATTGTTCATCCAATGACACAAACACACCGATTGGATGAACAAAATTGGTTAAAAACTCTAATTGGACAGTTTAAGCCTAGGGAGGACGAAAACGACCTAATTGTTCATCCAATGACACAAACACGCCTATTGGATGCACAAGATTTGTTAAAAACGCTAATTGGACAAGATTAAGCCTAAGGAGGACGAAAATAAACTAAATTTTAATCCAATGACACAAATGAACTTATTGGATGCACAAGATTGGTTAAAAACGCTAAGTGGACAAGATTAAACCTAGGGAGGACGAAAATGACCTAATTGTTCATCCAATTACACAAACACACCTATTTGATGCACAAGATTTGTTAAAAACCCTAATTGGACAAGAATAAGCATAGGAAGAACGAAAATGAACTAAATATTAATCCAATGACACATATGACCTTATCGGATGCACATGATTGGTTAAAAACCCTAATTGGACAATATTTAGCCTAGGGAGGACGAAGATGTCCTAAATGTTAATCCAATGACACAAATGAACTTATTATATGCGCAAGATTGGTTAAAAACCCTAATTGGACAAGAATAAGTCTAGGGAGGACGAAAATGACCTAATTGTTCATCCAATGGCAAAAATTACACCTATTGGATGAACAAGATTGGTTAAAAGCCCTGATTGGACAAGAATAAGCCTAGAGAGGACGAAAATGACCTAACTGTTCATCCAATGACACAAACACACCTATTGGATGAACAAAATTGGTTTAAAACCATAGTTGGACAGAATAAGCCAAGGGAGGACGAAAATGACCTAACTGCTCATCCAATGACACAAACACACCTATGGGATGAACAAAAATTGTTAAAAACCCTAGTTGGACAGAATAAGCATAGGGAGGACGAAAATGACCTAATTGTTCAACCAATGGCAAAAAATACACCTATTGGATGAACAAGATTCGTTAAAAGCCCTGGTTGGAAAAGAAAAAGCCTAGGGAGGACGAGAATGACCTAACTGTTCATCCAATGACACATACACACCTATTGGATGAACAAAATTGGTTAAAAAACCCTAGTTGGACACAATAAGCCTAGGGAGGACGAAAATGACCTAATTGTTCATCCAATTACACAAACACACCTATTTGATGCACAAGATTTGTTAAAAACCCTAATTGGACAAGAATAAGCCTAGGGAGGACGAAAATGAACTAAATGTTAATCCAATAACACAAATGAACTTATCGGATGCACATGATTGGTTAAATATCCTAATTGGACAAGATTTAGCCTAGGGAGGACGAAAATGACCTAAATGTTAATCCAATGACACAAATGAACTTATTGGATGCACATGATTGGTTAAAAACACTAATTGGACAACATTAAGCCTAGGGAGGACGAAAATGACCTAAATGTTAATCCAATGACACAAATGAACTTATCGGATGCACAAGATTTGTTAAAAACCCTAATTGGACAAGATTAAGCCTAGGGAGGACCAAAATGACCTAAATGTTAATCCAATGACACAAATGAACTTATTGGTTCAACAAGATATGTTAAAAACCCTAATTGGACAAGAATAAACCTAGGGAGGACGAAAATGATTTAAATGTTCATCCAATGACACAAACACACCTATTGGACGCACAAGGCTAGTTAAAAACCCTAATTGGACAAAAATAAGCCTAGGGATGACGAAAATGAACAAAATGTTAATCCAATGACACAAACGCACCTATTGGATGCACAAGTTTGGTTAAAAACCATAATTGGACAAGAATAAGCCTAGGAAGGACGAAAATGACCTAATTGTTCAACCAATGACACAAACTCACCTATTGGATGCACAAGATTTGTTAAAAACCCTAGTGGGACAAAAATAAGCCTAGGGAGGACTAAAATTACCTAAATGTTAATCCTATGACACAAACACGCCTATTGGATTCAAAAGATTGGTTAAAAAGCCTAATAGGACAAGTATAAGCTTAGGGAGGACTAAAATGAACTAATTGTTCAACCAATGACACAAACTCACCTATTGGATGCACAAAATTAATTAAATACCCTAATTGGAGCAGATTAAGCCAAGGGAGGACGAAAATGACCTAGATAATCATCGAATGACACAAACACACCTATTTGATGCAAAAGAATGGTTAAAAACCCTAATAGGACAAGTATAATCTTAGGGAGGACGAAAATGAGCTAATTGTTCATCCAATGACACAAACACACCGATTGGATGAACAAAATTGGTTAAAAACTCTAATTGGACAGTTTAAGCCTAGGGAGGACGAAAATGACCTAATTGTTCATCCAATGACACAAACACGCCTATTGGATGCACAAGATTTGTTAAAAACGCTAATTGGACAAGATTAAGCCTAAGGAGGACGAAAATAAACTAAATTTTAATCCAATGACACAAATGAACTTATTGGATGCACAAGATTGGTTAAAAACGCTAAGTGGACAAGATTAAACCTAGGGAGGACGAAAATGACCTAATTGTTCATCCAATTACACAAACACACCTATTTGATGCACAAGATTTGTTAAAAACCCTAATTGGACAAGAATAAGCATAGGAAGAACGAAAATGAACTAAATATTAATCCAATGACACATATGACCTTATCGGATGCACATGATTGGTTAAAAACCCTAATTGGACAATATTTAGCCTAGGGAGGACGAAGATGTCCTAAATGTTAATCCAATGACACAAATGAACTTATTATATGCGCAAGATTGGTTAAAAACCCTAATTGGACAAGAATAAGTCTAGGGAGGACGAAAATGACCTAATTGTTCATCCAATGGCAAAAATTACACCTATTGGATGAACAAGATTGGTTAAAAGCCCTGATTGGACAAGAATAAGCCTAGAGAGGACGAAAATGACCTAACTGTTCATCCAATGACACAAACACACCTATTGGATGAACAAAATTGGTTTAAAACCATAGTTGGACAGAATAAGCCAAGGGAGGACGAAAATGACCTAACTGCTCATCCAATGACACAAACACACCTATGGGATGAACAAAAATTGTTAAAAACCCTAGTTGGACAGAATAAGCATAGGGAGGACGAAAATGACCTAATTGTTCATCCAATTACACAAACACACCTATTTGATGCACAAGATTGGTTAAAAACCCTAATTGGACAAGAATAAGCCTAGGGAGGACGAAAATGAACTAAATGTTAATCCAATGACACAAATGAACTTATCGAATGCACATGATTGGTTAAAAATCCTAATTAGACAAGATTTTGCCTAGGGAGGACGAAGACGTCCTAAATGTTAATCCAAAGACACAAATGAACTTATTATATGCACAAGATTGGTTAAAAACCCTAATTGGACAAGAATAAGTCTAGAGAGGACGAAAATGACCTAATTGTTCATCCAATGGCACAAATACACCTATTGGATGAACAAGATTGGTTAAAAACCCTGATTGGACAAGAATAAGCCTAGAGAGGACGAAAATGACCTAACTGTTCATCCAATGACACAAACACACCTATTGGATGAACAAAATTGGTTTAAAACCATAGTTGGACAGAATAAGCCAAGGGAGGACGAAAATGACCTAACTGCTCATCCAATGACACAAACACACCTATGGGATGAACAAAAATTGTTAAAAACCCTAGTTGGACAGAATAAGCATAGGGAGGACGAAAATGACCTAATTGTTCATCCAATGGCAAAAAATACACCTATTGGATGAACAAGATTGGTTAAAAGCCCTGGTTTGAAAAGAAAAAGCCTAGGGAGGACGAGAATGACCTAACTGTTCATCCAATGACACATACACACCTATTGGATGAACAAAATTGGTTAAAAACCCTAGTTGGACACAATAAGCCTAGGGAGGACGAAAATGACCTAATTGTTCATCCAATTACACAAACACACCTATTTGATGCACAAGATTTGTTAAAAACCCTAATTGGACAAGAATAAGCCTAGGGAGGACGAAAATGAACTAAATGTTAATCCAATAACACAAATGAACTTATCGGATGCACATGATTGGTTAAATATCCTAATTGGACAAGATTTAGCCTAGGGAGGACGAAAATGACCTAAATGTTAATCCAATGACACAAATGAACTTATTGGATGCACATGATTGGTTAAAAACACTAATTGGACAACATTAAGCCTAGGGAGGACGAAAATGACCTAAATGTTAATCCAATGACACAAATGAACTTATCGGATGCACAAGATTTGTTAAAAACCCTAATTGGACAAGATTAAGCCTAGGGAGGAGGAAAATGACCTAAATGTTATTCCAATGACATAAATGAACTTATTGGATGCACAAGATTTGTTAAAAACCCTAATTGGACAAGATTAAGCCTAGGGAGGACCAAAATGACCTAAATGTTAATCCAATGACACAAATGAACTTATTGGTTCAACAAGATATGTTAAAAACCCTAATTGGACAAGAATAAAGCTAGGGAGGACGAAAATGATTTAAATGTTCATCCAATGATACAAACACACCTATTGGACGCACAAGGCTAGTTAAAAACCCTAATTGGACAAAAATAAGCCTAGGGATGACGAAAATGAACAAAATGTTAATCCAATGACACAGACGCACCTATTGGATGCACAAGTTTGGTTAAAAACCATAATTGGACAAGAATAAGCCTAGGAAGGACGAAAATGACCTAATTGTTCAACCAATGACACAAACTCACCTATTGGATGCACAAGATTTGTTAAAAACCCTAGTGGGACAAAAATAAGCCTAGGGAGGACTAAAATTACCTAAATGTTAATCCTATGACACAAACACGCCTATTGGATTCAAAAGATTGGTTAAAAAGCCTAATAGGACAAGTATAAGCTTAGGGAGGACTAAAATGAACTAATTGTTCAACCAATGACACAAACTCACCTATTGGATGCACAAAATTAATTAAATACCCTAATTGGAGAAGATTAAGCCAAGGGAGGACGAAAATGACCTAGATAATCATCGAATGACACAAACACACCTATTGGATGCAAAAGAATGGTTAAAAACCCTAATAGGACAAGTATAATCTTAGGGAGGACGAAAATGAGCTAATTGTTCATCCAATGACACAAACACACCGATTGGATGAACAAAATTGGTTAAAAACTCTAATTGGACAGTTTAAGCCTAGGGAGGACGAAAACGACCTAATTGTTCATCCAATGACACAAACACGCCTATTGGATGCACAAGATTTGTTAAAAACGCTAATTGGACAAGATTAAGCCTAAGGAGGACGAAAATAAACTAAATTTTAATCCAATGACACAAATGAACTTATTGGATGCACAAGATTGGTTAAAAACGCTAAGTGGACAAGATTAAACCTAGGGAGGACGAAAATGACCTAATTGTTCATCCAATTACACAAACACACCTATTTGATGCACAAGATTTGTTAAAAACCCTAATTGGACAAGAATAAGCATAGGAAGAACGAAAATGAACTAAATATTAATCCAATGACACATATGACCTTATCGGATGCACATGATTGGTTAAAAACCCTAATTGGACAATATTTAGCCTAGGGAGGACGAAGATGTCCTAAATGTTAATCCAATGACACAAATGAACTTATTATATGCGCAAGATTGGTTAAAAACCCTAATTGGACAAGAATAAGTCTAGGGAGGACGAAAATGACCTAATTGTTCATCCAATGGCAAAAATTACACCTATTGGATGAACAAGATTGGTTAAAAGCCCTGATTGGACAAGAATAAGCCTAGAGAGGACGAAAATGACCTAACTGTTCATCCAATGACACAAACACACCTATTGGATGAACAAAATTGGTTTAAAACCATAGTTGGACAGAATAAGCCAAGGGAGGACGAAAATGACCTAACTGCTCATCCAATGACACAAACACACCTATGGGATGAACAAAAATTGTTAAAAACCCTAGTTGGACAGAATAAGCATAGGGAGGACGAAAATGACCTAATTGTTCATCCAATTACACAAACACACCTATTTGATGCACAAGATTGGTTAAAAACCCTAATTGGACAAGAATAAGCCTAGGGAGGACGAAAATGAACTAAATGTTAATCCAATGACACAAATGAACTTATCGAATGCACATGATTGGTTAAAAATCCTAATTAGACAAGATTTTGCCTAGGGAGGACGAAGACGTCCTAAATGTTAATCCAAAGACACAAATGAACTTATTATATGCACAAGATTGGTTAAAAACCCTAATTGGACAAGAATAAGTCTAGAGAGGACGAAAATGACCTAATTGTTCATCCAATGGCACAAATACACCTATTGGATGAACAAGATTGGTTAAAAACCCTGATTGGACAAGAATAAGCCTAGAGAGGACGAAAATGACCTAACCGTTCATCCAATGACACAAACACACCTATTGGATGAACAAAATTGGTTTAAAACCATAGTTGGACAGAATAAGCCAAGGGAGGACGAAAATGACCTAACTGCTCATCCAATGACACAAACACACCTATGGGATGAACAAAAATTGTTAAAAACCCTAGTTGGACAGAATAAGCATAGGGAGGACGAAAATGACCTAATTGTTCATCCAATGGCAAAAAATACACCTATTGGATGAACAAGATTCGTTAAAAGCCCTGGTTGGAAAAGAAAAAGCCTAGGGAGGACGAGAATGACCTAACTGTTCATCCAATGACACATACACACCTATTGGATGAACAAAATTGGTTAAAAACCCTAGTTGGACACAATAAGCCTAGGGAGGACGAAAATGACCTAATTGTTCATCCAATTACACAAACACACCTATTTGATGCACAAGATTTGTTAAAAACACTAATTGGACAAGAATAAGCCTAGGGAGGACGAAAATGAACTAAATGTTAATCCAATAACACAAATGAACTTATCGGATGCACATGATTGGTTAAATATCCTAATTGGACAAGATTTAGCCTAGGGAGGACGAAAATGACCTAAATGTTAATCCAATGACACAAATGAACTTAATGGATGCACATGATTGGTTAAAAACACTAATTGGACAAGATTAAGCCTAGGGAGGACGAAAATGACCTAAATGTTAATCCAATGACACAAATGAACTTGTCGGATGCACAAGATTTGTTAAAAACCCTAATTGGACAAGATTAAGCCTAGGGAGGAGGAAAATGACCTAAATGTTATTCCAAAGACACAAATGAACTTATTGGATGCACAAGATTGGTTAAAAACCCTAATTGGACAAGATTAAGCCTAGGGAGGACAAAAATGACCTAAATGTTAATCCAATGACACAAATGAACTTATTGGTTCAACAAGATATGTTAAAAACCCTAATTGGACAAGAATAAACCTAGGGAGGACGAAAATGATTTAAATGTTCATCCAATGACACAAACACACCTATTGGACGCACAAGGCTAGTTAAAAACCCTAATTGGACAAAAATAAGCCTAGGGATGACGAAAATGAACAAAATGTTAATCCAATGACACAAACTCACCTATTGGATGCACAAGTTTGGTTAAAAACCATAATTGGACAAGAATAAGCCTAGGAAGGACGATAATGACCTAATTGTTCAACCAATGACACAAACTCACCTATTGGATGCACAAGATTTGTTAAAAACCCTAGTGGGACAAAAATAAGCCTAGGGAGGACTAAAATTACCTAAATGTTAATCCTATGACACAAACACGCCTATTGGATTCAAAAGATTGGTTAAAAAGCCTAATAGGACAAGTATAAGCTTAGGGAGGACTAAAATGAACTAATTGTTCAACCAATGACACAAACTCACCTATTGGATGCACAAAATTAATTAAAAACCCTAATCGGAGCAGATTAAGCCAAGGGAGGACGAAAATGACCTAGATAATCATCGAATGACACAAACACACCTATTGGATGCAAAAGAATGGTTAAAAACCCTAATAGGACAAGTATAATCTTAGGGAGGACGAAAATGAGCTAATTGTTCATCCAATGACACAAACACACCTATCGGATGAACAAAATTGGTTAAAAACTCTAATTGGACAGTTTAAGCCTAGGGAGGACGAAAATGACCTAATTGTTCATCCAATGACACAAACACGCCTATTGGATGCACAAGATTTGTTAAAAACGCTAATTGGACAAGATTAAGCCTAAGGAGGAAGAAAATAAACTAAATTTTAATCCAATGACACAAATGAACTTATTGGATGCACAAGATTGGTCAAAAACGCTAAGTGGACAAGATTAAACATAGGGAGGACGAAAATGACCTAAATTTTCATCCAATTACACAAATGAACTTATTATAAGCACAAGATTGGTTAAAAACCCTAATTGGACCAGAATAAGTATAGGGAGGACGAAAATGACCTAATTGTTCATCCAATGGCTCAAATACACCTATTGGATGAACAAGATTGGTTAAAAGCCCTGATTGGACAAGAATAAGCGTAGGGAGGACGAAAATGACCTAACTGTTCATCAAATGAAACAAACACACCTATTGGATGAACAAAATTCGTAAAAAAACCTAGTTGGACAGAGTAAGCCTAGGGAGGACGAAAATTACCTAATTGTTCCTCCAATTACACAAACACACCTATTTGATGCCCAAGATTTGTTAAAAACCCTAATCGGACAAGAATAAGCATAGGGAGAACGAAAATGAACTAAATGTTAATCCAATGACACAAATGAACTTATCGGATGCACATGATTGGTTAAAAACCCTAATTGGACAAGATATAGGCTTGGGAGGACGAAGAGGTCCTTAATGTTAATCCAATGACACAAATGAACTTATTATATGCACAAGATTGGTTAAAAACCCTAATAGGACAAGAATAAGTCTAGGGAGGACGAAAATGACCTAATTGTTCATCCAATGGCAAAAAATACACGTATTGGACGAACAAGATTGGTTAAAAACCCTGATTGGACAAGAATAAGCCTAGGGAGGACGAAAATGACCTAACTGTTCATCCGATGACACAAACACACCTATTGGATGAACAAAATTGGTTAAAAACCTTAGTTGGACAGAATAAGCCTAGGGAGGAGGAAAATGACATAATTGTTCATCCAATTACACAAACACACCTATTTGATGCACAAGATTTGTTAAAAACCCTAATTGGACAAGAATAAGCCTAGGGAGGACGAAAATGAACTAAATGTTAATCCAATAACACAAATGAACATATCGGATGCACATGATTGGTTAAATATCCTAATTGGACAAGATTTAGCCTAGGGAGGACGAAAATGACCTAAATGTTAATCCAACGACCCAAATGAATTTATTGGATGCACAAGATTGGTTAAAAACCCTAATTGGACAAGATTAAGCCTAGGGAGGACGAAAATGACCTAAATGTTAATCCAATGACACAAATGAACTTCTTGGATGCACAAGATTGGTTAAAAACCCTAATTGGACAAGAATAAGCCTAGGGAGGACGAAAATGAACTAAATGTTAATCAAATGTCACAAATGAACTTATCGAATGCACATGATTGGTTAAAAACCCTAATTGGACAAGGTTTTGCCTAGGGAGGACGAAGACGTCCTAAATGTGAATCCAATGACACAAATGAACTTATTATATGCACAAGATTGGTAAAAAACCCTAATTGGACAAGAATAAGTCTAGAGAGGACGAAAATGACCTAATTTTTCATCCAATGGCACAAATACATCTATTGGATGAACAAGATTGGTTAAAAACCCTGGTTGGACAAGAATAAGCCTAGAGAGGATGAAAATGACCTAACTGTTCATCCAATGACACAAACACACCTATTGGATGAACAAAATTGGTTTAAAACCCTAGTTGGACAGAATAAGCCAAGGGAGGACGAAAATGACCTAACTGCTCATCCAATGACACAAACACACCTATGGGATGAACAAAAATTGTTAAAAACCCTAGTTGGACAGAATAAGCATAGGGAGGACGAGAATGACCAAATTGTTCATTCAATTACACAAACACACCTATTTGATGCACAAGATTTCTTAAAATCCCTAATTGGACAAGAATAAGCATAGGGAGAACGAAAATTAACTAAATATTAATCCAATGACACATATGACCTTATCGGATGCATATGATTGGTTAAAAACCCTAATTGGACAAGATTTAGCCTAGGGAGGACGAAGATGTCCTCAATGTTAATGCAATGACACAAATGAACTTATTATATGCACAAGATTGGTTAAAAACCCTAATTGGACAAGAATAAGTCTAGGGAGGACGAAAATGACCTAATTGTTCATCCAATGGCAAGAAATACACCTATTGGATGAACAAGATTGGTTAAAAGCCCTGATTGGAAAAGAAAAAGCCTAGGGAGGGCGAAAATGACCTAACAGTTCATCCAATGACACATAAACACCTATTGGATGAACAAAAATGGTTAAAAACCCTAGTTGGACAGAATAAGCCTAGGGAGGACGAAAATGACCTAATTGTTCATCCAATTACACAAACACACCTATTTGATGCACAAGATTTGTTAAAAACCCTAATTGGACAAGAATAAGCCTAGGGAGGACGAAAATGAACTAAATGTTAATCCAATGACACAAATGAACTTATCGGATGCACATGATTGGTTTAATATCCTAATTGGACAAGATTTAGCCTAGGGAGGACGAAAATGACCTAAATGTTAATCCAATGACACAAATGAACTTATTGGATGCACAAGATTGGTTAAAAACACTAATTGGACAAGATTAAGCATAGGGAGGACGAAAATGACCTAAATGTTAATCCAATGACACAGATGAACTTATCGGATCCACAAGATTTGTTAAAAACCCTAATTGGACAAGAATAAGCCTAGGGAGGACCAAAATGACCTAAATGTTAATCCAATGACACAAATGAACTTATTGGTTCAACAAGATATGTTAAAAACCCTAATTGGACAAGAATAAACCTAGGGAGGACGAAAATGATGTAAATGTTCATCCAATGACACAAACACACCTATTGGAGGCACAAGGCTGGTTAAAAACCCTAATTGGACAAAAATAAGCCTAGGGATGACGAAAATGAACAAAATGTTAATCCAATGACACAAACGCACCTATTGGATGCACAAGTTTGGTTAAAAACCCTAATTGGACAAGAATAAGCCTAGGAAGGGCGAAAATGACCTAATTGTTCAACCAATGACACAAACTCACCTATTGGATGCACAAGATTGGTTAAAAACCCTAGTGGGACAAAAATAAGCCTAGGGAGGACTAAAATTACCTAAATGTTAATCCTATGACACAAACACGCCTATTGGATTCAAAAGATTGGTTAAAAACCCTAATAGGACAAGTATAAGCTTAGGGAGGACCAAAATGAACTAATTGTTCAACCAATGACACAAACTCACCTATTGGATGCACAAAATTAATTAAAAACCCTAATTGGACAAGATTAAGCCAAGGGAGGACGAAAACGACCTAAATAATCATCGAATGACACAAACACACCTATTGGATACAAAAGATTGGTTAAAAACCCTAATAGGACAAGTATAATCTTAGGGAGGACGAAAATGAGCTAATTGTTCATCCAATGACACAAACACACCTATTGGATGAACAAAATTGGTTAAAAACTCTAATTGGACAATTTAAGCCTAGGGAGGATGAAAATGACCTAATTGTTCATCCAATGACACAAACACGCCTATTGGATGCACAAGATTTGTTAAAAACGCTAATTGGACAAGATTAAGCCTAAGGAGGACGAAAATGAACTAAATTTTAATCCAATGACACAAATAAACTTATTGGATGCACAAGATTGGTTAAAAACGCTAAGTGGACAAGATTAAACCTAGGGAGGACGAAAATGACCTAAATGTTAATCCAATGACACAAATGAACTTATTGGATGCACAAGATTGGTTAAAAACCCTAATTGGACAAGATTAAGGCTAAGGAGGACGAAAATGACTTAAACGTTCTTCCAATGACACAAATGAACTTATTGGTTCCACAACATTGGTTAAAAACCCTAATTGGACAAGAATAAACTTAGGGAGGACGAAAATGATTTAAATGTTTATGCAATGACACAAACACACCTATTGGATTCACAAGTTTGGTAAAAAAATCCTAATTGGACAAGAATAAGCCTAGGGAGGACGAAAATGACCTAACTGTTTATCCAATGACACAAACAAACCTATTGGATGAACAAAATTAGTTAAAAACCCCAGTTGGACAGAATAAGCTTGGGGAGGACGAAAATGACCTAATTGTTCATCCAATTACACAAACACACCTATTTGATGCACAAGATTTGTTAAAAACCCAAATTGGACAAGAATAAGCCTAGGGAGGACGAAAATGAACTAAATGTTAATCCAATGACACAAATGAACTTGTCGAATGCACATGATTGGTTAAAAACCCTAATTGAACAAGATTTAGCCTAGGGAGGACGAAGACGTCCTAAATGTTAATCCAATGACACAAATGAACTTATTATAAGCACAAGATTGGTTAAAAACCCTAATTTGACAAGAATAAGTCTAGGGAGGACGAAAATGACCTAATTGTTCATCCAACGGCACAAATACACCTATTGGATGAACAAGATTGGTTAAAAACCCTGATTGGACAGGAATAAGCGTAGGGAGGACGAAAATGACCTAAGTGTTCATCCAATGAAACAAACACACCTATTTGATGAACAAAATTCGTTAAAAACCCTAGTTGGACACAATAAGCCTAGGGAGGACGAAAATTACCTAATTGTTCCTCCAATTACACAAACACACCTATTTGATGCCCAAGATTTGTTAAAAACCCTAATCAGACAAGAATAAGCATAGGGAGAACGAAAATGAACTAAATGTTAATCCAATGACACAAATGAACTTATCGGATGCACATGATTGGTTAAAAACCCTAATTGGACAAGATATAGCCTAGGGAGGACGAAGTGGTCCTTAATGTTAATCCAATGACACAAATGAACTTATTATATGCACAAGATTGGTTAAAAACCCTAATAGGACAAGAATAAGTCTAGGGAGGACGAAAATGACCTAATTGTTCATCCAATGGCAAAAAATACACCTATTGGATGAACAAGATTGGTTAAAAACCCTGATTGGACAAGAATAAGCCTAGGGAGGACGAAAATGACCTAACTGTTCATCCGATGACACAAACACACCAATTGGATGAACAAAATTGGTTAAAAACCTTAGTTGGACAGAATAAGCCTAGGGAGGACGAAAATGACCTAATTGTTCATCCAATGGCAAAAAATACACCTATTGGATGAACAAGATTGGTTAAAAACCCTGATTGGACAAGAATAAGCCTAGGGAGGACGAAACTGACCTAACTGTTCATCCGATGACACAAAAACACCTATTGGATGAACAAAATTGGTTAAAAACCTTAGTTGGACAAAATAAGCCTAGGGTGGACGAAAATGACCTAATTGTTCTTCCAATTACACAAACACACCTCTTTGATGCACTAGATTTGTTAAAAACACTAATTGGACCAGAATAAGCCAAGGGAGGACGAAAATGAACTAAATGTTAATCCAATGACACAAATGAACTTATCGGATGCACATGATTGGTTAAATATCCTAATTGGACAAGATTTAGCCTAGGGAGGACGAAAATGACCTAAATGTTAATCCAATGACACAAATGAACTTATTGGATGCACAAGATTGGTTAAAAACCCTAATTGGACAAGATTAAGCCTAGGGAGGACGAAAATGACCTAAATGTTAATCCAATGACACAAATGAACTTATTGGTTCAACAAGATATGTTAAAAACCCTAATTGGACAAGAATAAACCTAGGGAGGACGAAAATGATTTAAATGTTCATCAAATGACACAAACACACCTATTGGACGCACAAGTCTGGTTAAAAACCCTAATTGGACAAGAATAAGAATTGGGATGACGAAAATGAACTAAATGTTAATCCAATGACACAAACGCACCTATTGGATGCACAAGTTTGGTTAAAAACCCTAATTGGACAAGAATAAGCCTAGGAAAGACGAAAATGACCTAATTGTTCAACCAATGACACAAATACATCTATTGGATGAACAAGATTGGTTAAAAACCCTGGTTGGAAAAGAATAAGCCTAGAGAGGACGAAAATGACCTAACTGTTCATCCAATGACACAAACACACCTATTGGATGAACAAAATTGGTTTAAAACCCTAGTTGGACAGAATAAGCCAAGGGAGGACGAAAATGACCTAACTGCTCATCCAATGACACAAACACACCTATGGGATGAACAAAAATTGTTAAAAACCCTAGTTGGACAGAATAAGCATAGGGAGGACGAAAATGACCTAATTGTTCATCCAATGGCAAAAAATACACCTATTGGATGAACAAGATTCGTTAAAAGCCCTGGTTGGAAAAGAAAAAGCCTAGGGAGGACGAGAATGACCTAACTGTTCATCCAATGACACATACACACCTATTGGATGAACAAAATTGGTTAAAAAACCCTAGTTGGACACAATAAGCCTAGGGAGGACGAAAATGACCTAATTGTTCATCCAATTACACAAACACACCTATTTGATGCACAAGATTTGTTAAAAACCCTAATTGGACAAGAATAAGCCTAGGGAGGACGAAAATGAACTAAATGTTAATCCAATAACACAAATGAACTTATCGGATGCACATGATTGGTTAAATATCCTAATTGGACAAGATTTAGCCTAGGGAGGACGAAAATGACCTAAATGTTAATCCAATGACACAAATGAACTTATTGGATGCACATGATTGGTTAAAAACACTAATTGGACAACATTAAGCCTAGGGAGGACGAAAATGACCTAAATGTTAATCCAATGACACAAATGAACTTATCGGATGCACAAGATTTGTTAAAAACCCTAATTGGACAAGATTAAGCCTAGGGAGGAGGAAAATGACCTAAATGTTATTCCAATGACATAAATGAACTTATTGGATGCACAAGATTTGTTAAAAACCCTAATTGGACAAGATTAAGCCTAGGGAGGACCAAAATGACCTAAATGTTAATCCAATGACACAAATGAACTTATTGGTTCAACAAGATATGTTAAAAACCCTAATTGGACAAGAATAAACCTAGGGAGGACGAAAATGATTTAAATGTTCATCCAATGACACAAACACACCTATTGGACGCACAAGGCTAGTTAAAAACCCTAATTGGACAAAAATAAGCCTAGGGATGACGAAAATGAACAAAATGTTAATCCAATGACACAAACGCACCTATTGGATGCACAAGTTTGGTTAAAAACCCTAATTGGACAAGAATAAGCCTAGGAAGGGCGAAAATGACCTAATTGTTCAACCAATGACACAAACTCACCTATTGGATGCACAAGATTGGTTAAAAACCCTAGTGGGACAAAAATAAGCCTAGGGAGGACTAAAATTACCTAAATGTTAATCCTATGACACAAACACGCCTATTGGATTCAAAAGATTGGTTAAAAACCCTAATAGGACAAGTATAAGCTTAGGGAGGACCAAAATGAACTAATTGTTCAACCAATGACACAAACTCACCTATTGGATGCACAAAATTAATTAAAAACCCTAATTGGACAAGATTAAGCCAAGGGAGGAAGAAAACGACCTAAATAATCATCGAATGACACAAACACACCTATTGGATACAAAAGATTGGTTAAAAACCCTAATAGGACAAGTATAATCTTAGGGAGGACGAAAATGAGCTAATTGTTCATCCAATGACACAAACACACCTATTGGATGAACAAAATTGGTTAAAAACTCTAATTGGACAGTTTAAGCCTAGGGAGGATGAAAATGACCTAATTGTTCATCCAATGACACAAACACGCCTATTGGATGCACAAGATTTATTAAAAACGCTAATTGGACAAGATTAAGCCTAAGGAGGACGAAAATGAACTAAATTTTAATTCAATGACACAAATAAACTTATTGGATGCACAAGATTGGTTAAAAACGCTAAGTGGACAAGATTAAACCTAGGGAGGACGAAAATGACCTAAATGTTAATCCAATGACACAAATGAACTTATTGGATGCACAAGATTGGTTAAAAACCCTAATTGGACAAGATTAAGGCTAAGGAGGACGAAAATGACTTAAACGTTCTTCCAATGACACAAATGAACTTATTGGTTCCACAACATTGGTTAAAAACCCTAATTGGACAAGAATAAACTTAGGGAGGACGAAAATGATTTAAATGTTTATGCAATGACACAAACACACCTATTGGATTCACAAGTTTGGTAAAAAAATCCTAATTGGACAAGAATAAGCCTAGGGAGGACGAAAATGACCTAACTGTTTATCCAATGACACAAACAAACCTATTGGATGAACAAAATTAGTTAAAAACCCCAGTTGGACAGAATAAGCTTGGGGAGGACGAAAATGACCTAATTGTTCATCCAATTACACAAACACACCTATTTGATGCACAAGATTTGTTAAAAACCCAAATTGGACAAGAATAAGCCTAGGGAGGACGAAAATGAACTAAATGTTAATCCAATGACACAAATGAACTTGTCGAATGCACATGATTGGTTAAAAACCCTAATTGAACAAGATTTAGCCTAGGGAGGACGAAGACGTCCTAAATGTTAATCCAATGACACAAATGAACTTATTATAAGCACAAGATTGGTTAAAAACCCTAATTTGACAAGAATAAGTCTAGGGAGGACGAAAATGACCTAATTGTTCATCCAACGGCACAAATACACCTATTGGATGAACAAGATTGGTTAAAAACCCTGATTGGACAGGAATAAGCGTAGGGAGGACGAAAATGACCTAAGTGTTCATCCAATGAAACAAACACACCTATTTGATGAACAAAATTCGTTAAAAACCCTAGTTGGACACAATAAGCCTAGGGAGGACGAAAATTACCTAATTGTTCCTCCAATTACACAAACACACCTATTTGATGCCCAAGATTTGTTAAAAACCCTAATCAGACAAGAATAAGCATAGGGAGAACGAAAATGAACTAAATGTTAATCCAATGACACAAATGAACTTATCGGATGCACATGATTGGTTAAAAACCCTAATTGGACAAGATATAGCCTAGGGAGGACGAAGTGGTCCTTAATGTTAATCCAATGACACAAATGAACTTATTATATGCACAAGATTGGTTAAAAACCCTAATAGGACAAGAATATGTCTAGGGAGGACGAAAATGACCTAATTGTTCATCCAATGGCAAAAAATACACCTATTGGATGAACTAGATTGGTTAAAAACCCTGATTGGACAAGAATAAGCCTAGGGAGGACGAAAATGACCTAACTGTTCATCCGATGACACAAACACACCAATTGGATGAACAAAATTGGTTAAAAACCTTAGTTGGACAGAATAAGCCTAGGGAGGACGAAAATGACCTAATTGTTCATCCAATGGCAAAAAATACACCTATTGGATGAACAAGATTGGTTAAAAACCCTGATTGGACAAGAATAAGCCTAGGGAGGACGAAACTGACCTAACTGTTCATCCGATGACACAAAAACACCTATTGGATGAACAAAATTGGTTAAAAACCTTAGTTGGACAAAATAAGCCTAGGGTGGACGAAAATGACCTAATTGTTCTTCCAATTACACAAACACACCTATTTGATGCACTAGATTTGTTAAAAACACTAATTGGACCAGAATAAGCCAAGGGAGGACGAAAATGAACTAAATGTTAATCCAATGACACAAATGAACTTATCGGATGCACATGATTGGTTAAATATCCTAATTGGACAAGATTTAGCCTAGGGAGGACGAAAATGACCTAAATGTTAATCCAATGACACAAATGAACTTATTGGATGCACAAGATTGGTTAAAAACCCTAATTGGACAAGATTAAGCCTAGGGAGGACGAAAATGACCTAAATGTTAATCCAATGACACAAATGAACTTATTGGTTCAACAAGATACGTTAAAAACCCTAATTGGACAAGAATAAACCTAGGGAGGACGAAAATGATTTAAATGTTCATCAAATGACACAAACACACCTATTGGACGCACAAGTCTGGTTAAAAACCCTAATTGGACAAGAATAAGAATTGGGATGACGAAAATGAACTAAATGTTAATCCAATGACACAAACGCACCTACTGGATGCACAAGTTTGGTTAAAAACCCTAATTGGACAAGAATAAGCCTAGGAAAGACGAAAATGACCTAATTGTTCAACCAATGACACAAATACATCTATTGGATGAACAAGATTGGTTAAAAACCCTGGTTGGAAAAGAATAAGCCTAGAGAGGACGAAAATGACCTAACTGTTCATCCAATGACACAAACACACCTATTGGATGAACAAAATTGGTTTAAAACCCTAGTTGGACAGAATAAGCCAAGGGAGGACGAAAATGACCTAACTGCTCATCCAATGACACAAACACACCTATGGGATGAACAAAAATTGTTAAAAACCCTAGTTGGACAGAATAAGCATAGGGAGGACGAAAATGACCTAATTGTTCATCCAATTACACAAACACACCTATTTGATGCACAAGATTTGTTAAAAACCCAAATTGGACAAGAATAAGCCTAGGGAGGACGAAAATGAACTAAATGTTAATCCAATGACACAAATGAACTTGTCGAATGCACATGATTGGTTAAAAACCCTAATTGAACAAGATTTAGCCTAGGGAGGACGAAGACGTCCTAAATGTTAATCCAATGACACAAATGAACTTATTATAAGCACAAGATTGGTTAAAAACCCTAATTGGACAAGAATAAGTCTAGGGAGGACGAAAATGACCTAATTGTTCATCCAACGGCACAAATACACCTATTGGATGAACAAGATTGGTTAAAAACCCTGATTGGACAAGAATAAGCGTAGGGAGGACGAAAATGACCTAACTGTTCATCCAATGAAACAAACACACCTATTTGATGAACAAAATTCGTTAAAAACCCTAGTTGGACACAATAAGCCTAGGGAGGACGAAAATTACCTAATTGTTCCTCCAATTACACAAACACACCTATTTGATGCCCAAGATTTGTTAAAAACCCTAATCAGACAAGAATAAGCATAGGGAGAACGAAAATGAACTAAATGTTAATCCAATGACACAAATGAACTTATCGGATGCACATGATTGGTTAAAAACCCTAATTGGACAAGATATAGCCTAGGGAGGACGAAGTGGTCCTTAATGTTAATCCAATGACACAAATGAACTTATTATATGCACAAGATTGGTTAAAAACCCTAATAGGACAAGAATAAGTCTAGGGAGGACGAAAATGACCTAATTGTTCATCCAATGGCAAAAAATACACCTATTGGATGAACAAGATTGGTTAAAAACCCTGATTGGACAAGAATAAGCCTAGGGAGGACGAAAATGACCTAACTGTTCATCCGATGACACAAACACACCAATTGGATGAACAAAATTGGTTAAAAACCTTAGTTGGACAGAATAAGCCTAGGGAGGACGAAAATGACCTAATTGTTCATCCAATGGCAAAAAATACACCTATTGGATGAACAAGATTGGTTAAAAACCCTGATTGCACAAGAATAAGCCTAGGGAGGACGAAACTGACCTAACTGTTCATCCGATGACACAAAAACACCTATTGGATGAACAAAATTGGTTAAAAACCTTAGTTGGACAAAATAAGCCTAGGGTGGACGAAAATGACCTAATTGTTCTTCCAATTACACAAACACACCTATTTGATGCACTAGATTTGTTAAAAACACTAATTGGACCAGAATAAGCCAAGGGAGGACGAAAATGAACTAAATGTTAATCCAATGACACAAATGAACTTATCGGATGCACATGATTGGTTAAATATCCTAATTGGACAAGATTTAGCCTAGGGAGGACGAAAATGACCTAAATGTTAATCCAATGACACAAATGAACTTATTGGATGCACAAGATTGGTTAAAAACCCTAATTGGACAAGATTAAGCCTACGGAGGACGAAAATGACCTAAATGTTAATCCAATGACACAAATGAACTTATTGGTTCAACAAGATATGTTAAAAACCCTAATTGGACAAGAATAAACCTAGGAAGGACGAAAATGATTTAAATGTTCATCAAATGACACAAACACACCTATTGGACGCACAAGTCTGGTTAAAAACCCTAATTGGACAAGAATAAGAATTGGGATGACGAAAATGAACTAAATGTTAATCCAATGACACAAACGCACCTATTGGATGCACAAGTTTGGTTAAAAACCCTAATTGGACAAGAATAAGCCTAGGAAAGACGAAAATGACCTAACTGTTCATCCAATGACACAAACACACCTATTGGATGAACAAAATTGGTTTAAAACCCTAGTTGGACAGAATAAGCCAAGGGAGGACGAAAATGACCTAACTGCTCATCCAATGACACAAACACACCTATGGGATGAACAAAAATTGTTAAAAACCCTAGTTGGACAGAATAAGCATAGGGAGGACGAGAATGACCTAATTGTTCATCCAATTACACAAACACACCTATTTGATGCACAAGATTTGTTAAAAACCCTAATTGGACAAGAATAAGCATAGGGAGAACGAAAATTAACTAAATATTAATCCAATGACACATATGACCTTATCGGATGCATATGATTGGTTAAAAACCCTAATTGGACAAGATTTAGCCTAGGGAGGACGAAGATGTCCTAAATGTTAATGCAATGACACAAATGAACTTATTATATGCACAAGATTGGTTAAAAACCCTAATTGGACAAGAATAAGTCTAGGGAGGACGAAAATGACCTAATTGTTCATCCAATGGCAAAAAAAACACCTATTGGATGAACAAGATTGGTTAAAAGCCCTGATTGGAAAAGAAAAAGCCTAGGGAGGGCGAAAATGACCTAACAGTTCATCCAATGACACATAAACACCTATTGGATGAACAAAAATGGTTAAAAACCCTAGTTGGACAGAATAAGCCTAGGGAGGACGAAAATGACCTAATTGTTCATCCAATTACACAAACACACCTATTTGATGCACAAGATTTGTTAAAAACCCTAATTGGACAAGAATAAGCCTAGGGAGGACGAAAATGAACTAAATGTTAATCCAATGACACAAATGAACTTATCGGATGCACATGATTGGTTTAATATCCTAATTGGACAAGATTTAGCCTAGGGAGGACGAAAATGACCTAAATGTTAATCCAATGACACAAATGAACTTATTGGATGCACAAGATTGGTTAAAAACACTAATTGGACAAGATTAAGCATAGGGAGGACGAAAATGACCTAAATGTTAATCCAATGACACAGATGAACTTATCGGATCCACAAGATTTGTTAAAAACCCTAATTGGACAAGAATAAGCCTAGGGAGGACCAAAATGACCTAAATGTTAATCCAATGACACAAATGAACTTATTGGTTCAACAAGATATGTTAAAAACCCTAATTGGACAAGAATAAACCTAGGGAGGACGAAAATGATGTAAATGTTCATCCAATGACACAAACACACCTATTGGAGGCACAAGGCTGGTTAAAAACCCTAATTGGACAAAAATAAGCCTAGGGATGACGAAAATGAACAAAATGTTAATCCAATGACACAAACGCACCTATTGGATGCACAAGTTTGGTTAAAAACCCTAATTGGACAAGAATAAGCCTAGGAAGGGCGAAAATGACCTAATTGTTCAACCAATGACACAAACTCACCTATTGGATGCACAAGATTGGTTAAAAACCCTAGTGGGACAAAAATAAGCCTAGGGAGGACTAAAATTACCTAAATGTTAATCCTATGACACAAACACGCCTATTGGATTCAAAAGATTGGTTAAAAACCCTAATAGGACAAGTATAAGCTTAGGGAGGACCAAAATGAACTAATTGTTCAACCAATGACACAAACTCACCTATTGGATGCACAAAATTAATTAAAAACCCTAATTGGACAAGATTAAGCCAAGGGAGGACGAAAACGACCTAAATAATCATCGAATGACACAAACACACCTATTGGATGCAAAAGATTGGTTAAAAACCCTAATAGGACAAGTATAATCTTAGGGAGGACGAAAATGAGCTAATTGTTCATCCAATGACACAAACACACCTATTGGATGAACAAAATTGGTTAAAAAATGTAATTGGATAGTTTAAGCCTAGGGAGGACGAAAATGACCTAATTGTTCATCCAATGACACAAACACGCCTATTGGATGCACAAGATTTGTTAAAAACGCTAATTGGACAAGATTAAGCCTAAGGAGGACGAAAATGAACTAAATTTTAATCCAATGACACAAATGAACTTATTGGATGCACAAGATTGGTTAAAAACGCTAAGTGGACAAGATTAAACCTAGGGAGGACGAAAATGACCTAAATGTTAATCCAATGACACAAATGAACTTATTGGATGCACAAGATTGGTTAAAAACCCTAATTGGACAAGATTAAGGCTAAGGAGGACGAAAATGACTTAAACGTTCTTCCAATGACACAAATGAACTTATTGGTTCCACAACATTGGTTAAAAACCCTAATTGGACAAGAATAAACTTAGGGAGGACGAAAATGATTTAAATGTTTATGCAATGACACAAACACACCTATTGGATTCACAAGTTTGGTAAAAAAATCCTAATTGGACAAGAATAAGCCTAGGGAGGACGAAAATGACCTAACTGTTTATCCAATGACACAAACAAACCTATTGGATGAACAAAATTAGTTAAAAACCCCAGTTGGACAGAATAAGCTTGGGGAGGACGAAAATGACCTAATTGTTCATCCAATTACACAAACACACCTATTTGATGCACAAGATTTGTTAAAAACCCAAATTGGACAAGAATAAGCCTAGGGAGGACGAAAATGAACTAAATGTTAATCCAATGACACAAATGAACTTGTCGAATGCACATGATTGGTTAAAAACCCTAATTGAACAAGATTTAGCCTAGGGAGGACGAAGACGTCCTAAATGTTAATCCAATGACACAAATGAACTTATTATAAGCACAAGATTGGTTAAAAACCCTAATTGGACAAGAATAAGTCTAGGGAGGACGAAAATGACCTAATTGTTCATCCAACGGCACAAATACACCTATTGGATGAACAAGATTGGTTAAAAACCCTGATTGGACAGGAATAAGCGTAGGGAGGACGAAAATGACCTAAGTGTTCATCCAATGAAACAAACACACCTATTTGATGAACAAAATTCGTTAAAAACCCTAGTTGGACACAATAAGCCTAGGGAGGACGAAAATTACCTAATTGTTCCTCCAATTACACAAACACACCTATTTGATGCCCAAGATTTGTTAAAAACCCTAATCAGACAAGAATAAGCATAGGGAGAACGAAAATGAACTAAATGTTAATCCAATGACACAAATGAACTTATCGGATGCACATGATTGGTTAAAAACCCTAATTGGACAAGATATAGCCTAGGGAGGACGAAGTGGTCCTTAATGTTAATCCAATGACACAAATGAACTTATTATATGCACAAGATTGGTTAAAAACCCTAATAGGACAAGAATAAGTCTAGGGAGGACGAAAATGACCTAATTGTTCATCCAATGGCAAAAAATACACCTATTGGATGAACAAGATTGGTTAAAAACCCTGATTGGACAAGAATAAGCCTAGGGAGGACGAAACTGACCTAACTGTTCATCCGATGACACAAAAACACCTATTGGATGAACAAAATTGGTTAAAAACCTTAGTTGGACAAAATAAGCCTAGGGTGGACGAAAATGACCTAATTGTTCTTCCAATTACACAAACACACCTATTTGATGCACTAGATTTGTTAAAAACACTAATTGGACCAGAATAAGCCAAGGGAGGACGAAAATGAACTAAATGTTAATCCAATGACACAAATGAACTTATCGGATGCACATGATTGGTTAAATATCCTAATTGGACAAGATTTAGCCTAGGGAGGACGAAAATGACCTAAATGTTAATCCAATGACACAAATGAACTTATTGGATGCACAAGATTGGTTAAAAACCCTAATTGGACAAGATTAAGCCTAGGGAGGACGAAAATGACCTAAATGTTAATCCAATGACACAAATGAACTTATTGGTTCAACAAGATACGTTAAAAACCCTAATTGGACAAGAATAAACCTAGGGAGGACGAAAATGATTTAAATGTTCATCAAATGACACAAACACACCTATTGGACGCACAAGTCTGGTTAAAAACCCTAATTGGACAAGAATAAGAATTGGGATGACGAAAATGAACTAAATGTTAATCCAATGACACAAACGCACCTATTGGATGCACAAGTTTGGTTAAAAACCCTAATTGGACAAGAATAAGCCTAGGAAAGACGAAAATGACCTAACTGTTCATCCAATGACACAAACACACCTATTGGATGAACAAAATTGGTTTAAAACCCTAGTTGGACATAATAAGCCAAGGGAGGACGAAAATGACCTAACTGCTCATCCAATGACACAAACACACCTATGGGATGAACAAAAATTGTTAAAAACCCTAGTTGGACAGAATAAGCATAGGGAGGACGAGAATGACCTAATTGTTCATCCAATTACACAAACACACCTATTTGATGCACAAGATTTGTTAAAAACCCTAATTGGACAAGAATAAGCATAGGGAGAACGAAAATTAACTAAATATTAATCCAATGACACATATGACCTTATCGGATGCATATGATTGGTTAAAAACCCTAATTGGACAAGATTTAGCCTAGGGAGGACGAAGATGTCCTAAATGTTAATGCAATGACACAAATGAACTTATTATATGCACAAGATTGGTTAAAAACCCTAATTGGACAAGAATAAGTCTAGGGAGGACGAAAATGACCTAATTGTTCATCCAATGGCAAAAAAAACACCTATTGGATGAACAAGATTGGTTAAAAGCCCTGATTGGAAAAGAAAAAGCCTAGGGAGGGCGAAAATGACCTAACAGTTCATCCAATGACACATAAACACCTATTGGATGAACAAAAATGGTTAAAAACCCTAGTTGGACAGAATAAGCCTAGGGAGGACGAAAATGACCTAATTGTTCATCCAATTACACAAACACACCTATTTGATGCACAAGATTTGTTAAAAACCCTAATTGGACAAGAATAAGCCTAGGGAGGACGAAAATGAACTAAATGTTAATCCAATGACACAAATGAACTTATCGGATGCACATGATTGGTTTAATATCCTAATTGGACAAGATTTAGCCTAGGGAGGACGAAAATGACCTAAATGTTAATCCAATGACACAAATGAACTTATTGGATGCACAAGATTGGTTAAAAACACTAATTGGACAAGATTAAGCATAGGGAGGACGAAAATGACCTAAATGTTAATCCAATGACACAGATGAACTTATCGGATCCACAAGATTTGTTAAAAACCCTAATTGGACAAGAATAAGCCTAGGGAGGACCAAAATGACCTAAATGTTAATCCAATGACACAAATGAACTTATTGGTTCAACAAGATATGTTAAAAACCCTAATTGGACAAGAATAAACCTAGGGAGGACGAAAATGATGTAAATGTTCATCCAATGACACAAACACACCTATTGGAGGCACAAGGCTGGTTAAAAACCCTAATTGGACAAAAATAAGCCTAGGGATGACGAAAATGAACAAAATGTTAATCCAATGACACAAACGCACCTATTGGATGCACAAGTTTGGTTAAAAACCCTAATTGGACAAGAATAAGCCTAGGAAGGGCGAAAATGACCTAATTGTTCAACCAATGACACAAACTCACCTATTGGATGCACAAGATTGGTTAAAAACCCTAGTGGGACAAAAATAAGCCTAGGGAGGACTAAAATTACCTAAATGTTAATCCTATGACACAAACACGCCTATTGGATTCAAAAGATTGGTTAAAAACCCTAATAGGACAAGTATAAGCTTAGGGAGGACCAAAATGAACTAATTGTTCAACCAATGACACAAACTCACCTATTGGATGCACAAAATTAATTAAAAACCCTAATTGGACAAGATTAAGCCAAGGGAGGACGAAAACGACCTAAATAATCATCGAATGACACAAACACACCTATTGGATACAAAAGATTGGTTAAAAACCCTAATAGGACAAGTATAATCTTAGGGAGGACGAAAATGAGCTAATTGTTCATCCAATGACACAAACACACCTATTGGATGAACAAAATTGGTTAAAAACTCTAATTGGACAGTTTAAGCCTAGGGAGGATGAAAATGACCTAATTGTTCATCCAATGACACAAACACGCCTATTGGATGCACAAGATTTGTTAAAAACGCTAATTGGACAAGATTAAGCCTAAGGAGGACGAAAATGAACTAAATTTTAATCCAATGACACAAATAAACTTATTGGATGCACAAGATTGGTTAAAAACGCTAAGTGGACAAGATTAAACCTAGGGAGGACGAAAATGACCTAAATGTTAATCCAATGACACAAATGAACTTATTGGATGCACAAGATTGGTTAAAAACCCTAATTGGACAAGATTAAGGCTAAGGAGGACGAAAATGACTTAAACGTTCTTCCAATGACACAAATGAACTTATTGGTTCCACAACATTGGTTAAAAACCCTAATTGGACAAGAATAAACTTAGGGAGGACGAAAATGATTTAAATGTTTATGCAATGACACAAACACACCTATTGGATTCACAAGTTTGGTAAAAAAATCCTAATTGGACAAGAATAAGCCTAGGGAGGACGAAAATGACCTAACTGTTTATCCAATGACACAAACAAACCTATTGGATGAACAAAATTAGTTAAAAACCCCAGTTGGACAGAATAAGCTTGGGGAGGACGAAAATGACCTAATTGTTCATCCAATTACACAAACACACCTATTTGATGCACAAGATTTGTTAAAAACCCAAATTGGACAAGAATAAGCCTAGGGAGGACGAAAATGAACTAAATGTTAATCCAATGACACAAATGAACTTGTCGAATGCACATGATTGGTTAAAAACCCTAATTGAACAAGATTTAGCCTAGGGAGGACGAAGACGTCCTAAATGTTAATCCAATGACACAAATGAACTTATTATAAGCACAAGATTGGTTAAAAACCCTAATTTGACAAGAATAAGTCTAGGGAGGACGAAAATGACCTAATTGTTCATCCAACGGCACAAATACACCTATTGGATGAACAAGATTGGTTAAAAACCCTGATTGGACAGGAATAAGCGTAGGGAGGACGAAAATGACCTAAGTGTTCATCCAATGAAACAAACACACCTATTTGATGAACAAAATTCGTTAAAAACCCTAGTTGGACACAATAAGCCTAGGGAGGACGAAAATTACCTAATTGTTCCTCCAATTACACAAACACACCTATTTGATGCCCAAGATTTGTTAAAAACCCTAATCAGACAAGAATAAGCATAGGGAGAACGAAAATGAACTAAATGTTAATCCAATGACACAAATGAACTTATCGGATGCACATGATTGGTTAAAAACCCTAATTGGACAAGATATAGCCTAGGGAGGACGAAGTGGTCCTTAATGTTAATCCAATGACACAAATGAACTTATTATATGCACAAGATTGGTTAAAAACCCTAATAGGACAAGAATAAGTCTAGGGAGGACGAAAATGACCTAATTGTTCATCCAATGGCAAAAAATACACCTATTGGATGAACAAGATTGGTTAAAAACCCTGATTGGACAAGAATAAGCCTAGGGAGGACGAAAATGACCTAACTGTTCATCCGATGACACAAACACACCAATTGGATGAACAAAATTGGTTAAAAACCTTAGTTGGACAGAATAAGCCTAGGGAGGACGAAAATGACCTAATTGTTCATCCAATGGCAAAAAATACACCTATTGGATGAACAAGATTGGTTAAAAACCCTGATTGGACAAGAATAAGCCTAGGGAGGACGAAACTGACCTAACTGTTCATCCGATGACACAAAAACACCTATTGGATGAACAAAATTGGTTAAAAACCTTAGTTGGACAAAATAAGCCTAGGGTGGACGAAAATGACCTAATTGTTCTTCCAATTACACAAACACACCTCTTTGATGCACTAGATTTGTTAAAAACACTAATTGGACCAGAATAAGCCAAGGGAGGACGAAAATGAACTAAATGTTAATCCAATGACACAAATGAACTTATCGGATGCACATGATTGGTTAAATATCCTAATTGGACAAGATTTAGCCTAGGGAGGACGAAAATGACCTAAATGTTAATCCAATGACACAAATGAACTTATTGGATGCACAAGATTGGTTAAAAACCCTAATTGGACAAGATTAAGCCTAGGGAGGACGAAAATGACCTAAATGTTAATCCAATGACACAAATGAACTTATTGGTTCAACAAGATATGTTAAAAACCCTAATTGGACAAGAATAAACCTAGGGAGGACGAAAATGATTTAAATGTTCATCAAATGACACAAACACACCTATTGGACGCACAAGTCTGGTTAAAAACCCTAATTGGACAAGAATAAGAATTGGGATGACGAAAATGAACTAAATGTTAATCCAATGACACAAACGCACCTATTGGATGCACAAGTTTGGTTAAAAACCCTAATTGGACAAGAATAAGCCTAGGAAAGACGAAAATGACCTAATTGTTCAACCAATGACACAAATACATCTATTGGATGAACAAGATTGGTTAAAAACCCTGGTTGGAAAAGAATAAGCCTAGAGAGGACGAAAATGACCTAACTGTTCATCCAATGACACAAACACACCTATTGGATGAACAAAATTGGTTTAAAACCCTAGTTGGACAGAATAAGCCAAGGGAGGACGAAAATGACCTAACTGCTCATCCAATGACACAAACACACCTATGGGATGAACAAAAATTGTTAAAAACCCTAGTTGGACAGAATAAGCATAGGGAGGACGAGAATGACCTAATTGTTCATCCAATTACACAAACACACCTATTTGATGCACAAGATTTGTTAAAAACCCTAATTGGACAAGAATAAGCATAGGGAGAACGAAAATTAACTAAATATTAAATCAATGACACATATGACCTTATCGGATGCATATGATTGGTTAAAAACCCTAATTGGACAAGATTTAGCCTAGGGAGGACGAAGATGTCCTAAATGTTAATCCAATGACACAAATGAACTTATTATATGCACAAGATTGGTTAAAAACCCTAATTGGACAAGAATAAGTCTAGGGAGGACGAAAATGACCTAATTGTTCATCCAATGGCAAAAAATACACCTATTGGATGAACAAGATTGGTTAAAAGCCCTGATTGGAAAAGAAAAAGCCTAGGGAGGGCGAAAATGACCTAACAGTTCATCCAATGACACATAAACACCTATTGGATGAACAAAAATGGTTAAAAACCCTAGTTGGACAGAATAAGCCTAGGGAGGACGAAAATGACCTAATTGTTCATCCAATTACACAAACACACCTATTTGATGCCCAAGATTTGTTAAAAACCCTAATTGGACAAGAATGAGCCTAGGGAGGACGAAAATGAACTAAATGTTAATCCAATGACACAAATGAACTTATCGGATGCACATGATTGGTTTAATATCCTAATTGGACAAGATTTAGCCTAGGGAGGACGAAAATGACCTAAATGTTAATCCAATGACACAAATGAACTTATTGGATGCACAAGATTGGTTAAAAACACTAATTGGACAAGATTAAGCCTAGGGAGAACGAAAATGACCTAAATGTTAATCCAATGACACAGATGAACTTATCGGATCCACAAGATTTGTTAAAAACCCTAATTGGACAAGATTAAGCCTAGGGAGGACGAAAATGACCTAAATGTTATTCCAATGACACAAATGAACTTATTGGATGCACAAGATTGGTTAAAAACCCTAATTGGACAAGAATAAGTCTAGGGAGGACGAAAATGACCTAATTGTTCATCCAATGGCAAAAAATAAACCTATTGGATGAACAAGATTGGTTAAAAGCCCTGATTGGAAAAGAAAAAGCCTAGGGAGGGCGAAAATGACCTAACAGTTCATCCAATGACACATACACACCTATTGGATGAACAAAAATGGTTAAAAACCCTAGTTGGACAGAATAAGCCTAGGGAGGACGAAAATGACCTAATTGTTCATCCAATTACACAAACACACCTATTTGATGCACAAGATTTGTTAAAAACCCTAATTGGACAAGAATAAGCCTAGGGAGGACGAAAATGAACTAAATGTTAATCCAATAACACAAATGAACTTATCGAATGCACATGATTGGTTTAATATCCTAATTGGACAAGATTTAGCCTAGGGAGGACGAAAATGACCAAAATGTTATTCCAATGACACAAATGAACTTATTGGATGCACAAGATTGGTTAAAAACACTAATTGGACAAGATTAAGCCTAGGGAGGACGAAAATGACCTAAATTTTAATCCAACGACACAGATGAACTTATCGGATCCACAAGATTTGTTAAAAACCCTAATTGGACAAGATTAAGCCTAGGGAGGACGAAAATGACCTAAATGTTATTCCAATGACACAAATGAACTTATTGGATGCACAAGATTGGTTAAAAACCCTAATTGGACACGATTAAGCCTAGGGAGGACCAAAATGACCTAAATGTTAATCCAATGACACAAATGAACTTATTGGTTCAACAAGATATGTTAAAAACCCTAATTGGACAAGAATAAACCTAGGGAGGACGAAAATGATTTAAATGTTCATCCAATGACACAAACACACCTATTGGAGGCACAAGGCTGGTTAAAAACCCTAATTGGACAAAAATAAGCCTAGGGATGACGAAAATGAACAAAATGTTAATCCAATGACACAAACGCACCTATTGGTTGCACAAGTTTGGTTAAAAACCCTAATTGGACAAGAATAAGCCTAGGAAGGGCGAAAATGACCTAATTGTTCAACCAATGACACAAACTCACCTATTGGATGCACAAGATTTGTTAAAAACCCTAGTGGGAGAAAAATAAGCCTAGGGAGGACTAAAATTACCTAAATGTTAATCCTATGACACAAACACGCCTATTGGATTCAAAAGATTGGTTAAAAACCCTAATAGGACAAGTATAAGCTTAGGGAGGACCAAAATGAACTAATTGTTCAACCAATGACACCAACTCACCTATTGGATGCACAAAATTAATTAAAAACCCTAATTGGACAAGATTAAGCCAAGGGAGGACGAAAACGACCTAAATAATCATCGAATGACACAAACACACCTATTGGAAGCAAAAGATTGGTTAAAAACCCTAATAGGACAAGTATAATCTTAGGGAGGACGAAAATGAGCTAATTGTTCATCCAATGACGCAAACACACCTATTGGATGAACAAAATTGGTTAAAAACTCTAATTGGACAGTTTAAGCCTAGGGAGGACGAAAATGACCTAATTGTTCATCCAATGACACAAACACGCCTATTGGATGCACAAGATTTGTTAAAAACGCTAATTGGACAAGATTAAGCCTAAGGAGGACGAAAATGAACTAAATTTTAATCCAATGACACAAATGAACTTATTGGATGCACAAGATTGGTTAAAAACGCTAAGTGGACAAGATTAAACCTAGGGAGGACGAAAATGACCTAAATGTTAATCCAATGACACAAATGAACTTATTGGATGCACAAGATTGGTTAAAAACCCTAATTGGACAAGATTAAGGCTAAGGAGGACGAAAATGACTTAAACGTTCTTCCAATGACACAAATGAACTTATTGGTTCCACAACATTGGTTAAAAACCCTAATTGGACAAGAATAAACTTAAGGAGGACGAAAATGATTTAAATGTTCATGCAATGACACAAACACACCTATTGGATGCACAAGTTTGGTAAAAAATCCTAATTGCACAAGAATAAGCCTAGGGAGGACGAAAATGACCTAACTGTTCATCCAATGACACAAACAAACCTATTGGATGAACAAAATTAGTTAAAAACCCCAGTTGGACAGAATAAGCTTGGGGAGGACGAAAATGACCTAATTGTTCATCCAATTACACAAACACACCTATTTGATGCACAAGATTTGTTAAAAACCCAAATTGGACAAGAATAAGCCTAGGGAGGACGAAAATGAACTAAATGTTAATCCAATGACACAAATGAACTTGTCGAATGCACATGATTGGTTAAAAACCCTAATTGAACAAGATTTAGCCTAGGGAGGACGAAGACGTCCTAAATGTTAATCCAATGACACAAATGAACTTATTATAAGCACAAGATTGGTTAAAAACCCTAATTGGACAAGAATAAGTCTAGGGAGGACGAAAATGACCTAATTGTTCATCCAACGGCACAAATACACCTATTGGATGAACAAGATTGGTTAAAAACCCTGATTGGACAAGAATAAGCGTAGGGAGGACGAAAATGACCTAACTGTTCATCCAATGAAACAAACACACCTATTTGATGAACAAAATTCGTTAAAAACCCTAGTTGGACACAATAAGCCTAGGGAGGACGAAAATTACCTAATTGTTCCTCCAATTACACAAACACACCTATTTGATGCCCAAGATTTGTTAAAAACCCTAATCAGACAAGAATAAGCATAGGGAGAACGAAAATGAACTAAATGTTAATCCAATGACACAAATGAACTTATCGGATGCACATGATTGGTTAAAAACCCTAATTGGACAAGATATAGCCTAGGGAGGACGAAGTGGTCCTTAATGTTAATCCAATGACACAAATGAACTTATTATATGCACAAGATTGGTTAAAAACCCTAATAGGACAAGAATAAGTCTAGGGAGGACGAAAATGACCTAATTGTTCATCCAATGGCAAAAAATACACCTATTGGATGAACAAGATTGGTTAAAAACCCTGATTGGACAAGAATAAGCCTAGGGAGGACGAAAATGACCTAACTGTTCATCCGATGACACAAACACACCAATTAGATGAACAAAATTGGTTAAAAACCTTAGTTGGACAGAATAAGCCTAGGGAGGACGAAAATGACCTAATTGTTCATCCAATGGCAAAAAATACACCTATTGGATGAACAAGATTGGTTAAAAACCCTGATTGGACAAGAATAAGCCTAGGGAGGACGAAACTGACCTAACTGTTCATCCGATGACACAAAAACACCTATTGGATGAACAAAATTGGTTAAAAACCTTAGTTGGACAAAATAAGCCTAGGGTGGACGAAAATGACCTAATTGTTCTTCCAATTACACAAACACACCTCTTTGATGCACTAGATTTGTTAAAAACACTAATTGGACCAGAATAAGCCAAGGGAGGACGAAAATGAACTAAATGTTAATCCAATGACACAAATGAACTTATCGGATGCACATGATTGGTTAAATATCCTAATTGGACAAGATTTAGCCTAGGGAGGACGAAAATGACCTAAATGTTAATCCAATGACACAAATGAACTTATTGGATGCACAAGATTGGTTAAAAACCCTAATTGGACAAGATTAAGCCTAGGGAGGACGAAAATGACCTAAATGTTAATCCAATGACACAAATGAACTTATTGGTTCAACAAGATATGTTAAAAACCCTAATTGGACAAGAATAAACCTAGGGAGGACGAAAATGATTTAAATGTTCATCAAATGACACAAACACACCTATTGGACGCACAAGTCTGGTTAAAAACCCTAATTGGACAAGAATAAGAATTGGGATGACGAAAATGAACTAAATGTTAATCCAATGACACAAACGCACCTATTGGATGCACAAGTTTGGTTAAAAACCCTAATTGGACAAGAATAAGCCTAGGAAAGACGAAAATGACCTAATTGTTCAACCAATGACACAAATACATCTATTGGATGAACAAGATTGGTTAAAAACCCTGGTTGGAAAAGAATAAGCCTAGAGAGGACGAAAATGACCTAACTGTTCATCCAATGACACAAACACACCTATTGGATGAACAAAATTGGTTTAAAACCCTAGTTGGACAGAATAAGCCAAGGGAGGACGAAAATGACCTAACTGCTCATCCAATGACACAAACACACCTATGGGATGAACAAAAATTGTTAAAAACCCTAGTTGGACAGAATAAGCATAGGGAGGACGAAAATGACCTAATTGTTCATCCAATGGCAAAAAATACACCTATTGGATGAACAAGATTCGTTAAAAGCCCTGGTTGGAAAAGAAAAAGCCTAGGGAGGACGAGAATGACCTAACTGTTCATCCAATGACACATACACACCTATTGGATGAACAAAATTGGTTAAAAAACCCTAGTTGGACACAATAAGCCTAGGGAGGACGAAAATGACCTAATTGTTCATCCAATTACACAAACACACCTATTTGATGCACAAGATTTGTTAAAAACCCTAATTGGACAAGAATAAGCCTAGGGAGGACGAAAATGAACTAAATGTTAATCCAATAACACAAATGAACTTATCGGATGCACATGATTGGTTAAATATCCTAATTGGACAAGATTTAGCCTAGGGAGGACGAAAATGACCTAAATGTTAATCCAATGACACAAATGAACTTATTGGATGCACATGATTGGTTAAAAACACTAATTGGACAACATTAAGCCTAGGGAGGACGAAAATGACCTAAATGTTAATCCAATGACACAAATGAACTTATCGGATGCACAAGATTTGTTAAAAACCCTAATTGGACAAGATTAAGCCTAGGGAGGAGGAAAATGACCTAAATGTTATTCCAATGACATAAATGAACTTATTGGATGCACAAGATTTGTTAAAAACCCTAATTGGACAAGATTAAGCCTAGGGAGGACCAAAATGACCTAAATGTTAATCCAATGACACAAATGAACTTATTGGTTCAACAAGATATGTTAAAAACCCTAATTGGACAAGAATAAACCTAGGGAGGACGAAAATGATTTAAATGTTCATCCAATGACACAAACACACCTATTGGAGGCACAAGGCTGGTTAAAAACCCTAATTGGACAAAAATAAGCCTAGGGATGACGAAAATGAACAAAATGTTAATCCAATGACACAAACGCACCTATTGGTTGCACAAGTTTGGTTAAAAACCCTAATTGGACAAGAATAAGCCTAGGAAGGGCGAAAATGACCTAATTGTTCAACCAATGACACAAACTCACCTATTGGATGCACAAGATTTGTTTAAAACCCTAGTGGGAGAAAAATAAGCCTAGGGAGGACTAAAATTACCTAAATGTTAATCCGATGACACAAACACGCCTATTGGATTCAAAAGATTGGTTAAAAACCCTAATAGGACAAGTATAAGCTTAGGGAGGACCAAAATGAACTAATTGTTCAACCAATGACACAAACTCACCTATTGGATGCACAAAATTAATTAAAAACCCTAATTGGACAAGATTAAGCCAAGGGAGGACGAAAACGACCTAAATAATCATCGAATGACACAAACACACCTATTGGAAGCAAAAGATTGGTTAAAAACCCTAATAGGACAAGTATAATCTTAGGGAGGACGAAAATGAGCTAATTGTTCATCCAATGACACAAACACACCTATTGGATGAACAAAATTGGTTAAAAACTCTAATTGGACAGTTTAAGCCTAGGGAGGACGAAAATGACCTAATTGTTCATCCAATGACACAAACACGCCTATTGGATGCACAAGATTTGTTAAAAACGCTAATTGGAGAAGATTAAGCCTAAGGAGGACGAAAATGAACTAAATTTTAATCCAATGACACATATGAACTTATTGGATGCACAAGATTGGTTAAAAACGCTAAGTGGACAAGATTAAACCTATGGAGGACGAAAATGACCTAAATGTTAATCCAATGACACAAATGAACTTATTGGATGCACAAGATTGGTTAAAAACCCTAATTGGACAAGATTAAGGCTAAGGAGGACGAAAATGACTTAAACGTTCTTCCAATGACACAAATGAACTTATTGGTTCCACAACATTGGTTAAAAACCCTAATTGGACAAGAATAAACTTAGGGAGGACGAAAATGATTTAAATGTTCATGCAATGACACAAACACACCTATTGGATGCACAAGTTTGGTAAAAAATCCTAATTGGACAAGAATAAGCCTAGGGAGGACGAAAATGACCTAACTGTTCATCCAATGACACAAACAAACCTATTGGATGAACAAAATTAGTTAAAAACCCCAGTTGCACAGAATAAGCTTGGGGAGGACGAAAATGACCTAATTGTTCATCCAATTACACAAACACACCTATTTGATGCACAAGATTTGTTAAAAACCCAAATTGGACAAGAATAAGCCTAGGGAGGACGAAAATGAACTAAATGTTAATCCAATGACACAAATGAACTTGTCGAATGCACATGATTGGTTAAAAACCCTAATTGAACAAGATTTAGCCTAGGGAGGACGAAGACGTCCTAAATGTTAATCCAATGACACAAATGAACTTATTATAAGCACAAGATTGGTTAAAAACCCTAATTGGATAAGAATAAGTCTAGGGAGGACGAAAATGACCTAATTGTTCATCCAACGGCACAAATACACCTATTGGATGAACAAGATTGGTTAAAAACCCTGATTGGACAAGAATAAGCGTAGGGAGGACGAAATTGACCTAACTGTTCATCCAATGAAACATACACACCTATTTGATGAACAAAATTCGTTAAAAACCCTAGTTGGACAGAATAAGCCTAGGGAGGACGAAAATTACCTAATTGTTCCTCCAATTACACAAACAAACCTATTTGATGCCCAAGATTTGTTAAAAACCCTTATCGGACAAGAATAAGCATAGGGAGAACGAAAATGAACTAAATGTTAATCCAATGACACAAATGAACTTATCGAATGCACATGATTGGTTAAAAACCCTAATTGGAGAAGATATAGCCTAGGGAGGACGAAGTGGTCCTTAATGTTAATCCAATGACACAAATGAACTTATTATATGCACAAGATTGGTTAAAAACCCTAATAGGACAAGAATAAGTCTAGGGAGGACGAAAATGACCTAATTGTTCATCCAATGGCAAAAAATACACCTATTGGATGAACAAGATTGGTTAAAAACCCTGATTGGACAAGAATAAGCCTAGGGAGGACGAAAATGACCTAACTGTTCATCCGATGACACAAACACACCTATTGGATGAACAAAATTGGTTAAAAACCTTAGTTGGACCGAATAAGCCAAGGGAGGACGAAAATGACCTAATTGTTCATCCAATGGCATAAAATACACCTATTGGATGAACAAGATTGGTTAAAAACCTTGATTGGACAAGAATAAGCCTAGGGAGGACGAAAATGACCTAACTGTTCATCCGATGACACAAAAACACCTATTAGATGAACAAAATTGGTTAAAAACCTTAGTTGGACAGAATAAGCCTAGGGAGGACGAAAATGACCTAATTGTTCATCCAATTACACAAACACACCTATTTGATGCACTAGATTTGTTAAAAACCCTAATTGGACCAGAATAAGCCAAGGGAGGACGAAAATGAACTAAATGTTAATCCAATGACACAAATGAACTTATCGGATGCACATGATTGGTTTAATATCCTAATTGGACAAGATTTAGCCTAGGGAGGACGAAAATGACCTAAATGTTAATCCAATGACACAAATGAACTTATTGGATGCACAAGATTGGTTAAAAACACTAATTGGACAAGATTAAGCCTAGGGAGGAAGAAAATGACCTAAATGTTAATCCAATGACACAGATGAACTTATTGGTTCTACAAGATATGTTAAAAACCCCAATTGGACAAGATTAAGCCTAGGGAGGACAAAAATGATTTAAATGTTCATCAAATGACACAAACACACCTATTGGACGCACAAGTCTGGTTAAAAACCCTAATTGGACAAGAATAAGAATTGGGATGACGAAAATGAACTAAATGTTAATCTAATGACACAAACGCACCTATTGGATGCACAAGTTTGGTTAAAAACCCTAATTGGACAAGAATAAGCCTAGGAAGGACGAAAATGACCTAATTGTTCAACCAATGACACAAACTCACCTATTGGATGCACAAGATTGGTTAAAAACCCTAGTGGGACAAAAATAAGCCTAGGGAGGACTAAAATTACCTAAATGTTAATCCTATGACACAAACACGCCTATTGGATTCAAAAGATTGGTTAAAAACCCTAATAGGACAAGTATAAGCTTAGGGAGGACCAAAATGAACTAATTGTTCAACCAATGACACAAACTCACCTATTGGATGCACAAAATTAATTAAAAACCCTAATTGGACAAGATTAAGCCAAGGGAGGACGAAAACGACCTAAATAATCATCGAATGACACAAACACACCTATTGGATGCAAAAGATTGGTTAAAAACCCTTATAGGACAAGTATAATCTTAGGGAGGACGAAAATGAGCTAATTGTTCATCCAATGACACAAACACACCTATTGGATGAACAAAATTGGTTAAAAAATGTAATTGGATAGTTTAAGCCTAGGGAGGACGAAAATGACCTAATTGTTCATCCAATGACACAAACACGCCTATTGGATGCACAAGATTTGTTAAAAACGCTAATTGGACAAGATTAAGCCTAAGGAGGACGAAAATGAACTAAATTTTAATCCAATGACACAAATGAACTTATTGGATGCACAAGATTGGTTAAAAACGCTAAGTGGACAAGATTAAACCTAGGGAGGACGAAAATGACCTAAATGTTAATCCAATGACACAAATGAACTTATTGGATGCACAAGACTGGTTAAAAACCCTAATTGGACAAGATTAAGGCTAAGGAGGACGAAAATGACTTAAACGTTCTCCCAATGACACAAATGAACTTATTGGTTCCACAACATTGGTTAAAAACCCTAATTGGACAAGAATAAACTTAGGGAGGACGAAAATGATTTAAATGTTTATGCAATGACACAAACACACCTATTGGATGCACAAGTTTGGTAAAAAAATCCTAATTGGACAAGAATAAGCCTAGGGAGGACGAAAATGACCTAACTGTTCATCCAATGACACAAACAAACCTATTGGATGAACAAAATTAGTTAAAAACCCCAGTTGGACAGAATAAGCTTGGGGAGGACGAAAATGACCTAATTGTTCATCCAATTACACAAACACACCTATTTGATGCACAAGATTTGTTAAAAACCCAAATTGGACAAGAATAAGCCTAGGGAGGACGAAAATGAACTAAATGTTAATCCAATGACACAAATGAACTTGTCGAATGCACATGATTGGTTAAAAACCCTAATTGAACAAGATTTAGCCTAGGGAGGACGAAGACGTCCTAAATGTTAATCCAATGACACAAATGAACTTATTATAAGCACAAGATTGGTTAAAAACCCTAATTGGACAAGAATAAGTCTAGGGAGGACGAAAATGACCTAATTGTTCATCCAACGGCACAAATACACCTATTGGATGAACAAGATTGGTTAAAAACCCTGATTGGACAGGAATAAGCGTAGGGAGGACGAAAATGACCTAAGTGTTCATCCAATGAAACAAACACACCTATTTGATGAACAAAATTCGTTAAAAACCCTAGTTGGACACAATAAGCCTAGGGAGGACGAAAATTACCTAATTGTTCCTCCAATTACACAAACACACCTATTTGATGCCCAAGATTTGTTAAAAACCCTAATCAGACAAGAATAAGCATAGGGAGAACGAAAATGAACTAAATGTTAATCCAATGACACAAATGAACTTATCGGATGCACATGATTGGTTAAAAACCCTAATTGGACAAGATATAGCCTAGGGAGGACGAAGTGGTCCTTAATGTTAATCCAATGACACAAATGAACTTATTATATGCACAAGATTGGTTAAAAACCCTAATAGGACAAGAATAAGTCTAGGGAGGACGAAAATGACCTAATTGTTCATCCAATGGCAAAAAATACACCTATTGGATGAACAAGATTGGTTAAAAACCCTGATTGGACAAGAATAAGCCTAGGGAGGACGAAAATGACCTAACTGTTCATCCGATGACACAAACACACCAATTAGATGAACAAAATTGGTTAAAAACCTTAGTTGGACAGAATAAGCCTAGGGAGGACGAAAATGACCTAATTGTTCATCCAATGGCAAAAAATACACCTATTGGATGAACAAGATTGGTTAAAAACCCTGATTGGACAAGAATAAGCCTAGGGAGGACGAAACTGACCTAACTGTTCATCCGATGACACAAAAACACCTATTGGATGAACAAAATTGGTTAAAAACCTTAGTTGGACAAAATAAGCCTAGGGTGGACGAAAATGACCTAATTGTTCTTCCAATTACACAAACACACCTATTTGATGCACTAGATTTGTTAAAAACACTAATTGGACCAGAATAAGCCAAGGGAGGACGAAAATGAACTAAATGTTAATCCAATGACACAAATGAACTTATCGGATGCACATGATTGGTTAAATATCCTAATTGGACAAGATTTAGCCTAGGGAGGACGAAAATGACCTAAATGTTAATCCAATGACACAAATGAACTTATTGGATGCACAAGATTGGTTAAAAACCCTAATTGGACAAGATTAAGCCTAGGGAGGACGAAAATGACCTAAATGTTAATCCAATGACACAAATGAACTTATTGGTTCAACAAGATACGTTAAAAACCCTAATTGGACAAGAATAAACCTAGGGAGGACGAAAATGATTTAAATGTTCATCAAATGACACAAACACACCTATTGGACGCACAAGTCTGGTTAAAAACCCTAATTGGACAAGAATAAGAATTGGGATGACGAAAATGAACTAAATGTTAATCCAATGACACAAACGCACCTATTGGATGCACAAGTTTGGTTAAAAACCCTAATTGGACAAGAATAAGCCTAGGAAAGACGAAAATGACCTAATTGTTCAACCAATGACACAAATACATCTATTGGATGAACAAGATTGGTTAAAAACCCTGGTTGGAAAAGAATAAGCCTAGAGAGGACGAAAATGACCTAACTGTTCATCCAATGACACAAACACACCTATTGGATGAACAAAATTGGTTTAAAACCCTAGTTGGACAGAATAAGCCAAGGGAGCACGAAAATGACCTAACTGCTCATCCAATGACACAAACACACCTATGGGATGAACAAAAATTGTTAAAAACCCTAGTTGGACAGAATAAGCATAGGGAGGACGAAAATGACCTAATTGTTCATCCAATTACACAAACACACCTATTTGATGCACTAGATTTGTTAAAAACCCTAATTGGACCAGAATAAGCCAAGGGAGGACGAAAATGAACTAAATGTTAATCCAATGACACAAATGAACTTATCGGATGCACATGATTGGTTTAATATCCTAATTGGACAAGATTTAGCCTAGGGAGGACGAAAATGACCTAAATGTTAATCCAATGACACAAATGAACTTATTGGATGCACAAGATTGGTTAAAAACCCTAATTGGACAAGATTAAGCCTAGGGAGGACGAAAATGACCTAAATGTTAATCCAATGACACAAATGAACTTATTGGTTCAACAAGATATGTTAAAAACCCTAATTGGACAAGAATAAACCTAGGGAGGACAAAAATGATTTAAATGTTCATCAAATGACACAAACACACCTATTGGACGCACAAGTCTGGTTAAAAACCCTAATTGGACAAGAATAAGAATTGGGATGACGAAAATGAACTAAATGTTAATCTAATGACACAAACGCACCTATTGGATGCACAAGTTTGGTTAAAAACCCTAATTGGACAAGAATAAGCCTAGGAAGGACGAAAATGACCTAATTGTTCAACCAATGACACAAACTCACCTATTGGATGCACAAGATTGGTTAAAAACCCTAGTGGGACAAAAATAAGCCTAGGGAGGACTAAAATTACCTAAATGTTAATCCTATGACACAAACACGCCTATTGGATTCAAAAGATTGGTTAAAAACCCTAATAGGACAAGTATAAGCTTAGGGAGGACCAAAATGAACTAATTGTTCAACCAATGACACAAACTCACCTATTGGATGCACAAAATTAATTAAAAACCCTAATTGGACAAGATTAAGCCAAGGGAGGACGAAAACGACCTAAATAATCATCGAATGACACAAACACACCTATTGGATGCAAAAGATTGGTTAAAAACCCTAATAGGACAAGTATAATCTTAGGGAGGACGAAAATGAGCTAATTGTTCATCCAATGACACAAACACACCTATTGGATGAACAAAATTGGTTAAAAAATGTAATTGGATAGTTTAAGCCTAGGGAGGACGAAAATGACCTAATTGTTCATCCAATGACACAAACACGCCTATTGGATGCACAAGATTTGTTAAAAACGCTAATTGGACAAGATTAAGCCTAAGGAGGACGAAAATGAACTAAATTTTAATCCAATGACACAAATGAACTTATTGGATGCACAAGATTGGTTAAAAACGCTAAGTGGACAAGATTAAACCTAGGGAGGACGAAAATGACCTAAATGTTAATCCAATGACACAAATGAACTTATTGGATGCACAAGATTGGTTAAAAACCCTAATTGGACAAGATTAAGGCTAAGGAGGACGAAAATGACTTAAACGTTCTTCCAATGACACAAATGAACTTATTGGTTCCACAACATTGGTTAAAAACCCTAATTGGACAAGAATAAACTTAAGGAGGACGAAAATGATTTAAATGTTCATGCAATGACACAAACACACCTATTGGATGCACAAGTTTGGTAAAAAATCCTAATTGCACAAGAATAAGCCTAGGGAGGACGAAAATGACCTAACTGTTCATCCAATGACACAAACAAACCTATTGGATGAACAAAATTAGTTAAAAACCCCAGTTGGACAGAATAAGCTTGGGGAGGACGAAAATGACCTAATTGTTCATCCAATTACACAAACACACCTATTTGATGCACAAGATTTGTTAAAAACCCAAATTGGACAAGAATAAGCCTAGGGAGGACGAAAATGAACTAAATGTTAATCCAATGACACAAATGAACTTGTCGAATGCACATGATTGGTTAAAAACCCTAATTGGACAAGATATAGCCTTGGGAGGACGAAGTGGTCCTTAATGTTAATCCAATGACACAAATGAACTTATTATATGCACAAGATTGGTTAAAAACCCTAATAGGACAAGAATAAGTCTAGGGAGGACGAAAATGACCTAATTGTTCATCCAATGGCAAAAAATACACCTATTGGATGAACAAGATTGGTTAAAAACCCTGATTGGACAAGAATAAGCGTAGGGAGGACGAAAATGACCTAACTGTTCATCCGATGACACAAACACACCTATTGGATGAACAAAATTGGTTAAAAACCTTAGTTGGACAGAATAAGCCGTGGGAGGACGAAAATGACCTAATTGTTCATCCAATGGCAAAAAATACACCTATTGGATGAACAAGATTGGTTAAAAACCCTGATTGGACAAGAATAAGCCTAGGGAGGTCGAAAATGACCTAACTGTTCATCCGATGACACAAAAATACCTATTGGATGAACAAAATTGGTTAAAAACCTTAGTTGGACAGAATAAGCCTAGGGAGGACGAAAATGACCTAATTGTTCATCCAATTACACAAACACACCTATTTGATGCACTAGATTTGTTAAAAACCCTAATTGGACCAGAATAAGCCAAGGGAGGACGAAAATGAACTAAATGTTAATCCAATGACACAAATGAACTTATCGGATGCACATGATTGGTTAAATATCCTAATTGGACAAGATTTAGCCTAGGGAGGACGAAAATGACCTAAATGTTAATCCAATGACACAAATGAACTTATTGGATGCACAAGATTGGTTAAAAACCCTAATTGGACAAGATTAAGCCTAGGGAGGACGAAAATGACCTAAATG
>JBBPBT010000850.1:26351942-26362547 GCA_037974875.1 Cicer bijugum | reverse complement strand
ATTTTTCTGGATGGCTATTGACTCTTCAATGAAAGAACTTGTGATTGTCGCAATTTTCTCTATAGCACTCTCCCAAGCAGCCTTTCTAGGTGGAAATTGGTTTGTTTGAGCTCCTTGTTGACCCTGAGATCCACCTTGCTGATCTCTCCAGGAAAAATTTGGATGATTTCTCCAACCAGGGTTGTACGTATTAGAGTAGGGGTTATTATGCCTGTTGTTATTACTCACAAAATTCACCTGTTCTAGTTCTTCTACCTCATTATCATCCAGTGCTACACAAACTCCAGTTTTATGTGCTCCTCCACAAAGGTTACAATTAGTATGCTTTAGTAATTTGACAGAAGCCACTTGGGGTTGTATATTTAGCGCTGCCATCCCCTTCTTTATCTCAGCGGCAATAACATTTTTTATCTGTTCTGAGAGCAACATCCCTTGAGCTAACCCAACCTCATAAGCATTCAATTCCAGCATACCACTTTTTGATTTGCTTTCGCAGTTTTTTTTTTTTCTAGATCAAAGAAAAGTTCAGCTGAGGACTCGCCTCGCATACAAGGTTAGACAAAGTATGAGTAATGAACAGTTAAAGAAAGATAAATAATTAAGTAAAAATAAAAGAGTTTTAAACAATAATTCTTTTTTTTTCATTTAGAAATAAAATAAAAGAGAAAATTTTATTGCAGAGCAAAAAATTTCAATTTAGTAAATAAATTAAATTCAATAGTGATATGGCAATCCCCGGCAACGGCGCCAAAAACTTGATAGCGTTTCAGCAAGTGTACTGAATCGTTGCAAGTAATAATAAAACGGTAGTACCGAGTGTCGAACTCAAGGATTGCGTTTTACTATTGAATTATATTTAGTTACTAAAATTGAACAAAAGGTTCCCAAGTTGATTGAAATAATATTTGAAATTAACAACAGTAATAAAATTGATCTTTTATAATGAGAAAAATGTCAGGGATGAGTTTCACTTCGAATCCAACCTTGGTGTCTAATTTGATCCTAGTTACTGAATTCCTTTATTGAATTATTACCGAATTCTCTTTATTATTCTTGCCCTAATGTCTTAGTGACAGAACCTTTAATTCCAAAGTAACCCCTAATTCCTTAGTAGATTTAAGATTAGAATTAAGCATTACCGTATAGAAATTCTCTTGTAAATTATTGCTTTGCAACTAATTTAATTGGTTTCATGACCTGCATCTATCCCTAGACTACAAATTCATGAATTTCTCATCTCAAGCATTCGTAAAGTCCACTTCCGTTTCAAAATACAAATTGTAGAACATTTTAATGTTGATCAAGCAATAAAAAGCATTAAGCACAGAGATGAGAAAAATAATTCAATAAACTCATTCATATAACTAGAAATCAAATCAGAAAAATAAGGGTTTCATCTGGTTACACTCATCCCTAACAAATAGGGTTTAGTTACTCATAACAGAGATACAAAAGATAAGGATTAAAGAAGAATTACAAGAATGATTCATGGATGATTCTTGATAAAACTGCTTCAATGGCGTTAGAAACGGCCGTCTTTGAGTTTCTATGCTAGGGCACAAGTCTCCCAAGTTCCCAAGAGTCAAAAAGATCCAAAAAACAGCAAAAAATTGAGTTTTTATTATTGCTGATGCGCGTTACGCGCTCCAGGCGCGCAGCATCTTCTGTCTGACGTATTTTGCATTTTTCTCATGTTTCGCGTCTGAATTTGGTCCCGCTGTCTTCATGACAGTTGTAGATATGGATCTTAGCTTTCATTAGCACTTGGAATGACACTACTTGGACATCTAGAACTCCAGATATGGCTGAAATACTCCACATGTATCATGTTGATTTTTCACCAAAATTCAGCACTGCACTAAAACAAAGTAACAACGCAAAACTACGAAAAATCTCTACTTAATTAAGCAAATAAGAACAAAAATATTTCATTAAATCAAATAACTAAAATCAACAAAATATATTAAATAACTCATTAAATTAACTAATGATTAAAGATAAATAAGACTAAAATCAATAAAAATTATGCATATGATGAAGAGTCATCACAACCCCAAACTTAATCTATTGCTTGTCCCCAAGCAACAATTAATTTCACATTTGGTGCAGTTAAAAGAAAACTTAAACTCAATTTCTCAATTCAAATCAAACTCAATTCTCAAAGTTACAGCTACTACAAAACATCCATCATACTCTATGGTTGCTTACAAAAATAACGAGGTTTGCACACCTTGGCATTCATTTATCAAATTCAACTCTCTCTCCACACAATCTCACCAAAATTTCTCTCAAGTGTTTAGAAGGGTTATGAATTTATCACTCAAATCCTAGAGCATGCATCACACTACCATAGGCTTGAAAAAATTCTAGTTAGCAATCACAATGCAGCAAATACATACATTTTTGGAGGACTTTCGGGTTGTAATGGAGCTTAGGTAAAGGTAGGACATTTTGGGATAGTAGGCTTTACTACTTGGAGTTAGGCATATATTTCCAAATTATTCTACCATTTTTTTCTTCACCTTTTCATTCTGGACATTTTCAAACATTGACAAAAGAACCAAGAAGATATTATTTATCGTTTTTTTTTTCTTCTTTTCTTCTTTTCTTTTTTTTTTTTAATTTTTTTTTAATTTTTTTTTGTTTTTGTGAGAATAACCACCCCAAACTTAAAAGGTTGCTATCCCATGAGCAACCCCAAACTTAGAATTTGATCAAGATAAGACAAAAAATTTCTACCTAACTCCAAGTAAGGTGATGTAATTGAAGTAGGGTTTTTGTTTTGTAATGTGGCTAGTAACCGAAATAAAGGGGCAAGGCTCAAAGGGGCTAGCAAAGGATAACATTTTCATAGGGTAGTTAGAAAGGCTCAAACGACCAAATAAAATTGCCTCAATGTATGCATAAATTACAAGTGATGCAAGTCAGAATTAGTGCAAGTTCTGAAGGGATAATACACGTCTGGATAATCACACAACAAAGAATTTAAGTGTTTAGGCTCAAAAGCTCACATCTAGGATAATAAGAAAGAGTATGAATTATCTAAATGATGCTAAACATGCTACTACAAAATTTATTTACTGTTTTTTTTTAATTGCGAGTTAGACTTCAACAACCAAGCAGTAATCAACAATGCATGAATTAGTGAAACTTATCGAATTGAACAATGATATGAGCAAAGAAATATAGTTTAAATTTCAAAATGTCAAACATAAAACTTAAGACCAAATGCAAGTTTTTAATAATTCTTCATCATAGTGCACGTTTACACACAATTAGAAAGAAACAAATTCAAATAACAAAAATAAGATTGCAAAAATTAAAAGTTACCTCTACCTGTGGGTTATCTCCCACAAAGCGCTTCTTTAAAGTCATTAGCTTGACGTCTCAACTATTGTCAAGGTGGCATGTATGACACGAAGAATACATCATCCTTCTTTTTCTTTTTGTTTGGTAGAAATTCCATGAACTTAAGAAATAAAAGGTGTTGCTTCCATGTCCTTCTCAATTGGAAATTGATGAACAAGGCATAGATTGAATCTCGAACTTTATCAATCTCTTCTTTTTTCTTTTCCTCGTTCGTATTTTCCTCTTTTTCCTCTTGCTTATCTTCTTCTACCACAATAATAAAATTATCTTCAATCTTCAACTTCTCCTCCATCATCTCAAACTTAACCACTTGCTCAAATAACCTCTCACATTGACTTTCAAATCTTTCAATTGAAACCATGTTATTCTTCATGAATTCAACCAAAACGTCCGTAATGTGAAAGTCTTTGTCATCTGATTCTTTGGATAGAGTTTTAGGAGGTAGAATTTGTTCCCAATAGATCTTTTTAATATAATACTTGTCGTTTTCTGTAAGTTTGAGAAAAAAGTCTTCATATTTTATTAGTTCATCAAGGTCATCTAAACAGCGTCCATTCTTATGTGCTTTTCTGCAAAAGTCATATCTAAGAGGCTTCCACTAAGGGATTCGAGGGTGATATCTTAAAAATGAATGGCTCAAGATTTGCCCCTCAATCATGCGACATATACCCGATATAAGACAAGTATCACACTCTTCATATAATTGTAGTAGAATATCATCATCATAATCTTCCATGCTCTACAGCGCATAGTTATCTCAAACAAAGAAGAGAAAAACAACTAGACATGACATTAGCAAGTTCAACAAATAAAAATAGAAAATAAAAGAATTTTTTTTTTCAAAAAAAAATAAAAATTAAAAAAAAATAAAATAAAAAATTTTATTGCAGAGCAAAAAATTTCAATTAAGTAAATAAATTAAATTCAATAGTGATATGGCAATCCCCGGCAACGGCGCCAAAAACTTGATAGCATTTCAGCAAGTGTACTGAATCGTTGCAAGTAATAATAAAACGGTAGTACCGAGTGTCGAACTCAAGGATTGCGTTTTACTATTGAATTTTATTTAATTACTAAAATTGAACAAAGAGGTTCCCAAGTTGATTGAAATAATGTTTGAAATTAATAACAATAATAAAATTGATCTTTTATAATGAAAAAAATGTTAGGGATGAGTTTCACTTCGAATCCAACCTTGGTGTCTAATTTGATCATAGTTACTGAATTCCTTTATTGAATTATTACCGAATTCTCTTTATTATTCTTGCCCTAATGTCTTAGTGACAGAACCTTTAATTCCAAAGTAACCCCTAATTCCTTAGTAGATTTAAGATTAGAATTAAGCATTACCGTATAGAAATTCTCTTGTAAATTATTGCTTTGCAACTAATTTAATTGGTTTCATGACCTGCATCTATCCCTAGACTACAAATTCATAAATTTCTCAACTCAAGCATTCATAAAGTCCACTTCCGTTTCAAAATACAAATCGTAGAACATTTTAATGTTGATCAAGCAATAAAAAGCATTAAGCACAGAGATGAGAAAAATAATTCAATAAACTCATTCATATAACTAGAAATCAAATCAGAAAAATAAGGGTTTCATCTGGTTACACTCATCCCTAACAAATAGGGTTTAGTTACTCATAACAGAGATACAAAAGATAAGGATTAAAGAAGAATTACAAGAATGATTCATGGATGATTCTTGATAAAACTGCTTCAATGGCGTTAGAAACGGCCGTCTTTGAGTTTCTATGCTAGGGCACAAGTCTCCCAAGTTCCCAAGAGTCAAAAAGATCCAAAAAACAGCAAAAAATTGAGTTTTTATTATTGCTGATGCGCGTTACGCGCTCCAGGCGCGCAGGGCGCGCTCCAGGCGCGCAGGGCGCGCTCCAGGCGCGCAGCATCTTCTGTCTGACGTATTTTGCATTTTTCTCATGTTTCGCGTCTGAATTTGGTCCCGCTGTCTTCATGACAGTTGTAGATATGGATCTTAGCTTTCATTAGCACTTGGAATGACACTACTTGGACATCTAGAACTCCAGATATGGCTGAAATACTCCACATGTATCATGTTGATTTTTCACCAAAATTCAGCACTGCACTAAAACAAAGTAACAACGCAAAACTACGAAAAATCTCTACTTAATTAAGCAAATAAGAACAAAAATATTTCATTAAATCAAATAACTAAAATCAACAAAATATATTAAATAACTCATTAAATTAACTAATGATTAAAGATAAATAAGACTAAAATCAATAAAAATTATGCATATGATGAAGAGTCATCAAGTATCCTGAAGGGGATTCGCCGGTTAACCCATTTGCATTCAATATATATATATATAGATTGGTGGGGGCGAATCGAACCTAAAGCTTAGTGTGATACACACACTTTGTAATTTATTTGTGCAATCTTCATCATCATCGAGTTCATCATCTTTTTGTTCATAATTTGCAGCATACCCCCAACAAAAGATCCAACAGTAACCAAAGAAGGATTACTAAAATCTTGAATAATCATAGAGAGTCACACTCTAGCAAAAAATTTATCTAATCCTTTTTAGATGCACATTCTACAGCACACATAACACCCATACTTTAAGGTTCTAAAGCATTGTCGATTCCCCAAGACAACCTCTAGACCCTCCACAAGTATTACTTTTCACCGAAGATAATGGAGGACAACACCAATTCACTTCAATTATTTTAGGAGCCGAAGAAGGGTGACATTTGATATCAAAAACCTTGACAATTTAAATCTCAAGAATTGACGAATATATGCTACATTTGAAATGGTTAGCTGACAAAAATCCTCTTTGGATGTTAATAACATGTTGCATGGGAATGATTTTTTGTTTTCAAATCTAATAAGATTCATGCACTTCCCATTCATCCAAATAATGTTTGTCTTCAATTTTGATTGCAAACTTTAAGAAAAGAAAGAGTGATAAAAGCTTTTTAGTGTCTATGCAAAAGGACCAAATAGCATTTCTAGCCCAGTTGTCAGTATATATATAAAAGGAGATTTTGATCACCGAAAATCTTGAAGATATAAATCAAAAGAAAGAGTACTGAAAATCAACGTACGTACATCTTGAAGCTATAAACAAACAGTGATGAGCTTCTTCGTGTTTCTTTTTTTTATTTTTAAATTCCTTATTGCAAATGTTTATTCTCGCTGTTCTTTTGGCTGGGAAAAGAAAGCGTAGGGATGACTTGTTGTTATTGAAATTTTCCCTCATAAAGGGAGAGTGGTGTTGTTATTGAAATCTTCCCTCACAAAGAGAAAAGAAAGCGTTGGGATGACTTGTTGCAAAATAAGCGTAAAGGAAGGAGTAACTCATTTTGCTTACAAGAAATGGAGGACTTAAAATGTTTATTGATCAAATGGATGTCATAGGCATCCTTGTAACTGAAAAACCATTTTCATGTATAAACCCCTTTGAAAAAGCCATAAGCAAGATTGATAAATTTTAATTAGTAGAAGAACTCGTAGATAAATCAAAAATCTCATCGCAATATATTGGTGATAGGGAAATCTAAGATCATTGCCCAATATGGGTGGAAATGTAGACATAAATTGGGGTCTCAAACTGATTTGGTTTAATAAAGGTTGGGTAGAACGTGATGGTTTTTTGCATTTGTGAAAGAGAATTTGGAGTCCTTTGAAGTTACATGGTGGAAGGCTTTCACTATAAGGAATAATTAAAGCTCTTGAAAGAAGGACTTAAAATGTGAAGGAAGTGTTTGGCATCGTAGATTTCAAGATAGACCAAACCATTAAAGAGCTTAATCTTTTAGATGAGATATGTGCAAACAAAGGTGTAGCAGATGCACAACGGCACATCTTCTCGGAAATGGACATGTCTAAGACATCCCCTATATTTTTTATTTTATTTTTTATTTATATATATAATAACATATATTAATTATTTTTTTAATATAATAACAATAGTTTATAAAAATAATAGTGATAAATTATTAAAATATCTTTAAACATTTCTAGTCTTGAGAAACTGACATCTCATTATGCATCCACTCTTCACTTATGTACCTATCTTTTTATAGATAGATAAACTATCTAATATTGAATGATAAACTACCTAATATCGAGCAATAAACTAACTAGTCTCGAACAAATAAACTTTAATATTCTAGTTAACAACTGAACTATTATCTATTAGCAAAAACTTACATAAAATTTAAAAATATGATATAGCGTGATACAATTTTTTAATTGTGAATTTTTTTAATTGATATGTGTATTTTTTTAAAAGTAACACGGTGTTTAAATATAAGAAAAATGATGTATTTTTTAAAAAGAAAATTTTCGACAAAGATGAAAATCGTAAAATAAATATATTTTATTTGATTGAATTGTGTGAATTTCTAAAAACTTGTGTGAATTGTGTGACTTATGAAAATTGTAAAACTTTTGAAAATTGAAATTCTAACTTTTTCAATTTCTCTACTAGTATGAATTGTATTAAACTCTAAAAAAAACTATATGACTTTTAAGAATTTTAATTATAATATTTTAGTTAATACTTGTCACCCTGCAAATAAGAGAAAGCTAGGCTTTACTAATTTGGAAAAAAAAATTAGGAGAAATGAGAGTTTGCTTCTTCAAAAGTCTAGAGTAAAATGATTCGTGGAACAGTGACATCAATTCACGATTATTTCATGCTTACATGAAACAAAATCTATAGAAGGAACCAACTCCTTGAAGTACATGTGAAGGGCGAGAGAGTTATTGATGCTGGAAAAATAAAAGAAAGCGTTAAAACTTCTTTCGTTAATACCTTTAAAGAATCTCAGGTTTGCAGACCACAACTTTCTGTGATAGAGTTCATCAAAAAAATTCATGCAAAAGTTGAATCGTCAAAAGTTGTGATAACTTTGTGTTGAATTGTCAAAATTGTTGGCTTAAAGTTTGAAAGGAGTTCTTGGTAAGCTGGTCTCAAAGTGCCAATCAGCCATCCTCCCTAACCCGACACATTTTGGACATAATTTTTGTTGCTAATAGATAGTAGACCTAGCAAAAAGAATAAAGGATATGTGTCTAGTTACGAAAGTGGACTTCAAAAAGCATACGATTCAATAAATTATTACTACTTAGATTTAATTTTGGAATCTATGGGATTTTGCTCTACTTGGTGCAAATGGATGCAAGTTTGTGCGTTCTAGCTCATTATATTTTTGGTGGATGGAAATAATATGGAACAATTCAAGGTCGAAAGAGGTTTGAGGCAAGGTGACATACTTTCACCATTTCTATTTCTTGTTGTTGCGGAGGGTCTTACTGGTTTGTTGAGATAGTTGTATCAAAAGGAGCTCTTATTGGATATAAGGTATCTGATTTTTTTATCTTATCTCTACTATAGTTTGCGAAAGATGCAATATTTCTTTGCCGATGGTCATGGGAAAATATTTTGGACATTAAAATTCATTCTACGTGGGTTTGAATTCTTGTCAAAATTGAAAATGTACTACGTAAAAAGTCGTATTATGGGCAATAACTTACAAGACAGGTTAGTTGGTGCAGTGTTTAATTTTATGTCTTGCTTTATACTAATCCATATCATAGAACAACACAACTATCGACCCATATCATAGAACAACACAACTATCTATTATTGATTCTCTAAAGAGATTGCTGAGTTGGAAGCATAAGCATCTATCCATCAGGGAGAAATTAACACTTGTCAATTTTGTTTTATCTAGGATTTTGTCTTATTTGATGTTATTTTATAAGGTGTTGGATGAAATTTTGAACACCCAAAGTAATTTGCTTTGGGAATGGAGTAAGGAGAAAATGAAGGTATGCTAGGAGAAAATTTGTAAACTAAAAATCGAAGGAGGTTTGGGTGTAAAAAATATAGAAGTATTCAGTAAGTCTTTAATGCTCAAATGGTGTTGGATATGCCTTGTGGAGAACGAGACATTATGGCGCAAGTTGATGGCCTTTAAATATGGTAACTTATTTGATAAACTAAAAATTGAAATGCTTTAGGCTACTCATTTGGTGCGCTACTATATGGACTTTATGGTTAACTAGAAATAAGGTAGTCTTCAAAGGGTTGTGGCTGATTTCGACAATGTAATTGCTCATATAAAAGCTTTATCGTGGGGCGGTCTTTCGTTTAGGAAAGGAAATATTAGAGGTATGCTATCCAAATTGGTTATACGATCTCTTTATATAATTATGTCTTTATATATAAACTTTAAAAAGTCACTTTAAACATGTATTCTAGTACATATATGATACAATATATTTTACCTTCAAAACAATATTTTTAAGATTCATCTATGTACATGTGTAACCAACAAAATTTTGATAAATTTTGTCGTTGAATTTAGATTATTTTATATTTTTTTGTGTTGACCATTAAGAATAAACTTTTTAATTTATGTTTTTATTTTGTTCATATAAAATTTTCAATTTTATCTTAATCAAGATTTAAATTTCAATAAAATTTTATATACGTAAAATCTTTATCGCTAAACTCAACCCTTATTTAGGGCATCATAATAATAAATTAAATGATAAATAGTTGATAATTTGATTGATGATATATTTAATTATTTGTGCAATACAGAGCCAGAGGCCAAAAACAAAAAGACTACAAAATAATACAAGACTACAAGCCTATCAAATGATGGGATCAGTAGGCCACGTCAAGAAAAAGGACTACCACGAATTTAACTACTAGGAGACATTTAGCAAATATAACTAATTACTTAACTAGATCCTAATCCGCACAAGGCACGGGTATATTTTTATTTATTTAATTTAAGTGAATTTAAAAAGAATTAATATAAAATTTTATGTTCTAATTTAGTATTTATATCAATAATATATATACAATTTTATTAATATAATTTATAGAAGAGAAATATCAATTTAGAAGAATGACTTAAATAAATAAAGTAACTTATTAATATTGAGATTGATGTTTATGTCAAATATTGAAGTAAAGTATTTGACAATTAAAATTAACAGAGAGACTCAATTGATATACAATTGAGTTATAAAATATATTACTTTATTGTTGAAACTAAAAATGATTAAAGTGAAATAGTTGAAAATACATTCACCTTGTATTTTATTATATTACTTTTTTTTTGTCTCACTCATTTTAATCATTTATCTTTGTGGTAATTGTGAAATTTTTTATTTTAAATTAGATATATTAGAATTTTAATTTACAAACATTCAAACAAC
>JBBPBT010000850.1:26327533-26351100 GCA_037974875.1 Cicer bijugum | reverse complement strand
CAATATTTAAAGTAAAAAATCAAATACAAATATTTTTTGTTCTCACTCGATCATTTTAATCATCAATCTTTGAGATAATTGTGAAATTTTTTATTTTAAATTAGATATATGAAAATTTTAATTTACAAAAATTCAAACTATTACTAACATTAATAGAGTAATCATAATAATTAATATTTTGGTTTCGAAACTGAAATTCAAAATTTATAACAATTTGGTTATAAAATATTAATTGTCAATCAATTATAAATATACATCAAATGCAAATAATTTGAATCAAATGATTTAATTTACTCAATTCAATTCTAAACATGCTTAAAATTATTTGAATCAAACTTTTTCAACTGCAATTTGTAAGCTACTCAATACATACTACATTGAAGTAAAACTAAGAATATGAGACACACAAAGTAAAGTGACACTTAAAAACAACTAAAGAAGGAAAATAGTTTAGAAGGGTGAGGGAAAAATATTAATGTATAAATATACCTTGTCATAGCATTGAAACTTGGGTACGATGGGTAGTGAAGTTTGCCGGCTGGTCTCATCCCAACTTGGATTTCCTAGATAGTCGCAATGATAGAATTTGATGTAAGAAACTATACATAACATTAAGTCACTATGAGACATATTGAATTCAAAGATTGCATATAATATAATTGAATTTATGGCAGAGCAAAATCAGAAATGGACAAAGAGAAGGAAATTTTTTGTTGCAATGAACCAACTCATACCTATTTCAGTGTATCTTTGGAGTAGAGTTGGCGATTTCAAAGAAGAAGATTTTGCGAGGATGGAGCACAAGAGGGAAGAAGAAATTGTTGGATGAAGTCATTAAAAATTTAGGGATTAGAGGGATTAAAAGAGGGACAAATTATTTAAAAACTAAGTAGAAAAAAAATGAAGTGAAACATAAAAACACAAGAAAGCTCTCTAAGGCGTACACATATGTTTTTTTGCTGAGGTGGCATATGTTTGCACATGTGGAAGAAATACTATGAGGTGGCATGGGAGTCTGTTTTAAATATATATTGCAAATAAATTACTTTAATTTAATATCAATTAAAACTATAAAATAACAAATTAAATGTAATTAGTTTCAGTAAAATAAAACTGACCAAAATTTAAAGAGAAACAACTTTGTCTATAATTTCTAAATATTTATATATTATATATATTTATCAATATTCAAATTAGAAAATAAAATACAAATATTTTAACTTTAAATCGGATATATTAAATATAAATATTGAAATATATATAATAGATGAAATTAAAGTAATTCATTTGTAATTATTTGTATACTTATAATTGTTTGACAATTAATATTTTGTAACCAATATTAATAATAATTTGAATGTTTGAAAATTAAAATTCTAGTATATCGGATTTAAAATTAAAAAAAAAATCACAATTACCACAATAGATGCAGATTTCTACAATAGATGTATATTTGTGTTCTGAAATTTAAAATAATTTAATTTACTCAATTCAATTCTAAACATGCTTAAAATTATTTGAATCAAACTTTTTCAACTGCAATTTGTAAGCTACTCAACACATACTACATTGAAGTAAAACTAAGAATATGAGACACACAAAGTAAAGTGACACTTAAAAACAACTAAAGAAGGAAAATAGTTTAGAAGGGTGAGGGAAAAATATTAATGTATAAATATACCTTGTCATAGCATTGAAACTTGGGTACGATGGGTAGTGAAGTTTGCCGGCTGGTCTCATCCCAACTTGGATTTCCTAGATAGTCGCAATGATAGAATTTGATGTAAGAAACTATACATAATATTAAGTCACTATGAGACATATTGAATTCAAAGATTGCATATAATATAATTGAATTTATGGCAGAGCAAAATCAGAAATGGACAAAGATAAGGAAATTTTTTGTTGCAACGAACCAACTCATACCTATTTCAGTGTATCTTTGGAGTAGAGTCGGCGATTTCGAAGAAGAAGATTTTGCGAGGATGGAGCACAAGAGGGAAGAAGAAATTGTTGGATGAAGTCATTAAAAATTTAGGGATTAGAGGGATTAAAAGAGGGACAAATTATTTAGAAACTAAGTAGAAAAAAAATGAAGTGAAACATAAAAACACAAGAAAGCTCTCTAAGGCGTACACATATGCTTTTTTGCTGAGGTGGCATATGTTTGCACATGTAGAAGAAATACTATGAGGTGGCATATGTTTGCACATGTGGAAAAAATACTATGAGGTGGCATGGGAGTCTGTTTTAAATATATATAATAGATTAATCAATCCGTGATATTTTTTTAAAACAAACAGTCTGTAAATAGGAAAATTCTTGTTATTGTAATATGCCACATCAAAAAAATGATGATTGAACTTTTTATCAAACATATCTTTTACAAAATATAAAATAACTTTTTTGAAAAATCAAAGATATTATGTGCTTAATTGAAAAGACTAATTATTTAAGATAATTAAAATCAATTTAAAGGATCATATCCAAACACATGTTTTTCGTGCAATTAAACGATTAAGGGAATCAAGCATGTACCACACTTATCCACCATGTTAGAATTGAATGTTTATGCTTAAGAAATCTCAAACTGAGCAAATAAGTAGCAAGCAGCTCTCCCAATTGAAACGCGGATCTTAGAATTGTCGAACTCAATTTATTTGGACTTATAAATCAATGTTTTAAATACTGAATTGTAGTTGGACTCAAAAACCAATGTTCTAAAAATTGAATTTGGACTGACCCGGTTTAACTAGTTCAATTGGAAAACGGATACTAATCCGATCTGGTTCGACTTCAAAAATTGTTTGTCAGTGAAAACCGGATAAGAACTGGTGCAAACTGGACTTCGAACCGACAGGAGACGGCTTCTGAAAACCGTTGTGTTTAGAGAGAGATGAGATGCACAAAACAACTTACACTGAAAAAAATATTGATGGACCCACCCCACTTGAGTACCTTATTAAAAATTTGAGACAGAGAGAAGAAAGTGGGAGCAGAAAAAATAGAATTTGGTTGATAGAAGTGAACAAAGTTGGAAAAGAAAAAATAGTAAAAGACGGAAGAAATGTAGGAAGACTGGAAAAATAGGAACTGATCGAAGAAAGCGGCGCATTTGATTGAAGTATAGATTTTGGTCAAGGACCTCAAGGAAGGAGTTTATTTTCTTTTTTATTTTTTTTTGTCAATATAGGAGATGTTATGTGGTCAATATATTAGGTTGTTACAATTTTTACTTTTTTGACTAGGTTATGCTTATAGTAAATGTCTTGGGCTTGACATACAGCTCATTGTTCTTCATATTTTTCATATTATTGGGAATTTATTTAATTAATATTTTTTCTATGAAGCTTAACTTAAACTATATTTCTTATTTATTTATTGAATTCCGTTTAAACCATAACTCGTAAGTTTCACCAATTTGATTTTTAGTTTGACAAATTGAATCTCCAACTGCAAAATTTCATCTATAATTTAAAACATTGTTATTGAGGTAACACTACGTCAAAAATGTCATTTAATAGCGCTCATTTTACAGCGCTTACTAAATATAAGTGTTGTTGTAAATATATTTTAAAAATAACAGATCCTATCACAACGCTTTTATGACAAGCGTTGTGAAAAAAGTGTTGTTGTAGGGTCATATAGCGTTTGCACATAATGTTGTTTATAAGGCTATTACAGCGCTTGTATAAAAGCACTGTAAACTAAAGCGCCTTCATGTATTATTTTACAGCATTTTTTTCACAGGCGCTGTAAAAGACATGCGCTTTCAAATAATTTAATTACCTATTACAGCGTTTTTTCCACAAGCGCTGTAAAAGACATGCACTTTCAAATAATTTAATTTCCTATTACAACGCTTTTTTCATAAGCGCTCTAAAAGACATGCGCTTTCAAATAATTAAATTACCTATTACAGCGCTTGTTTTCACAAGCGCTGTAAAACATTTCCTTTAAATAAAAATCATTTACTTTTATATAAATAAAAACAAATTTAAAACAAATTTACAAACCCTCATCACCTCTACTCTGGGAACCCTTATATCCTCTACGTACTGTACGGTCATCTACGTTGTCTCAGGTATTTATTAATTTGTTTTTGTCAAAAAATCTTTAGTTTTTTAATAATTGAAAACTAATAAACTATTATATATTAATTTTTTTTTTAAATTTGTGGATCTGTTATATTTTGAAATACTTTCTGTTTTGAAATTGTTATTAGATATGTTGATATTGGTTTCTTTTCGAAATTTGTTGATCTGTTCAGTAGCTTATTATTTTTGTAACTGCATTTATATAGGTTATATAATATGGATCGGAAATAGATGTCTGTCAATTGATTGTCAAAAGAGTAAGAAAATGGAGTGAAGGAGTTTGTTGAGTTTGCAGTGAAGAATGCAAAAGATCCAAATAGAGTCGTTTGTCCTTGTTTAAAATGTTGTTTTGAAAAACGTGTTAAAGAAGATGAATTGGAAGGACATTTAGTATGTAATGGAATTGATTAAAGCTACGCATGTTGGATAAGACATGGTGAGAAAAAAAAAGAGGAAACATTAATTTTGAAAATGGTTCGACATATGCTTCAACTGACTTCGATACAGATACATATGAGCCGGACCGAGTTGAGGATATTGGAAAAGCAGTTGAAGAAAATCTTCGAGATTGTTCTAAAATGTTTGAGATTTTGTTGAGTGATGTAGAGAAACCATTATATAATGGTTGTACTAAATTTACAAGACTGTCGACGATATTAAAGTTGTACAACTTAAAAGCGAGTAATGGATGGTCTGATAAAAGCTTCACAAAATTATTAACACTCTTAAAAGATATGTTGCCAGATGATAATGAACTTTCCAGTCGAAGCTACGAGGCTAAACGGATTATGTGCTCTATTGGCATGAATTACGAAATGATTCATGTGTGTCCTAACGATTGCATTTTATTTCGAAACGAATATGAATTACTTAAGGCATGTCCGAAATGCAATGTCTCTCGATATAAGAAGAAAGAATCTACTCCAGCAAAAGTCATTTGGTATTTTCCTATAATACCAAGATTTAGGCGCATGTATCACAGTGAAGAAGTGACACGTCCCGTGTCCTTTTAAAATAAAATAAATAATAATAATAATAATAATTAAATAATATCAAAACCTCTTTCCACCTCATTTCTAATCCCTTCCTTTTCTCTCTCCCTCTTTCTCGGCAAACCAATTCCCCCTCCCCCCATTTTTGTTTCTTTTTTTTCTTTCTTTCCTTCCTTCTCCTTGATTCTTTTCTCCCTTTACTACCCAAACCATCAACCATCAACAAATGAATTTAACACCTTCACAACCATTGAAAAATGCTCTTGGTTAGGATTTTGGGTTAGGGTTTGTGTTCTAAGGAAGTAAAAGGGTACCCATCTCTTGAGAGTTATTGATTGAGACTCATTGAGGTAAACGCACAACTCTAATCCTAGTATTAATTCATAGAAAAATGTAGATTTGAGTAAAAATATTATTTTGTGCTTAGAGTATATTTACATGATTTTTAGGCTTTCCTAGAGCTAATTAAACTTTAGAATCATTTTTCTAAAGTCTTGGAAATATTCTTGATGCTCAGATTTGTCCAATGAGATCTTGCCGGCTACTTTGAGAGTTGTTGGAGAGCAAAGTTAGACGATTCTCCATAGCTGTGAGTTGACGACGATCATCGTCATATATTTTTATACTGCTATTATTATTATTTTACTTGTTTTCTATATTAAAGTATTTATTGAAAATTTTGGGAAACACAACCTTTGAATTTTATCTCAATTTCGTCAATTATTTAATTTAATGGTCTTTGCTATATAATATGTTATTTGTTGGATTTACGTATGAGTTAAAGTATTTAAATATTTATTTGTTATGCGATTGAATATATTTTTCATGAATTTCGATGAAATAATTTTAAACGCGTGTTTTGGGAAATCGTTGTTATAATTATTAAATCGTTAACTGCGTTAGGTGCACCTAGTTACCACGTGTTGATTAGTGAAAATTAACCGTTAGATGGAGCCGCCCCTACGAGAGAGGTCATCCGTAGGAGGAGAGGGCTATCAACGAGTTGTAAGCTTCCTAATTGATATGTGATGATGCGTTGCGGGATGGAGAGGAGAGGGCCATCCGTTAGATGGAGTCGCCCCTAAGGGAAAGGCCATCCTTAGGAGGAAAAGGCTATCAATGAGATAAAGCCGCCTCTTGATTCTAAAAATTTGTATTGTTACTTATTTGATTTTTATGATGATTTTAAGATTGTTCATTTTGATTTCGTTTCGTTATTCACTGGATTTTTAATATTTCTATCAAGCGATTAAACAGTTATTCGTGTTTTTTGTGTTTCCCTTCCAAATGATGGTGGTTGTTGTCTCCTCACTAAGTCTTTGTGACTTACCCTTTATGTTGCTTATTTGGTAGGCCTCTTTGATCGAGGACCATTTTTGTAACAGTTGTTGAGTCTATGTAATTTCCAGCTATTTTGGAGTTTAGAAAGTCTATTTAGTTTGTTGGAAAGTGTATTAAGGAACTTGATTATGTTATTTGAATTGTGACTGGATTGAGAATTTGACAGGAATTTCATAAATTTGGAAATGTTGAATTTACAGAGGAGACTCTGTTGAAATTTCGAGTAAAAGTATATGTATTTTTTTTTAAATGGTTAGAGAATGGTTTAGTTATGTAATTGTTAAGTTAATTGATATGTTTGCCAGGCTAGGAATATAGCTTGTGCGCCAGACACGATATTTAAATTTCGGGTCGTGACATGAAGATTCAAAACATTTGACATGGCATGCAGATGAAAGAATTAGAGATGGAAGATTTCGACACCCTACAGATTCCCCATAATGGGCAAAAATTGATCACGAGTATCCTGAATTCGGGATAGAGTCAAGAAATCTAAGACTTGCACTTTCTACTCATTGAATGAATCCACATGGTCTTCAAAGCATCTCACACAGCATGTGGCCTGTGATTTTGTTTATTTGTAACCTACCTCCATGGTTATGTATGAAGCGTAATTTTATGAAGTTGTCTTTGTTAATTTTTGGACCCAAACAACCGGGGAATGATATCGACATATACTTGACTCCTTTAATTAAAGATTTAAAAATTACGTGGGAGACAGGTGTGGAAGTTTATGATGGGTATAAGAAAGAATGTTTTAATTTGAGGGCTATGTTGTTCGACATAATTAATGATTTTCCAGCATATGGTAATTTATCAGGATATAGCATTAAAGGTCAGTGTGCATGTCCTACATGTGAAGAGAGTACAAATTGGATGCGGTTGAAACGTTGTAAGAAGAATGTGTTTCTTGGACATCGTAGATTTTTACCTTATAGTCATCAGTATCGTGGATGGAGAAATGCATTTAATGGAAAATTAGAAGATGGTAAAGCTCCTTTAGCACCGACTGGATATCAAATACTTAAAAAGTACAAGGTTTGACCAATAAATTTGGCAAACCTTTTGCGGGAGAGGTGGTCAAAATTGGGTGGAAGAAAAAGTCAATTTTCTTTGAATTGACATATTGGAAGTCATTGTATATAAGACATTTCCTTGATGTGATGCATATTGAAAAAAATGTATTTGATAGTGTTATTGGTACGTTACTCAATGTTCCAAGAAAGTCTAAAGATGGCATCAACGCAAGATTAGACTTGGTCGATATGGGAATAAGAAATGAATTGGGTCCCGTAAAGAAAGGAAATCACACATATCTACCTCCAACCGCTCATACTCGATCTAGAAAGGAAAAAATTGTTTTATGTAAATTTCTACACGAAGTTAAAGTTCTAGAAGGATACTCTTCAAACATTAAAAATTTGGTTTGTATGAAAGACCTCAAGTTAAAAGGTTTGAAGACCCATGATTGTCATATTCTAATGGAGCATTTGCTACCAATAGGTATACGTTCCATTTTACCTGAAAAAGTTCGACGAGCCTTAACTAGATTATGTTTCTTCTTCAGGGAAATTTATAATAAAATGATCGACCCTAAGAAATTACCGACCTTGCAGAGGGAAATTGTAGTTACTTTGTGTGAGCATGAAATTTATTTCCCACCCTTGTTTTTTGATATAATGGTTCACCTTACTGTTCATCTGGTTAAGGAGACACAACTTTGTGGGCCAGCTTATATGAGATGGATGTATCCGATAGAACGATATATGAAAATACTAAAAGGATACATAAAAAGTAGAAGTCGACTAGAAGGTTGTATTGTTGAACGGTACATTATTGAAGAGGCTGCTGAATTTTGTACTGATGTTTTGTCCAATGTTGAATCCATAGGGTTTCCCATGTCTCTTCATTGGGGAAGAATATCAGGAGAAGGGATAATTGGAAGGAGGCTACTGACTATATCAAGGACAGAATGGGAGCAGACACAATTGTATGTTCTGCACAATGATGATGAGGTTCAATTGTATGTTACAATATACATGGATCAATTATTTGGTTTAAACATGAATATGAATCAAAATTGGATAACTCGAGAGCACAATCGAGGTTTTATAACATGGTTAAAAAATCACATAAAGTCAAAGTTTGATATAGACGCCGGATCAATTTCATAGAGATTGAGGTGGCTAGCAAATGGTTCGAGCGCATATGGGAGTTAGACTGCACAATGTTTTGTGTTCCCATATTTGGTTGCAAGTGGGTCGATAATAATAATGGCGTTCAGATTGATGAGTCAGGGTTTTTACTTGTCGATTTTAATAGGGTGGGATACAATGACGTGCATTTTATTTTAGCGTCACAAGCTCAACAAGTGTTTTATGTCACTGATCCTTCTAATGATAAATGGTATGTTGTCCTATCGATCAATAAAATAAGTGATAATAACAATAATAATGTAGATGTTGGTAATGATCTTTTATTTGCAACATCACGACAACCACATGAAATTGATTCAACTAATGATGGTTTATATCTTAGAGATGCTCATGATGAGTGAATTTGGATTAATCCATCGTTTCGTATTGTAAATGGAGAAACAAATGTGAATCCCACCAGGAAAAGAAGAAGGGCATCTTAATGTACATGTTTAATTGTTTAATATAAGCCATGTAATCTGAACTGTGTTAATGTAAATTTAATTGTTTTAACATTTTTTTTTATATAATTAGTAGCCATGTATTTGATTTTCTGATTATATTTATCTTGATTTGAGTGTTTTATACTAAGTTCATGTAATTAAATATAAACTAGTAATTTACATGAACTAAACTGAATATAAATTAGTAATTTATATCAATTGAAATAAACTGAACTGAAAAAGAGTCTTAAATATAAAAATAAAACAAGGAGGCCTTTTATAGCACTTATTTGGAAAAGCGTTGTAAAAGACCCTTTTAAAAATAAACAAAAGATACCTTTTAGAGCGCTTATTTGAAAAGGGCTATAAAAGGCTTTATAAGAAACATTCATATAACATAGTAAAACAAGGAGGCCTTTTACAACGCTTATTTGAAAAAGCGCTGTAAAAGACCCTTTTAAAAATAAACAAAAGAGACCTTTTAGAGCGCTTATTTGAAAAGCGCTATAAAAGGCTTTAAAAAAAACATTCATATAACATAGTAAAACAAGGAGGCCTTTTAGAGCGCTTATTTGAAAAACCGATGTAAAAGGCTTTAAAAAAAACATTCATATAACATAATAAAACAAGGAGGTCTTTTACAACGCTTTTCCAAATAAGCGCTGTAAAAGGCTTTAAAAATACATTCATATAATATTAGAAAACAATGAGGTCTTTTACAGTGCTTATTTGAAAACAAGGCTAGTTGTAGGGACATTCTGTGTAAAGTTTTTAATGTTCCTGAGTATTTCGGTCGGGTTAGGGGGAAAGGATTTGGCGTAACTCCCAAAAGCTATTTTTCTCAAGAGAAACACCAAAATCCTTCCAATGAGGAAGTATTATTGAAGCTCAAACTCCTTACAGAGCAAGTCGCGCTTTTGGTGAAGACAAACAAAGGCAAGCAACTCCCGGATCAGCTCAACACATGAAAAACAAATGGAGAGTGAAAACGCGAGTTGCAACATCGGTCTCAAAAGTCTTCCCGAGGTAATTAATTTAATTACTTACTTATGTAATTACTTATGTAATTACTTATGTATTAAATATACTTATATATTAATCGTACTTATATTTTAACCATTGATTTAGGGTGTCGCTCCATATGTGCTATACTTATCCTTCCCTACTCATCAGAAGGTCGGAAAGGGAAAATTGTACAATACTTCGGGAGAAGTATTGCACAACAAACTGATCCATGCGGGTCATGTCAAAGTATCACTTATTATTGCTTTGGAATCAACTGCACCGTTGCCGATACCGGACAATGATGGAGATATGCAGTTTTTGTGCAAAGCAATTGGTAGTTACGTGGCATGGCCCACACATCTTGTTGCTCTCGATAAAGTATATTTAATTAATTGAAATGTTTGTTTAATTGATATGTATATTTAATTGTTGATTTTTTTCTGCTCCTAACTTTAATTTCACATTTATATTTAGATGCTAAAAAAGCCTAAAGGGAATGATAAAAAGATTCCCATAAACGAATCAATTATATCTCCCGAAAAGGTTTGTCACATTTATTCCCTAAGGTTTGTCATTTTTTCAGATTCAATAAACTAACATTTAACCTCATTTTTTCAGATCCAATCAAATAAACCACCCGTACAACAACAAAAAAGCCGGCAAACCTCAAAAATTGGAGGGTAATAGAGCTGGCAAACTACAAAAGTTGGAGGGTAATAAAGTTGCCAAAGTTGCAGCTAGAAAACTGGATCGGGGACAATCGGTCACTGCTACTACTCCTCCTAAAATAAGTCAGCCATGCCTTGCTAAATACGGGGCGTGTCTTGACATCCAAGTAAAAAGAAACATGGGCAGCAACGACGATTCGCGCATCATAACAATGAATAAAACTATATTCGGAGATGAGTATGAAGAATTTCTCGAAAAGAAGCACATTACGAACTTCTCAACCATAAGGAGCTGAGTGCTATTGTCATCAGCTTGTACGTAAGGTAAAAAAATATTTTTAATTGCATTTATTGGTAATTAATCTAGTTTAAAATTTTCATTGAAGGTTTTTGTATGAGAAGGTTGTGTGCATGCATCCATTTTTAAATAGATACTCATTCTTGTCTCCGCATAAGCTTTCGATGTGCAAACTCGATCTAGTAAATGTAAAGAATTACATTGTAGATATGTTATTAGGAAATATAGAGAAGGATAAATTGTTCTTTGAATCATATAATTTAGGGTACATAATTATATATTATTTATATATAACTTTTTAATTTAAGAGATCTTAATTTATTAGTTGTATAAACAAAATTTCCAACCAAATTTTTATTATTGTAGGACACATTGGGTGTTATTTGCAATCAATGCGACCTATGAAGTTATATACTATTTGGATCCCTTGCATGGCAATTACAACAATCACTCTGATATAAAGACTATGTTCGACACGTAAGTAATATTCATTTATTTCTTACATTTATATATAAATAATGTGTTTGTTAATGCTATAATAATCACATTTATTCATTCGATTGTGATTTACAAGTTTTTCGAGCTCAAAGATGTGCTACAGTGTCGAAACAAAAGTCTAATAACATCACATGGATCCTAATAAAGGTTTGAAATATATGCCTTTAAATTTTTATTTACAAATATATGCCTTTACGATCAATGCACAAATAACATCACATGTTTTATTTTATTGTGCCCTCGTCAAACTAACAACATCGGTTGTGGGTACTATGTATTGCGATTCATAAAGGAGATTTTTGACAAGAATCAAACTATTATCCCAAAAACGGTACGGTATTTTCATTATATGATTTTCATATATAAATTATCTATATATTTAATACTAACTTAATATGTTTAATTTTTATATTGCAGTACTTTGACAATTCCAGTCCATCATACTCTGAGGAAGATCTAATGGAATTAAAGGAAGACTGGTGTCAGTATGTGCTTGAAATGAAAATTGTTTGATTTTTTGAGAAATAACATGCTGCAAGGGATCTGAATATTATATGGTAGCATTATATTTTGTGTATTCTGTTAGTTATAAGTATATGATCATAGGACACAATATATGAACATGTATATAAATATGTGTTGTTGTACAATATTTGTCCAATGTATATGGAGTTAATTAAGTTATATATATGTATATGAATGTTCTGTTGTAAATTAATATATAAAGTAAAGTTATAGAGTTCTGTTTTTGTCTACTGATTGTGTGAACTGATTTTGAATATGTATTTGAATATGTTTTGTTGTTGTGTGAACTGATTGTGAACTAATTCTGGATCAAAATAATTTTGGAAAAAAAAATTTAAAAACAACACTTTCTAAAAAAATGCCATAAAAAGCTAGAATGCTTTTAAAAAAATTTAATTTACAACGTTTTTAAAAAAAAAAATTGCACATTTTACAGTGCTTTTTTAAAAGCTCTGTAAAATATGCACCTATAATTCGTATATTAGGTGTGCATTTTACATTTTACAGCGCTTTTACAAATAAGCTCTGTAAAATTTGTATAATAATGCATATTATGTGCACGCATTTTATAGCGTTTTTTTGAAAAAGCGCCGTAAAATGTGCATAACAAACGCGCATTATATCTATATGTTTTATAGCGCTTTTTTTTATTAAAAGAAAAAAACGCTGTTGTATCTTTTACAGCGCTCGATTCTACAACGTTTTTTTTAAAAAAAAACAAAAAAACGCTGTAAAATCCTATTTTTCGCATAGTGTAACATGAATTTCAACTCTTGACATTAGAATAACTCAAACATAATTGGATTTAGTATCCTATAATTTGACTTGTATTTTTCAATATCTAAAAAAAATTAAATTTTATCTCTTTTATTTTTATTCGTTTTAAAATAAATAAATTATTCTAAAATATTATCCTTCATCAAAATTTCTAATATTTTCATTTTTTTTTTCAAAAATCTAGTACACAAATTAATACTATTAAAAATTATATTTTTAAAATTTTCGGTAATGTAATTTGTGTTCTAAAAATTTCAAAACACAACTTCTAAATATTAATAACTCTCTAGAAAATTAAATTTTGAAATTTTTAGTAATTAACTTGATTAAATACCAGAATTTACAGTATTAAAAGATAATTATAGAAATAGTATCCGATTAGAGAAATTCAATATATATATATATGGAAATTTGAAAATGTGAATATGATGAAAATATTCGAGGTTGTCATAATTTTTACTATTCATTTATTTATATTTTAATTAATTAAAGGATAAAAATTATAAATATAAAAAAGTACAAATTAAGTTTGTCAACAACACTCCGAGCTGAACCATTAACGATTAATAGAATTTCTTTTGTGGTCTCAGTCTAAATTGGACAATTATGGGACCATGCTTTTATAGCCCAAGCACATTGTGACCCAAAAGTCCAAAACCACTTTTTCAGGTTCCACCTTGTTCGTGCCCTGAAATTACTTTTTGTAGTGGTTTACTCTAAACAAAACAGGAATGGGGTTGAATTCTTAAATTTGTTTTATATTTTTAAAAAAAAATAATAAATATCATCATAAACTTACATACAACTATAAAATATTAATTTCGAATTCAAAACAAAATATTAAATTTAATAATTTTAATATTTGTCAATTTTTTAACTCCACAAAATATATAATATATTACATCAACATATTCACTAATTAATTAGGTAAATAAAACTTGTAGGTTATTTACGGAAGTTGGTTTTAGTGGAAAGGGTACACTCCAACAATGTGGAGAATTATGGTTTGAATTGGACCAAAATTAGGAGATAAGAAAATCAAGAAAATTATATAGTTAGTTAAAAGGTAATGTCACTAAATATTTTTAATGATTTTTTAGTAGTCATGATTTTAATATTATAATAATTTATTTTACAAAAATTGAGTTTAAAATTAAATTTCTATAGATATATTTTTGTTACGTTTATCTTAAATTTATAACAATTAAAAAATTAGTATTCTAAATTTTTTGAAAGAAATTTTTTTAATGTTCTAAACATACATACAAAGAATTGTTTAAACTTAATTTTAAGGTAAAGCAAAGAATTGTTTAAACTTAATTTTAAGGTAAAGTTGTAAGGTTATTAAAATAGACATGCATGATTGTATTATCTGATAAATATAGTGTAAATATGTAAGTTTAAATATTGCTATTTTTATATAATTTTGCATTATATTTTATATTTTGAAGTCTTTTTGAATTTTTCATTAAAACCACATATATAGTGTAGATCTATAATAATTAACACGAATAGAGTAATATTAACTAAAAGCTCAATGCTATGAACTAAAGAAAATTTTACCCCTAGTCCTAGAATTATATCCTTAACTTTACAATTAATATGAACTTTATCCGTTCATATAAATCATAAAAACGATTTTATTTATTTTACCATAAACTTTTTCGACATGCAAAGGTGAACAATAATTTTTTAAACATTTAAAAAAATGTGCGCAAAGTTTTCTAAAACGCACATGAGTTCCGACAAACTTGGTACAAATTTGTTGGCATGGTTGTGTGTTTTGAAAAATTTTACTCAAGTTTTTTGGATATTATTTGTTTTGAAAAATTTGAGTCATATTTTTTGGAATTTTTTTTTTAGATAATTTAATTTATTATTATTTTTTCAATAGATTTGAGTTTGGAGTTGTAGAGGAGGACGAGACAAAAAAATTTATATTAGCGCAACGTAAAGTTTCTACATCAATCGCTTAGAGAAACATACTGTCTTGTAAAAAGAATTATCTTGTCGAACATACTAATGTTGCTCAACAAATTTGTTGGCGACAACACCATTTGAATGAGGAGGAGGTACATCAAGAAGAAGGTGTTGTATAGCAAGCGACAGAATTTATACAATAAAGAACTTGTAAGTCATAGTGAACCATATGATATATATTTGTGTATGCTATATGAGCATCATATGACTCATAAAGTGTGGTGGTTTAGAGAGGTAAATTAATTGTTATGATATATTTTATTTATTTATTATTTATGTTTTATGCATTGAACACATATATTTTATATCTATGCAAGAGCAACTATGCAGAAGTTGCATGAACAAGGTAATAAATTTCAAAACTTTGCTATGCAAGCATTACCTCGAGTTTCAAAGGCTTGGGTGTAGTCGTCTAACGTAGGACTACTTTATCTGGGCAATATTAAATTGACAAATTTTTATTAATATGATGATTCCCTTTCATTAATGCAGTTGAAGACTGAGTGTGGCAGTCAACTTACAAACAAACTAAAAGGAATGTTTAAGGTATATATCTTTGAATCAGATTAAAGCTTTAAGACATTTTTTAAGCTTCTAAGACATTTTAAGACTTGAATGTGCTATTTTCTGAAGTTGTGGCAGCTTCTCTCAACTGCTCATTGTCGTCGTTGTCGTCATTCGAAACCATAAAAGGAGTGATAGCTCATCTTGACAATAAGGGTTTTCAAGTAGAGAAAAATGAAGAGGTTCATTACATCACGCATTTGAGGTTATGATTTCTTTAATAATTGGATTTCAAAAATCAGGTTTCTCATTGGATTTCATTAAACGTTGACGTGATTAGTTGATTTCCAGTAGACGAATTTTGAAGATGTTGATTTGATTAGTTGATTTCTCATAGGATTATGTTAAAATTTGTTTAGAAATATTTTCTTTTGCTTTAAATTCGCATGCTTATTCCTCTTTCACTCTTGTACTCTTGTGAATCTTAGTATACTTTTGATAGTTTTTTTAACTTATTTTTTGTTATTGTGAATTTTAAAGTCTTGGTATTAGTAATCTATTTTCATTTGGTTAAGGGAACAAGTTTTTGTTGTTATTGTTAAATTAGAAGTATCTAATTGATCACATAATCCTACTATATAATTTAATTGAATTAAATATAGAGAATCAAATCGCATCCTCATGTAACTAAGATATCATCTAAAGCTTAACTTTTTACATTCATTGGTTATTGTATAGTTTTTTTTATCATAAAAAGATTGTTAGTTTATATGTTATACTGAGGTTTTTTTGTGAATTATTCTAACATACATGCTAATATGTGTCTATTTCATCCTTTGTTACTTGCAAATTAGCCATACTTCATAATTTTGTTTGTTAAACTAACATTCACTATTTTCGTTTTTGTATCATAAATTTTTTTAAATCAAATAGTTCAATTTAACTTCAAACATGAAAGGGGATAATATAAAAAATTATTATACTTTGGACTTAGATTTTATGACTTAAGAAAGTAGGATATCACTTGTTAGTATGATGAGGCGCTCGTTAATTGTCCATTTTAATTACTTGAAACTAGCGTCGACTTAGCTGATGTTACCTGTTATTTCAAATAACAGGTCAACGAGGATAACTAGCGTCGGATGTTCTATTTTACTCGTAGCGTCAGCTTAGCATAGGTCTAGCCGATGCTATATTAATGTTAGATGGCATCTGACCGACGCTACATACTAGCTTCGGCCGTTTTAGCCTAGACCTGACACCGACGCTAATCAGACGCTAATCAACATTAGCGTCACTTATTAGCGTGGGCTTTTGGCCGACGCTAGAATCAGTTTTCTAGTAGTGTGATAACAACCTCATATGAACATTTGTGGAGATGTGGTAGGTAGAGATGTCGTCATTTAACATGTCATTTAGAGAAATGACGATTGTACTTATTAATGTGGCCAACCTATTGCACATACCAATCAAGGCTTGGTTATTCATTTCATCTAGATATGGATACGACAATGAACATAGGGAAGTTTCATGAGGATGCGTGGACTAAGACGAAGAAGACCAAGGGTGGCCATTATAGGTGGAGTACATAGTTGTGAAAGATGTTTCATACATTTTGTTGTTAAGGTTTGAGTACATTGCAAAGGCATATTAAACCAAAGCAACACATTCGTATATGTCAAATACTTAGATTTGTTCAGGAATTTGATACAGTGCAATAGGTATGCACGGTTCTTTTGTTGTTTTGATTCTGAGATATGATTATCTTTGAGATAGTAGCTTTTTTGAGACGAAGTGGTTGAGAGGATTTATGAATCTTTTGTCATACTGGTCATAAAATCTCAATCATCATCTAAAGATATATCATCCATGTCTAGTGTTGATTTACGTGGATTGCATGTAACACGTGACTTTTAAGGTGTACAAGTTAACCCATATGTTGTTCTAAGTTTGCAACAATATGTTGTTTTGTTTATACTCATGCAATCACTCATAAAATAGAATGTTGTGTGTGCTTTATTTCATTAAATTATTCTACAAGGAGGATTCAACTTTTTTATTTGTTATCTTATGATGTCGTCTGTATCTTCCCAACATTTACAAAAGTCATATCTACTATGTTCCAATATCTTCTTTAGTTCCAATAAATAGACTCAAGACTATCATCAAACATAATATGTCATATTAGACACAATTCAACAATATATACTAAAATTATCAATTTTTAAAAGTATATCTCATACCTGTTAGTTGTTGTGTTTTCTATAATTGGTTTCTACTTCAGCAAATCTTTGATTGTTATGGTTCAATCAATCTTCTATCACTAGTAGAATTTTACCTTTTTAAGTCGGTTAAAATGTACATATTAAGTCGGTTCCGTGTCCGAGTTAACAACAAACGACTTAAAAAATATGATGTTTTTTAACTCGTTTCATGAACCGACTTAACAGAGCTTCATCATATTAAGTCTATTCAGTTTAACCGACTTAAACATTGTAAATTCAGTATAATACATATTTTTTTAAGTCGGATATTTTGACCAACTGACTTAATAGATATAATTAAAATAATATTTTTTTAAAATTTTTTATTTATATAAATTTCTCATTTTGTTTTCATGCTACTAATCCATGCAATATTTCGTATTAAATTTCAAATAAGAGTTTTGCACTTACAATCACAATTTTATATAACCATCTAATAATTAAAATATACAATATTACAATATTACAATATCTCATATTTATACAAAAAAAAATATAGAGTACAAATAAAATGTATCCCATTTCTGACTAATCTTGACGGAAAAAAATAATTAAATATCCATATGATGTTTTTGAAAAATAAAATCCACACTGTTTTTGAACTTATTCACTTTGATCCGGGTGAATTGATCTTGAGTTATCAAATATCTGGAAAAAATAACACACAATCAAAATGAATTTGACATATATTTTTTTTCCTTGAAATAATATGATATAATCTAAATGCACGTATAGTGATAATTTTATTCATATAAATTTATTATTCAATAAATTGAACAACCATATCTGAAATGGTGGTGATGGAACGCAGTTGTGAAGAAGGTGACAATGAAATTGGCGTAAAGAAGTGGACGTGAACCAAGAGGGCGATGGATGTAGAAGGGAGTAAATGATTCTCTACCGCCTTATCTTGTTAAGTCGATTCTCAATATAACCGTGTTAACCATGTTTCACATATTTACAAAATTGTCACCGCCTCAAATTGTTAACTCGTTTATAAAGTAAACCGACTTAAATATACCTCTGCCTTATTTGTTAAGTCTGGTGGTAGATAAACGACTTAAATCTGCGTAGTCAATTTTCTACTAGTGCATACTCCTTTGTTTTTTTTAATTCCATTTACCCAAGCTCTGTGTGCTGCAACTTCTCATGTATCAAAACTCTAAAATAATACATAAAATAAAATAAGTTAAAATAGTAGTTTAAAATTATACATTAATAATATCAATTAACTATTTTTATAAAAAAACAAAATGAAAACTAAAAACCATGAGGTATTCTACTATCTCCTATACCATCACCTAACTAAATACTTAAATTAGGCAAAATAAAATATAAAATAATCCAATCAAAAGACGGAGAAGAATGGTTCAGATTAGCAAAAACGTTAGCACAAAGATTAGCTTCTCTATAGGCATGAGTAACTGATGTCATCCAATTTGAAAGGTAGAAGAGATATATAACCTCTTGAAGGAGATGATGGAGAGAAACATTGGTGGAGTTTCTCAAATGCACCATATAGAACCTACTATTAGAATATCTAATTATGCCTACACATGAAGAACTTACAAGCCCAACTTTATGAGAGCCATCAACATTAATTTTAAAGAACTGGTCTATTAAAGGATGCCAAACTACATCACTACTAAAACCATCATAAGCTGCTTTAGAACAAGACTGGCTGGAAGTAGATTGCTCAATATAACGTGTTTGGTTAAAAGCTTTAAGTGGCATACTTGATCCCATAATAATAGAGCATTAAGAGAAAACCAAATTATTTTTATCTTTTCATATTTCATAAACTGCTATTTTGGAGAAAATGTTCTAGTCACCACGAATTTTTCCAAGACTTGGCTTCAATAAGTTCCAATATATCCAACTATCTCAACCAATACCAAAAAATTACTCTAATGATCTTCATGGATAAGATCACTCCAAAAATTTCTATCTTCTTTACATTTTGGAGGAGGTGCATTATTGACTCAGGAAAATAAAGACATTAAGGGCACATATTATTATATTTCATACCTCTAATACTTCTTTCAACATTTGAAAGTATTTTGTCGAGAACCAACTTCCAAAAGAAAACTCTGTATCGACTCAGTCTTGGCCACGACCACACTATAGAGAAGATAGGGTCTTGACTAGGAATTGATTGACCATGGCAATGATGAAGAGTATAAGTAGACTTCAAGAAAAAATAATCATCTAATGTAGCCTTCCAACAAGGAAATTTGGTTTGTCTAGAATATGAGGTTTAATAACAACAATCCTATCACAAAAAAAGTTAGGAATATACATATTAATAATGTCTCATCTCCAACTTCCCTTAGAAACATAATGAGAAATCAAAAAATCCTTTTCAATTGATGGTATTTTATTGGAAATGTTGGTTAATAAGTTGTAGCAACCTTTAACCCAAGGATCTTTCCAAACAATGGTGTCAAGTCGATCTTGAACGATTCAACTAATATTATCATTTAGATCTCCGCAATAATTGACAATGGCCTCCCAAGTCACAAAAGAATTTTTACGCGAGGCAATGGTAGAGATGGAAAAGGCGTCACATTGGTACTTAGCCCTCATCACTTTCACCCAAAGCTTATTTATACTAGCAACAAGACGTTAATCCAATTTCATCATATAAGCCTTATTAAGCATACTTAAATTTTTGAAGTTAAGGCCTCCCTCGTCCTTAGGATTGCAAATCTTCTCCCAAGAAATTAGATGAATCTTTCTCTATTCCAAATTTGGGGCCCATATGAAATCTTGATAAATATTTTCAACTTCCTTACAAATGGATACTTGAATTTTAGTACATTGTAAGCATATCTTGAAATATTAGCCAAATAAGATTGTGCCAAAGTAATGCAACTTACAAATAACAAAATGTTTGTTTTTCAACCACATAATTTCTTTCTCAACTTATCCAAAAAAAAAATTTAAAGATTGCTTGGAGATTCTCTGGTGGATAGTGTGGAAGCTCCAAGACAAATTCCGAGATCCTTTGTGATATGGACGTGTAGCTCTTCACCTAAAACAAATCCCGATTATGGAACTTACAAGGAACAACAAAACAAATAATTTTATTTGACAAACATAGACAATCTTATTAATGTTGGTCAAGAAACACATAAAGGGGGAGGGGGTTTGAATTGTGCATCCAATTTTTGAAAATATTTCTAATGGCTTAAAAAATTGAAGTGATAAAACTGAAATGACAAAATAAATTACTCAACAATTTTATCCTGGTTCACCACTAACTTAGTAGCTACTTCCAGTTTTTTCCTTTGAAGGATATAACCCACTATATTTAGAACTTACACTTAACACTTGGTTAGTTAGAGTGATTGTATTCAATCTTGTCACCTTCAACTTTGTACCATCAAGTTGTTTGAGGAAAAGACAACCACTACCGGATTGAGTTCACAAGTTCTAACAATTCTTCTCAACTTTCAGCTTAGTGTCATTAAGTTGTTGAGGAACATAATCAACCACTACTGAGATTGATTACAAAAACAAAGTGTTTGTGGGTTTCAGAATTTTCCCTTTAATTAAAGGATGCTTATAGAATAAAATCTCATATTTTTCTTACTCTAACACTTAGATATATTTGATAATTTTATAACTTAGTGTTTTTGCTTGTTGATTTGATATGATTTTACTTTGAAAGAATTTTATAAGTTTTAGTGATTGATTGTTTTATTTGAATTCAAAATTGGCTATTTATAGAAGCAATTGCAGCATTACCTTTGTCCTTCAAAGTATGGTTCAGTGTTCTTGAAGGAATGACCTTGTGTCCTTCATGGTATAGTATGTTTGTCTTTCAGCATGATGCTTCATTATCTTCAAAATATATACTCGTTGAGTTCAATTCTAGCCGTTGAACATAAAACTGAAACTTAGAATTTTTTTAAGTGTATTTGGAATTCAGTTTTACATGAAATAAAATGTATTGGACCTAGAAGTATGAACACCAGAGGCATGATTACTAGACTAGAGGCAGTATTACTAGAGGCATGCTTATAGACCAGGGGCAAGAGCAATTAGATGCACAATTAATAGACTAGAGGCAACAACCTGAAGCATAAGTAAATGACCAGATGCAGGCTACCAGAGACACTGACTATGTCATAGTGTTGAATTTTACTAGAAGCATTTACTTTTTCAACGTTAACTTTTTTACCATAGGTGGTGACTTTTACCAGAACATTGATTTTCCTTGTCGTTGACTTTGGCCCTAATGTTGACTTTCATCATAACATTGACTTTGGCCAAAATTTTGACTTTCACAAGAGGCACCTTATTAGAGGCGAGACAGTCAGATGCTTGCTTCATCTCTAAAGGAAAATTATCAAAGACATCTGGTTAGAGACAATTTGACTAGAAGCTTGATTGCTTCACTAGAGGCAGACTTTCCCAAAGCTTATTTTGCTTCATCAGAGGCATACTTTCCCAAAGTCTCTTCATCAGAGGCATGATTTCCCAAACTCTCTTCACCAGAGGCAGAATTTTCCAAAGTTTGTTTGCTTCATCAGAGGTAGACTTCAACAGATGCACTAAGAGCGTAATTGAATCAAACCACATAACGTTTTTTAATAATAATTATATAAATTAGTAATTCATATTTAAAATGGATTTTATACTAACTTGGTGTAAGGTAGTGTCTGACTTAAAGTTTACGAACAAATAATAACTCTTCGCAATCAACCCAATAATACCACTATCAAAATGAAAACTAAATAATATTCATGAAATAAATAACTTCAAATAAAAAATAACATTAGAAAACAAAATATAAAATAAAGGCTTACCGAAACACAAGAGAGAAGGTAGAGAGAAAATGTAAAGAAATAAGAAATGAGAGGAAGAGTGATGTATAAATATAAAAGAGGGCATTTGTGGCGGTCAAAATGAGGGTATATACTGTCACAAAATTCTGGAGATATTTTCAATCAATTAAGTCCGATGGTATTTGCCGACACAAATTCATATAAATTTTTCCTCCAACAATTTTGTGACTATTTTTTGTTGCCACAAATGTTACAATCAACCAAAAAAAATATTTTTGATTTGTGAGTATTTTTTCAGCATCTGATAACAAATCATTTGAATTTTAATATTTGTGAGGGTTTTTTCGATTTGTAATTTGTAAGAATTTTTTTATCACAAAATCTTTTTTAAATTGACCACAAATAAATATTTTTTTTAGTGATATCTCCTTAATATCTTTCTTGTCCATCTTTTATATAATTGATTAAAAAAAAATTAAGGAGTTTATCTTTGTAAATTTTTTTTTTTGCCATCTCCAATTTTGCATCACTCAATATCATACTCTTCATTAGATTCATTCTCATTCCAAGATCGAACTTTCTTCTTGCTACGTCAAAATAAATCTTTTTCTTTGTTGCTTTTGTCGTGTATGGCCGTGAGGTATGGTGAAACACCTAGCAGAGCTCATGAGAGCATTTCGCAAAGGGTGTTTTTAATATCGATTAATTTTATTTTCACTTGTTCAATTTTGAATACATATATAGTAGCTTTACATTGTTTATCACATAATAGCGGGATAACCATATCTATATCAAAAAATAAATTAAAAAATTGTTTTGACAAATTTGTGTCAAAATTTCCAAAAAATCAACAAAACATTAGGATAAATTTACCGAAACATATACTTATTCCAAAAAACTTGAATCAAGTTAGAGGAAATATTTTACTTTCTGAAAAGTTTGATGGGGCTGAGAGCGTAATTTTTTCTAAAAACAAAAAAATAAGAGTAAAAAGTGAAATAGTAAAAAAATAATAAAATATGAAAAAGGTAAAATTTGTATAGTATAATTGGAGGAGTAAACTGTGCTTAGGTAAAATTTTGTGAATTAAAAAAGTTAATGTATCTTTGATCCAACATCTTTAGACAAAAGATTGCATTCAAAGTATGATAAAATAAAAGTTCCGGAGTAAAGCTAAATAATAATAA
>JBBPBT010000850.1:26272690-26324030 GCA_037974875.1 Cicer bijugum | reverse complement strand
ATATTTATTTTTATTTGATTTTAATCTTTAGAAATATACTACTTTTATTTTATTTCATTTTATATATTTTGTATTTAGTTTTATTCTTGGTGAAATTTGTTCATTTTACAAAGGGTTCCTAGAATATTGAGAGAGATGTATTCAAAAATATTGATAATGAGTTAATTGTTTAAAGATTTCATAACATTGATAATGAACTGATTATTCAATGATTACCATGAACTTGCATAGAAGACTATTATAAATTTTATTTTTACTTTGTTATTTTTTGGGTATGTTATTTTTATATATGTGATTATAGTTATTACTTAAACTTTTATAGTTTGAACTCTAAGCTGGGGTCTTGGATCCGTTAGTGATTTGAAGAAGTAGTCCAATATTGAAGAAACTAATCAAGAAACAATATTCCTTTTTTGAATTTCCTCGATATGAAAGAGATGCTTTAATTTGGTCAATTTCATAGCTTCTGATGGAATGATATTTGGTTTATAATTTCAACTCAAACTCAGTGAAGAACAACTGTACATCAATATATGGAAGTAAATGACATATTGTTTTTCCCTTTTCTTCTTTTGGCTAGAAAAATAGTACATTACCTTTTGTGGATTAGGACTACTAGCCAGTCTCACTACATTTAAGAGGGCCATTGAAATGGTGTCATGGTGAGGTTGTAACGTGGATGATGTCTCAATAATGCATGCTTTCATTTATTTTTTTTTTTTCCTTTTACTTTTGTTCTGCCAAAAGAACAAAGAAATTTAGAGACTAAAAACAAAAAATTTGAGTTGTTTTTCACAGTTCAATTTTCTATATAGGTAAATGAGATTGAACCACTATGAAATAGATTTTTGATGCCTATGCTATATTATTCAATTGCTTTGTGATGTAAATGCTGATGTTGTAACACTATAGAAGTCACTATATACCAAGGGACAAGCATGTGAATGTAAGATTGAATTTGGGTTGTGCACATAATCCTCTCTATATTTGTTAGTTATAGATTACAATCATAGAAAAGGCATCCCAATTTGCTAGGAGCACTAACTTTTCACCTTTTTTAATGCTACTGATCAGAGCAGAATAAATTGTCTCCTCTATTTAGTTGAATCTCATCTTTGCAAATTTTTTCAATAGGTAATCAATTTTTAGACATTATTATGGAAGATTCTTTATTTAGCTTATTAGATTGTGAAATGTCTTTATGCTAGTTTGCACAAAAAGGTTACCGTTGAATTTTCATTAGTCAAAACGACACTGAAAGGGGAGAGAGGATAAAAAAAAATGTTTTTATTGTATATTTTTTTTATTTACGAAATAAGTCAATTTATTTTAAAAATCGAAAGTTTTAGTTCTTCTTTTATATTTTTAAACTAAAAAATAACGAATTAATATATTTTAAATAACATGAGATATAATTCTATAATATATAATCATTTATATGTATTAACTATTCATGTTATTAATTAATTAAATTATACATAAAAAAATTGCTGAAGTTGAAAGATAAGTTTTTATGATATTTTCTTTTGATTTATGAGTGTTAATCATTTTATATCATTGTACCAAACGTTATTTAAAATATATCACGTCGTCATTTTTTAGTTAAAAGATAAAAAAAATATTAAAATTGTCGACTTTTAAAATATAATGATCAATTTTATAAATCAATAAAATAAGAAAACTAAAACTGCAATTAAACAAATAATTCACTTGAAAATTATAGTAATTGAAGTTATAATTTTTTTTTACAGTTGCGCATCTCAAAGTATTTGATTTTGATTAGACGAATCACATTTCAATATACAATATAATTCCAGTATAGAATACAAAATTAAAATTTGAATTTAATGATATTTAATCAAACAATCTCATATATTCAATTATATAATGTTTAAGATTTCTTAAAAGTTAAATTGGATAAGGATTTCACTTTCTAAACTTTCTTTTTGAATCAAAGAGGGAGAGATTGAGTCAATGACCAAAAAAGATAGTCAAGAAACTATGGTTATCTCCTAAGGAAATGAAATATGACAAACAACCTAAAGTGGAAGTCTACAAAAAAAGAATATGAAGGGGAAACTTTATATTGTGAAAGCATAGTGGGTTAGGAAACAAATATTTGAGCTCACAAAAATACTAAAGCCTTAAATGGACATCGATTGGTGGAAATTGGTTGATGAAAGCCAGGTTGTTGGTGATTCTATAATGTCAATGTTTGTTTGTAAAATCCCTAGATTATAAAAGCAAGTAGATTGAAATCCAGCTCATAGTTCTACAACACTAATAGGACCCCACGTGGAGAGTACTGCCAGTTCACGGACTCTCTTATTTTGCAGGCTCTTTTTTAAACATAAAAAAGTAAATATCATTGATTTTGTGTCCTTCTCAATATAATCTCTGAACATATTAAAATTGCAAAATATAGTTAGTTTGATTGATATATGTGTTTTTTCTGACTTTTAATCTATGAAGTTGTATTAGAAACATATTCAAAAATGTTTTTTATATTTTTGACTCATTCAGGAACATATATATAGTAATAGTCTTAACGATTGTTTAATTTATATAAAAATTAAAATAAATTTAGATTTCGATTTAGACTTGTTGCAATCAATGATCTACACATTTACATAATCAATACGTCGTGGTCGTAGAATCGATATGGAATGGTATAGATTTTAAGTTCTACATTTCAATTTTTTATAAAAATAAATATATATCGTAAAATATATTATTCGATTTCGATCAAACCACCATCAATGTTTTAATTGCATGATTGTGTGGTAATGTTTATCGCACTCAATCCAAATCCAAATAAAACCACAAAGTCCTTATAGCTGTCTCCTCGTCCCTAACGCTGGCAACAATTTAGATAATGACTCTTTCTGCCTCTTACCTTTCGCTTTGTGTGTGTTGCTCTGTTCTTTGTGGGTGGTGGGGATCGGTACGTGTGCTTGTTGTGCCTGTGTTTATGGTTAGCTCACTAGCAAACTGTCACACATATAAACTATACAAAAGGGTAACATGATTCCGTTAAATTCTTGACATAAGGGTTGCAATGCGACATATAGTTTATTAATTAGTGGTCTCGTTAACGTTTGCAATCACGGTAAGGGTTGTGATTCTTAATATTGTAGTGAATGACGGTTAAATGTGCCTCGTGTGACTTCAACTGCGGACGGTACAATTTTAACACAAAAAAAAAAAAAATACTATGTTGCACCTTAACTAGATCGTAGTTGTGGATTTTTGTTTAAAACCGACTAGTTGTATTATTATAAGGTAGAATAATATTCCATGTTAAAAAAAGATAAATCTTAATAACAGTGACACATAAAATAAGTAAATTTTATATTAATACATTAAACTTAGTATAAAATTTTAAAATAATATCAAAATCTAATCATCATTAAAATTATCTACCCATTAAAATGAATAGTGTTGATATATATATTTATAGGGTGTATATAAATATATAAATACCGATAAGATGGATTATAATACGGTGATAGTGATCTTGATAGTTTAAAAAATAGAAAAATTAACTGTATATGATGATTAAGGCCAAAGTCTAGAAGAAAGAGGGAGTGGCAAACGTGTATGATCCAACTAAGACCAACGGGAAAAATCATCCTTGAAAAGGTCTTGACAATTCAGTGCCAGGAGGAGTGACATTGTGATTCTCATTCTGGTTGGCTTATGGACAAGATAATGGTCTACCATTAGTAATAAAATAAGTGGGATATTAGCTTGACATTAGCATTTGTTAGTTAATGACACGATTCATTAGGGAATGATACGATGGTGATAGATCTATACAGCTCACAAAAGTCCTCAGATTTGTTTTCATCGTGGCTGCCTAATGCTACATTCAAGAACATGACTCCCTATCTTCACATAATTAACAACTCATTTTCATATAGAAAATAAATAAATTAATAAAGTATACGCAATTAATGCTGTTCAATTGGTTCTGCAAATTGAGTTTGTGTTGAGGACTAGGTTTATTAGTGGTCTGGTTTTGAGATTTTCTCATTTCTCAATAAATCTTATATATTATATGATAGTACTATTAATTTTAATAACATTCGTGCAATATTTCGATTAATTTACACCACGATAACTACAATATGCAACGAAACAACGGTAAAATCCAAAATATGATAGATATTCTTAATCGGACTGCGATCATAACTTAAAGTTTGAGATATTTGATATTGAAAATAATTGTTCTCTAATGTGCCCGACAAAACCCCAATATATCACAATTGTATTGCAATTTGAATAACATCAAAAAAACCTTTATGTCATAGTCTAGATCGCAGTCAAAAACTTTTATTGATAATCATTTTGAAGACCTAAATTTGATTTATGTATAATACATTTTTTGAAGAGGGGCCAAGAATTTTAAGTTTGACTAAGGACCCAAACGAAATTCAGTGTCATAACATATCTAAAGATAAAAAGCTTGTAGATACTCCCTAAACCTACTGAGGAGCTAATAAACTTAATCAGGATAGATTTCTATAAAAATAATGAAGTATAACTTTAATTTCAAACCTAACTGTAACTGCCCTGTTCAATTTGGTGAATTTGTTATGTAATAGCTTATGATTAATGAATTTGGGGTCATGTGGTGGGATATAGTTTTGGTCCCAGCATAAAGAGAAAAATAAAATAGCAATATGATAGGTTGAGTTAATTACTCAAGCACATGTGTCTGTAATCAAATTATAATTAACTAACAAAAAACACGGCAGAGGAAAAGGGGGTTGAGGTCAAATTAAAACTTAAATTAGTATTTTTACTCTGTACACAACACACATGCAATACTTTCTTTGCAACAAAACACCTTGGAAAAGGGAAGTTAACTCAATAAAATTTTCAGCTCATTCTTTGTCTGTGAACCAAAGCTGCCAGCAATAGCACGCACCCTTTCTTATCAATTATACAATTTCTTCTTTTCATGTTAAAAGAACCATTTGATGATCGAATCCATATTTCAGCTAATCTCCCCAGCATGACTAATCAAAGTTCAAATCGTAGTGGGACATGAGACTACATTTAATCGTTAATATATTAAATAGAATTATATCTAATGGAGGAAATTCTAAAAACAAAATAAAATATGATAACATACAATTGATAAAAAAGGATTAATTCTCATTTCTATGTACTATGGTATTAGAAAAAAGAGTTTTTTTTTTTTTTTTTTTTATCGGAGATAAAAAATTCTTGTCATAATACTTAGTGCAGAGAAAAAAATAATAATGTCACTTGTGTGTTGTATGTGGTGAAGCAAAATGACGTTACAAAAAAGAGGGAAAGGCTTACAAGGCAAGAATGAGAAGTCTATAATAGAGAATAAGAGAGGGGAAAAGGAAATAAGAGTTAGTTTAATTGAAAATTGATTGGATGGTGGGAGTATATTAATGCAAAGACAGGGAGGACACACTTCAAGTGAGACTAGATTAACTCACCTGTCACCTGTGTGTGATCATATACTACAAAACCATTGCATTACTTTACATTACCCTTCTTTGGCCACCATATTATAGTTTGCAGCTGTCATATTTCTCTCTCTCCTCTTTTTTATTAAAATAATTTTTCTGTTAATAAAAAATATTCCCTTTTTATATGTTGTTTTTAATTAACTAACTAACACCTCTGTTCTAAACAACCATACCACATCATCATAAACCATACCCACCTCTCTCTCTCTCTCTCTCTCTCTCTCTCTTTTCTCTTCAAATTCAACCATTCTTCTTCTATTGGGAAAGGAAGAAGAGGTGAATGGTGGGGTTAGACAAAAAAGGGCAATCACAAACACACAAAACAAACCTGAAGGAAAAAAACTTTGAGAAGAAAACATAACAATGAGATAAATGATGAATGCATAAAATAGAAGCAGGACAAGTACAACAACAACAACATTACTCATTTTGTTGCTAATTTGATGCAATGGCTTACCCACATTACCGATCACAGTTCGGAGACACAACGTTCACTAAGGTTTTTGTTGGAGGACTAGCTTGGGAAACACCAACTGAAGAAATGAGGAGTTATTTTGAACAATTTGGTGACATTCTTGAAGCTGTCATTATCACTGATAAGAACACGGCAAAATCTAAAGGATACGGATTTGTATGTCTCTCTCTCCTCTCTTATTTTACATTTTTCATTAATTCATTTGATCATTATCATTTGCTTAACATATGATACATTGAATGAGCAGGTAACATTTCGTGATCCAGAATCAGCTAGAAGGGCTTGTGCTGATCCAAACCCAGTAATAGATGGAAGAAGAGCAAATTGTAACATTGCTTCTCTAGGACGTCCTAGACCATCACCACCAAGAGGTTCATTTAAATTACATTACATTACACGTTCCTTTACCAATACAATGTTTTGACTCTGCCATAAAGAGTCTCCGGAGTGCTAAGAATCAGAATTTAAATTTGTATTCTCAATTGACAAAATTCAAATCCCCTGTTAAACAACCATAAAACTGGCAATTAGACCATGTCACCTTCATACTTCATCTCTCGAATTATTGTATATATGTCTCATTTAAAATATTTATTTATTTCATATTATTTTTTAGTTCTAAATAACCAACTAAACATAAATTATTTTTTTCAATAATATATATTTATTTATTATATTACAATCCAACCGATGGCTATACTAACTTTTCTTTTAAAGAAGGCATAATTTATTACTACTAGTTATTTAGATCATAAATGGAACCCAAATAAGAAAACAATATAAAATCAAGAGTGTTTTAATAAATTAAATTCATCATAAAAAAAGTTAGTAAACTCAATGATTTTCTTAAAATATGTGTACATTTAATACGAGGGAGAATAAATAGTATATAATTTTCAATTATTGTTTAATGAAATTGATATATAAAAAAATTAAGATAAATTTTGATTGGTGGTAACGATATGTAGGGAGGGGAACATATCAAAGTGGAGTGGGGACTGGAGCACCGGGAGCGGCCGCAGCATACGGCGGTGTTCCAGTGGGAGGGCCACCACAAATGGCAGCAGCAACGGGAGGTCCAGTAATGTACCAACCATATGGGTGAGTTAGCTATATTAATTTATTACTGTGGTAAAGATGTAATGGTAACTCACAGTCAAAGGAACTGGTCCATTGTATTAATTAGATAACTGCATATAGACGCACACATTGCTGTCTGCATATGTCTCTTGACTGCTCCCCCTCCAATTACAGTAGGTCTCATTGTCAGCGTCAAAATCCTCACATATCATTTCATATAATATAATAAAATGAAGTACATGTACAAATTTGCCCTGTCTATTTGTCTTCAAAAATCATGTTCATTTCCCTTACTCTATTCTATATATTTTTGCTTTTTCTTATTTACCCTCTTAACCTTAATCAATTACAATAAATAAAATTTTAAAATAATAGTCTAAAATTAATGAACTTCAAAATTACACTATCACCATGCAAAGATGATCATTATTGCTTCTCGTATGTACAAAGAAAAACATTGCATTTTAGGCATGATAATGTAATTTGTTTCAATGTTGCTTTGTTTGGTTGATCAAAACTTGAAAGAATACAATAATACTTCTTAAATTTTGTTGAGTACTTGAGTTTGTGCCTATAACTAGCTATACTCTAAAAACAAGTTCTATTTGAATTAGGGTTGCATCTAATTTACAACCACTATTCAGGTCAATTACTATCTATTAACGTGAAAGTATAAACAAAATTAATTTTCTAGGTTATCATTTGGTGCGTTAATTAATTTGTGAATAATAGCTATCATAAACTAGAGAAGGCCTAAGGAGATACGATATGTAGATATAGTAGAAATGCTAGTGATAATAAGTACTCATCAATAGATATGTAGTCCTTTGCACCCCAAAAAAAAAAGATATGTAGTCCATGGTAAACGCATGTACATATTTTTGTTGTGTTTCATATAGTGGTCCATGTAATGGTTAATTTGATTTATAATCTTTTTACATATCATACAATCCCCCATCTCTCGGTACTTTTGTATGTCTTGTACCATCAAGTCATTTTCTCACCAGCAATATTATTGTTGTCTTATGAGAAATGTATAAGTTGGTTAGTAAAATTAACAAATACCGTTAAATATAATCCAATTATAAATCCAAATATAGACTTTTTTGTTTTTTTTTCTTTCTAATAATTTTATTGGCCTCTTTTCCCGAGGGCAATAGAAGGGCACAACGTCATATAAAAAATAGCTTGAAATGGATATGAACCATGCAAGAAAATTAATACAAAGAAATATGTTAGAATGTCTCACCAAAAAACATGTTAGAATATTATTAATATATAGTAGTACAGAATAAACTCTGCTATGTGAGTTCCTATAAGACTTCATATGTTTGCATGAAATATTTTTGATACCCTCCTAAAAAAACTTCTATACCATTGGATGCCTTATTGACCATTCATTTTAATTCGAATAATTCCTTCAATTTTTTGCTTGATGGGCAATTCATGATGTCTTAGTTACATAAAAAAAGGAGGCCATAACTGAAGTGAGTCATAATCAATTAAATCTTAGGGGTATTATTGCATACCATATCACAAAGCAGGAAATATATGGTACTAACTAGAACTCTCGTTACACATTAATCAATTTAGGGCCCCACACGGCAACCAAAAGCTATAGATAAGAGTTAATGCTTCTAATTTCCTCACCAGAAAACCTTACATATTAATTTCACTATACTACTCCAAGCCTACTACCATTTTGAGTGATTTCTTCTCTAAGAAAAAAAATACATTACTGCATTCAACGTATTTCATTCTATATTTGCTTTGTAATTAAATTCATTTCAACTTTGTTTGCAGCTACCCTACCTACACTCCTGATTATGGGTACCATCAAGTAAGCATCTCCCTTCCCATAATCAATTAAGATCATAAAAAGTCTTTTAATAGTTTTTACATTATCATGACACGTATTGATTGTAAGTTTTTTTTATTATTTTATTGATAGTGTATATTATGAAAATGTATGACAATTAAATTCTTTAATAAAAAGTAAAGGATTATTGGATAAATAATTTTAACTTAATGATTTGTAATTATGAGTACAGGCTACAATCTATAACCCACAGATTCAACAAGCACAATATTTTCAACAACTATATGGACCATCATCTTCAACTATGGGATCACCATATTACTACGGCTATTCTGTGCAAGCAGCAGCACCAAGGGGTACATTTTCTACACCCCGCATACAAGCTGCACCGTCCTATCTATACTACCCTACAACACCAATGGAAGGTTCTTTCTCTGCTGCATATCGTCCATTTCAACAACCACTTATAAGGCACCCCTCTCCTTCCCCTTCTCCTACTGGTAATTCATTTTTCTCATCTTTAAATTAATTAATTCGCTTTCATTTTTTATATATTGAACGTAATTAGTGATAGATTTTATATTTTTATTTATTATTTTAGTGTATATTAAACTTTTATGATTATTTTAACAAATGTGTATAGTATAATGTAGAATGTATAGATATAACTGGCTGAATAAACAGTTAGGGTGGGGGTAAAAGAAAGAGGGATGCACAGAGATTTATGAATTATGATGCACACTTACTGACACATAATATATATTATATTATATTATATATTATGATATGGCTGTAACATGTGGCCATAGGGGTCCACATGGGCAACACCAGAGCCATGTGAATGAGCTGTCTTGGTTGTGCTATTAACCGTATTATGTGTATGGGTCAATGTGGAGGGAAAGTCATGACAGAGAAGGAGAGGGTCATCATGTAAAGTCACAGTGAATGCATGTGGTTTCTGTATGAAAATTGTGCATGGTGGTTAATTCTTTAAAAAGATCCAGTCAAATGGTCTTTGCTTTTCATGCATTGGTCCACTTTGCATTTTCTCATTTTAGATTCTACCCACCGAGGAAATCGATTTCATATACTAAAAAATATTTCTTCAATCAAAATTACATGATTTCAATTTTCAATTTGTATTTGGAATTTAATTTATTTTTTTTTTTATAAATGTTGATATATATTTGAATCGTCTGATTTTCAATCTAGATTCTAGAAATTAAGTGTATTTTTTTAGCATAAAGAATCTCTTTCCATGTGAGTTTTACTATAACTAGATCAATCTCTTATGTTATTTCTCCTTTTGTGAATACAAATTCTGCTACAAGATTTTATATGTTTTGTGTTTATTTGTGAACTCATTTTCAACCACATTTTTTAAAATTAGATTATTACAACTCACTGGTACTTCACTATACTTTTTTTTTCTTCTTTTCTTAACTCTTATCATGTGAAGGTGAGTCTAAAAGGAAATTTGTTTGTTTCTTTATCAAACAGGGTATAAAGAATATCTAAACTATGCATATCATCTCACTCTATTTTAACCAAGCTACAAATTTTGATATTTTTGGTTTTCGCTTTCTCCAATTAAGACACCGAAAGTATGAGTCAAACCACCAATATGTTTTTATTATAAAAGAAAAAAAATTAGAGTGAGCGTTCTGATCTAAATAGGATCAATTTTATAATTCAATGAACTTACCAAATGAATTATGTATGTTTATCTTAAATGACATTAGTAGATCTTGTGTTAATATGTTTTACTTAATTACATTTAAATGAAACAAATATTAATTAATTTTAAACTACTCCATTCCAATTCAAATATAAAGAAAAAAAATAAGTCATATTTAAATACAAAAATTCCAACTAATTTCAACAGATTTAATATTATTTCAAAAATATACTTTAAGTAGTATTCTAATGATTTTTTTTATAAAATGTTAATAAACAAGAATACGTGAATTAATTATTTTATTACATGAAGAAAATTAGATAATTAGTACTCACTAATATTTTTAATTAATTTGCAATTAATTACTTTTGTTTATTTATGAGTATTGTTTATTATTGATCACTTTGGTTGACATATTTGTGATTGTTGTTTAATATGATTGGTGTGATCAGATTCACAGACTCAGCAACGAACCTCAGCAGAGACCACAGCTGGAGTAGTTATAACTTCAGAAAGTTCAAATACCCAAGGGAAGAACAACTAATAAATATATATACCCCTTTAGTTTCAACTGTATAATAATCTTCAAATTAAATTTCATCACATTAATTCTTCATCTTTCTCCACACTATATCTTCAATTTTTTTGGGTCCACATGCGTTAGTTTCAAGCAATAGTACGGTTCTCTTCATGACTTGTATTCTTCACGGCTATAACATCCAAGAGTTGGACCAATTAATCAACTACAAGGAGTTTATCTTCATTCTCTTTTTCTTGTCTTTAAGCATATTTTTTCACTTAAAATAATAATTATTGCTAATTAACTCTTTTTTTTTTTAAGTATTGCTTTCTTCAATTTTAAGACATGAACATGTTACATTTTTAGGATAATGTAATACCAGGAAATAATAATAAATTTTACAATTAGATCTCGTGCTTATTCATTTTCAAAACAATCGGAAAAAATGATGAATAGTGGAACAAAGTTGTAGATATTGTTGAGAATTTGCTCTAACTGAAATGGTTTGAGATCTTGGAGAAAAAATTGAGAAGAAAAATTTATTTATTGATCTCAAGGGAAAAAAAAAGTGACAGGAGTTTTGCCACTACTTATACAAAGTATTGGTATAGCTGTCAATTAATTGTAAAGGCCAAAATGCATCTAACTAAATAAACTACTAGTTAAGTCAATAGCACTTCGACAACCCCCTCAAGCTCAGGCTAAAATATATCAAGGCTAAGCATGACTAGGACATTGCCAAAGAGACCAGGTTGGAGAGCCTTGGTGAAAAGCAACCACTGCACACTGCACGTAAGGTTATGGAAAAAATCCAGTTATAAGGTTTAAATCTTAAATTAAATTTAAATTTATTTTAAATATTCAATTAAAATTATATAATTATAATCTGTTTATTTATAAATTGATTGAATAATTACTTATGTTTTTATATTTGAATTTGGTTTTTATCTACTACCAATATTTTATAAATTTTGAGATTTTATTTCTTGAAAAAATTTTGAAATTTATTTTTTTTTGAAAAAATATCAGAAAAAACTAAAAAAAAAACTTTTTTTTCTCAAAAAATTTTAAATCGAATTTTTTCTCAAAAAATTTGAAGAGAAAATTTTTTAAAAAAATTATTGAAAAAAATGATTTTTTTTAAATAACTGATTTTTTAAAAAATAAATATTAAAAAATAATCAAATTTTAACCGATTTTGAAAGAAAAAAATCGATTTTAAAATTAAATTTTTAAAAACCGGTTGCTTAACTATAAACCGGTTATTTACCCGAAACCAATTTTACAATTAGTTTTATAACCGCTTTTAAACCAAATAATGAATTTGGTTATAAATCTAAATCTATATATTGGTTTTAAAATGGATATGGTTTGGTTTTTTAAAAAAACCAACCATGCACAACCCTAACTGCAGTTCATTGCAACAAGGGACATGTACTCGAACTCAGGAGGATTTAGCCACATTTTGTTGTTTCTTGGCTTTCCAACAAATCAAGGAACCTCTAAAAAGAAACCGTAACCTGAAATGGAGCAACGTGTGTGTGGACAACAACTCCAATCTGCATCACTAAATCTTACCAACTACACAGAGGAATTTCCGGGAAAGAAAATTCCACGGGTAGGTACATTTTGAAATATCTAATTACCCTTTGAGCAACTTTGAAGTGAGTAATCGTAGGCTTATCGAGGAACTGGCTAAGTTTCTGAATGAAGAAAGCTATATCAAACCGTGTAAAGTCAGATAAATCAAGGTGTCCATAAGAGTTCTATAGTCGAAGACATATGTGTGTAAAGTCCAATCATCTAATTGAAGATGAGTGTTGGGATGCATAGAGGTGAATCCAAGGAGTATATTTGGAGCAAGTGACTTCAATACCAAGAATGGATTTCAACACTCATAAATCTTTAATCCCAAAGACAACATTGAGATGAGTGTTTACTTGAAGAAAGTAAAAGGCAAAATATATTCTTATTTTATTACTACACTCCTAAGTTGTTTATATAGGAAAAGAAATTACAATAATAATAATGATTGAATTATAAAATAAAAATAAACAAAAATAATATAAAATAAAAGAGAATCAAATATGATTTTTGTTGATTCTTCAACACCTCGCCAAGTTTGTGCATAGATATCTGTCAAGCTCAACATGACTATAAGTCGCTCAAAATTGAGTCTTGCCAAACTTTTTGTCAAGATATCAATAGTTTGCCAATTAGAAGTCACAAATGACAGGCATATAATTCTAGTATATATTTTTTTTCTTTTATGAAATGGTGGGCAATCTCAATGTGTTTGGTTATATCATGTTGTACATGGATGTGATCTATACTTATTGCTCCTTTGCTATCACATAACAATTTTAAGTGTGAGTCATCTTTCATTTTTAGTTTGTCCAAAAGTTTACGAATTCACGAAAGTTCACAAATTTCTTGAGCCATTGCTCTGAATTCGACTTCTGCACTACTTCGAGCAAAGAAAACGATGTCAAGTCTAGTGTGAGCTAGATAAATAAGTTTGCAAACCAACCTTTTGTATCATCCAATATCAACAGGAACACTACCTTTCTCCCATAATTTAATATTTAATTCGATAGGAGTATCTGCTAGTCTACACCTACTCTTCCCAGTTTCCTCTAAGAGATCTTGGATGTATTTTCTTTGAGAAATAATAATCCTCTTCTTTGAGCGAGCAACTTCTATACCATGAAAATATCTAAGTGCACCTAAATCTTTGATCTCAAATTCTTTTGCCAAATTTTCTTCAATCTTTATATCTCAACAATGTCATCTCCTATGAAAATAATATTTGTTGGAACCAAATTCATTTTATAATTAGAGTTTTTATGATAACATAAATATTTTATGAGAATAATATATTTGACTTCAAAGAGTATGAAAGAAGATATAGTTAAGATTTGAAGAAGATTTGATCAATATTTGAAGAAGATTTGATCAATATTTGAAGAAGATTTGATCAAGATTTATCTACAACAAAATATGAACAAAATTAATTTGAAGAATTTACAAATGCAATCTGAACAAAATACAATTTAGAATTAACCAATGACTAAATTGAAGCCCAAGTTTTAACTATAAATAGATACTCAAGGATGAAAAAGAAAATTATCAAAACATAGAAAAGTTTAGTCATATAGTTCGAAGAGAGAAATAATTGTTCCAGTTAGAAATATTTTCTGAGTGTTCTTTTATTAGAGTGTGAGAGTTATTATTATCATCAACTTTTTAGAAACAACTACTCAAGTTCCAGTCTTTTGTATCCAACTTGATAGTGGTTTAGTTCTTTCTTCAATCTGGGGTTGTCAGGTTGTTAGAAGAAGATTTGGATTGTAGGGTCAAGGTGGTTAGTTCCTCAAAAGTCAGGGGTTGTCAGACTGTTTGAAAAGAATGGCTTGGAGAGTTAGGTGCTCTACAATTCAAGGTATTTGAATTAGTGGATTAAAGCCTTCTGAATGAGGGGAGTGGATGTAGCCAAGTTAGTGGTGAACTAGGATAAATCTATGTGTCAAATTATTTATGTTTTCATTGTTTGCTACCTCTGAATCCGATTGCTTCTACTCCAAGTAAGTCACCAAAACCAAACTAGTTTTTTTTTTTTTTATTTGTAAATTATTAAAAAGTTGTCAACTTTGGCAAACACTATTCAACCCTCCTTCTCGTGTTTGTGTAACACCCCGTTTCTCAAAGCGAGGGTGTTATTTTTTTCAAAAGGAATTAAAATAAAACAGAGAATTAAATAAGGTAACACCTTTGGATAACTAATTAAGTCATTATAATTTACAAGCAGCAGAAAAAGTTATCAAAATATGAATTCAAAATATTTACATAACAAAAGTGGTACAGTCTTCCAGTAAAAAAAAATAAAAGCAACCCAAAAGAAAGACATTTGTTCCCTCTGTCCACCTAGTCTGATCATTCTACAAAACAACTAAACATCATGAGAAATCTCCACGCGCCCCGTGAGATCCTCCTAACGTAGCTCCAATCAGACATTCCCATCAATATTCCCATCCGTAGGGTACAAACCGGTAGGATCATCCTGACTCTTATCTGAGGGCAAAGCCCAGATTTCCACAATAGTTGTAAAGGGTCACCAACCGAAATTAACAGTTAACACATAACATTTAAGCTTTTAAATGCACAAATAACCTTTTCAACTTATCATTCATCTTAGAAGGGTTTTCCATATGCTAAAAGTTCATATAATGCTTGCCAAATGTAAATGAAGTCAAAAGAAAGTTCTCAATCCATCAAGTAATACATAACTGACCAATACATTGATAATCAATTGAGAAATCCATTATCTAACTCAAAATAAGATTTCCTACTGAGCCAATCGATTGGGCAAATCGATTTCCTGAAAGTTTTTAGTATAAATTGAACTCTGGACTTGCATCAATCGATTGGGGCAATCGATTTCGAGAAGGACTGAGCCCCTGTGTTGGTCAAACGATTGGGCAAATCGATTTCGGGAAAGACAGAGCCCCTGTATTGAATCCAATCGATTTACCAAATCGATTTCTTAAGTGGTTTTGAAAAACATATTACAAAATCGATTGGGTAAATCGTTTTTTGGCAAGGGAAGGTCCCTGTAACTCATCAAATCGATTGGGTAAATCGATTTCCCTGTATATTCTTTCAAAAATACATAAACTAACTCAATCACATTCAAACACCACTCCAAACCTTAACACTTAGCAATACCCATACCATCACCACGACATTATGAGTTTCGAAATCGTTTTACATGCTAACATACTATCACACAATTCCAAAACATAACTCTTAGTACAATCAACACAATCACAATTTGAATCAAACACACTTACACATAGTTTCAAAACATAACACTTAGCAAAATCAACACAATCATAATTTGAATCAACCACGACTCGTGTGCCAAGCACCCTAATGCAATGCGTATATGCCAAAATGCATGGACTCGGAATTCCAACCCAAAACCCTCCTCGAAGGGCCGTAAATCATAATTGTACCGCCTACTGCAGGCCAAAGTACCAATTACCGATGTGCCACCTATCACGGGTCAGCACGATTTACTAAAAAACATAAATCATAAACGTACCACCTATCCCGGGTTAGTACTGTTTACCGAGGTGCCACCTATCACGGGTCAGCACGATTTACCAAAAGAAAAAGCGTAAGTTGTAAATGTACCGCCTATCACAGGCCAAAGTACTACTTACCGAGGTGCCACCTATCACGGGTCAGCACAACTTACCAAAAAGTAAATCGTAAACGTACCACCTATCACGGGTCAGTACAGTTTACCGAGGTGCCACCTATCACGGGTCAGCACAATTTACCAAATGAAATGCATGAGCATACACTAACTCCATTCACAACAATCGTTAAGTAAATGCAGATATTAAAAGATTCCCCATTTTTAACACTCATTTACTTAGCCGATTTTCACACCAAAACATTAAGCAAACAAACATATTAAGAGATTCCCCATTCTTAATATACTTTTGACTTAAACGATTTCCACAACAAAACATTCAGTAAACAAGTCATTAAGAGATTCCCCATTCTTAATACTCATTTAACTGAAACGATTTTTCAAAAACAAACATTAAGTAACCAAGACATTAAGAGATTCCCCATTCTTAACGCCTAGTTAACTTAAACGATTTTCAAACAACATTAAGTAACTAAGACATTAAGAGATTCCCCATTCTTAACACCCAGTTAACTTAACCGATTTTCCAAAACAACATTAAGTAACTAAGACATTAAGAGATTCCCCATTCTTAACGCCCAGTTAACTTAAACGATTTTCACAAACTTACATTAAGTAAACAAGACATTAAGAGATTCCCCATTCTTAATACTCGTTTAACTTAATGGTTTTCAAATTCCACATAAAAGAAACTCAAATATACTTTCACATTCAATCCATAATTCACACCAAATCATTTTCCACACAAACCACACAAAACACATCTCAATTTTCATCAGTATCAATTAAGAACACGTCAAAAACAACGAAGACAAATCGACACAATCCACCACTCAAACACACAAGTTTCATTTACTCAAAATCATACGTAAATGAGTTTAAATTTATTTTCCATGAAACATTCATCAATATAACCAAAACCTAACTCTAAGATTTTACCTATAAAACCTTAGATTCATTTTCCCCAAATCAATACTCCCACCCTAACAAAATTCTTTTCCACACAACCACAGATAAGGCCCTAAATGCAAATTAAAAGTTTGGAAGGAGCCCTTACCTTCACTTTAGCTTTTTCGTTCGATTTCGGTACCGTGAGTAAGTCCGGTAAAATCTCCGTTCGCAACTTTGCTTCCAAAGTTGGTCCACTAGCACTGTAGCATGGAGGTGAGCAGCCTTCCCTTCTATCACTTCTTGAAAGGAGGCTTAGATCTAGATGAAACGGGGAGGTTTGTGTTTGAATCCCTAATACCGTTCTTCTTCGTTTTCGAATCAACGAGGAAGTATGAAGTTGAGAAATCCTTGTCCTATCACCCAATATCAATTTTCGAACTCAAAGGAAGCAAGAACAACTAAAATGGATGAAGATGGAGGAAGGGGGAAAATGAACACGCGAGGCAGGGGTGGAAGAAGATGGAATTTTTCTGTTTTCTTTCCTTTGTTTTTCCTTTCTTCCTTTTTCTTTCCTTTCTTTTTCTTTTCTTCTCAATTCCTTCCTTTCCTTTTCTATATATACATATTAACTATTTTTAACAAATATCTCCAAATCTAGATATTTATTAAATTTACCAGTTTACCCATAACGCATTAAATTCTTGGTAAAGGATTCGCCGCAGTTAATTTAATTTATTTATCGACGAGTAATTTTAATCGGGCATCAAAATATCTTTTTGATCATATAAACTCCAAAATATTAATAACTTGGCTAAAAAGCCCTTGAGTTCAATACCAAAATCCATAAAATACATAAAGTATAATTTAAAATTACGGGTCTTACAGTTTGCACCTTTATCATCTATATGTACAATTAAAATTGCAATTTTATTAGCATTAAAGAATTTCATGAATATAGTATGATCATATTATCCCTGCATACATCCTTTCCTTTCATTTCAAACCAGGCCCTTAGGGATTGCTTGAGATCATAAATGTATTTTTTTGTAGTTTTCAGACATTTGAATCAAACTTATCTTTAAATCTAGGTGGGTTATCCATATATATTTCCTCCTACAAATCACCATCCATTAAAAGCAATTTTTATGTTTAGTTGATTAAAAGACCAATCTTAATTTACCGTCAAGGACAAGAGAACTCTAATATTGTTTAATTTGGCAATAGGTGCAAAAGTATCTAAGTAATTAATGCCATATCTTTGAGTAAACCTTTTAGCAACCAAGTGTGTCTTGTATCTTTCAATTGTGTTATCATAGTTATATTTCATAGTAAATACCCATTTACAACCAACAAGGTTCTTTCTTATAGATAACGTCACGACTCTCCAAGTTTGATTCTTCTCAAGAGCTCTCATCTCCTCAAGAATAGTTTCCTTCCACTTTGGAATTTTTAGAGCCTCCTGTATATTTTTTGGAGTTTGTATAGCAGATAACTTAGAGGTAAACACAACAAATGAAGAAAACAATTTTGAGTATGAGACGTAATTAAAGAAAATATGCTTACTGCATTATCTAACAGGTTTCCTAATTGCAATAATAAGGTTTATATTAGTATACTCAACATGACTCTTAAGAATAGAAAAAGACTTAATTATATTAGAATGATGTGTTGGATTATCTATTTGTTCAGAATCATGGAATGGTCAGAGAATGTGTCCTTCATTTATCTATTTATGGTTTCTTCTTTCAAGGACATTTCTCTTCCTAGTAGGGTCAATGGTAGTAAACTTGATTTGTGTCTCTTTATCTATGTCATTACGTTGTGACATTTCAGGTGGTCGTTCATTATTATCAAGATCAAGAAACTGTTCATTGTGATTTTAATTTGAAATTGTTGCCCCCAAATTTGTTGGAACCTCATTCAAAAGTGGATTCAGTTCCAATATGGATTCTTGAACTTTTTCTTTTGGTGCATCATTATAAGTCTTAGAATTTTGTGAAAATATTATATCACCTAAAGGAATGATATTTTCAAAAACAAAAGATGAATCTTCCTTAAAATTTCCCTCATAAAGATGAATTTTAATAAAAATAATGGTTGATTTTCAACGAAAGTACTATCCATGGTTACAACATCATTCAGGTATAAAAGTAAGGATTAAAATATCCCTAATGAAGTCAAATCTATCTTTAGCTACTAGTTTGGTGAATATGTCATTCCATTGGTGTTCAATGTCAACATATTGGATATTTAGTACTCCTTTTTTAACAAAGTTTCTAATGAAGTGGTGTTTGATATCTATGTGTTTGACTTTGGAATGTAGGATTGGGTTGTTGTTAAGAAAATGGAAGAAATGCTGTCATAGAATATAAGAATGTTACTCTCAAGAATCTTTTAATCTTCTAGTTTATATTTCTTCCATAGCAATTGAGAACTGCAACCAACTGCCGAAATATACTCAACCTTTGTTGTTGACATTGCAATTGTGCTTTTTCACTTACTTGACCATGAGATTAAGTTTTCACCAAGAATTGTGAAGTTTCTACTGGTGTTTTTTCTTTCAAGTTTGTCTCTAGCATAATCAACATCACAATAGCCACTTAGTTTGTACTTAATAGATTTTTTGTAGAACAAGTTAAGGTTTGTAATACCTTTTAAGTATATAAGGATCCTCGTAGTAGCAGTTAAATGAGATTCCCTCGGGTCAACGTGAAATCTTGCACACGCCCACACATTAAGCATAATATCAAGTCTTGAGGCAGTAAGGTAAAGTCGTGATCCAATAATTCCTCTATATATTTTCATGCAACCTTTTGACCTTATTCATCCTTTTCAAGTGAATAGGTATGTTGCATTGGTGTAGTGATGGGTTTACAATCTTTCGTTTTAAACTTCTTAATAAGCTCTTTTGTATATTTGGCTAGATGCATGTATAAGTTTTTTTTGACTTTCATGAATTTATATCCCCATGAAGAACTTAAGTTCTCCCATCATTCTCGATTGAAATTCAAACTGTATCAACTTAGAAAATTATTGATAGAGTGCCATTAGTGGATCTAAAAATAATGTCACCAACCTAAATTTGAGTGATAAAAACGTCTTCTCTTACTGAGTTTCTAAACAAGGTGTTATTTTCCTGTCCTCATTCAAAATTGTTTTTAAGAAAGAAGTTACTTGGTGATGATAGCATTTGGGCACATGTTTTTAGCTTTTTAGTTTGGTATTTTAAAAGCTCTTTATAGCTTAGATGAATATTTTTACCTTGTTTCTAAACTTTGGGTCAAATTTGAATTATAATTTTATTATTTGCATTTTAATTTTATTATTTGCATTTTAATATTATTATTTGCATTTTAATTTTATTATTTGTATTTTGACTCTTTCTCGCCTTGTAGGTCATAACTTGAGCTATGGATATCCCATTGGCGTATATGAGCATGCGTTGGAAATATAAAAATCTGAGCTTCAACTTTTGTGATGGAATGAAAGATCAATTTCAAACTTTACTGGGCCTAAATTGCAGATTTCGTAATCTGGACTTTTGTAATAATTTTAATTAGCGAGTCACTTGTTTTTAAATCCTAAACCCTAAAGCCCAATATCAAGTACTATATATGGGCAATTTTGTTTCTTTTCTACATTGAAGAAATTAGGATTCAAATTGTTACAAGAAATAAATAGTTTTTATTTTAATTTCATGGAAGGCTAATTTTATAAGATTAATCCACAAGTTCAAAGTTTCATCAACACCTTAAGATTCAGGTTACACTGTTTGAAAGACGCATAGTTTTAAATTATAATTTATGTATTTTAGTGTATTTTGGTATTGGACTTTGAGACTTTTTAGCCAAGTTATTAATGTTTTGTGAGTTTAATGCCAAACAAATCTTTTTATGCCCCGATTAAAATTATTCGTCGATAAATAAATTAGATTAAGTAAGGTGAATCTTTTGTCGAAGAATAATTTATTTAGGTTACGAAGAATTTAATTTTGGACAGCTTTGTTAAAAATATCTCGGGTTGCTGAAAATTGTATCTGTCAATTGAGTTGCGATGAGAGTTGATATTTTTAACCAAAAGTGGTTTGGGAAGTGATGGGTGAAATGGTAATTTTAATGAATATCTAGATGTTTTTAGATATTTGATAAGTTATAATTAATATTTATATAAATATATATATGTTTGGAGGGAAAAATAAAGGAAAAAGGAAAAGAAAGGAAGGAAAAGAAGAAAAGGAAAATTGAAGGAAAACACAACATTTTCCTCCTTCTCGTGATTCTTCTTCTTCTCCTCTCTGTTCACGAAAAACCAAAACCCATAAATAGAAACCTTCACTTTTCTTCTACATCAAGGCTTCCTTTCAAGAAGTGATAGAAGGGAAAGTTATTCACATCCATGCTACGATGCTAGTGAACTAACTTTGGAAGCGGTGTCGTGAGCAGAGATTTACCGAAATTAATTACAGTATCGTAATCGCATATTAGAGCTATCGTTAAGGTAATGACTCTTTCCAAACTTTTAGTTTGCATTTAGGGACTTATCTATGGTTGGGTGGAAACGAAATTTGTTAGGATTGAAGTGTAGATTTGGGGGAAATGAATTTAATGCATTTACGGGTGAAATTTTAGAGTTGGGTTTTTGGTGATATTGACGAGTGTTTTGTGGAAAATGAATTTAACTCATTTATGTGTGGTTTTGAGGAAATGAAATTTGATATGTTTGAGTGGTGGGTTGTGATGATTTATGGTTGTCGTGTTTCACATGTTCATAATTAATATTATAAATTGTGAGATGTGTTTGGGTGGATTTTTGTGAAAAAATGAATTGATGTGAATTGGTGTGAATTGTGGATTGAATTTGAGAATATGTCTGAGTATGCTCTTTGTGGAATTTGAAAATAATTAGAGTTAAATGAGTATTAAAAAATGGGGAATCTTTTAATATCTACGTTTACTTAATGATTATCGTGAAAATTGTTAGAGTTAACAAGTATTAAAAATGAGGAATCTTTTAATATCTACATTTACTTAATGATTGTCGTGGATAGAGTCAGAGTATGCTCACGCATTTCATTGTACATGGCGATCGAATGGGCCATGGTGATAGTGGTGACTGGATGGGCCACGAGATGATTCCATGTGATTTGTTGGTTCATCTTATCCTTACGGGGATTATCGCGTCGTGCTGATCTTTGACAGATTGCACTCTAGAACGTGTTGATCTGTGAGCGATTGCACTCTAGAAAATCGTGTAAGGCCTGTGTTAGCCGACACTTTAGTAAATCGTGTGGGCCTAAAATGGGTGGCACCTTTATAATTACTATAAGGCCTGTGATAGGCGATACAAGTATGATTTACGCCCCTTTGAGGAGGGTTTTGGTTTGAAATTATGAGTCCATGCATTTTGGCGTATACGCATTGCATTAGGGTGCTTGGCACGCGAGTCATGTTTGATTCAAGATTATGATTGAGTGTTTGAACTCAAGTGGTTGTGCCATAATTGCTTAGTGTGAATGTTTCGGTTTTGTGTCTAAGTGTGATTGATTGCAAAACCTTTTCGAAACTCAAGTTCTCATGGTGATTGTGCTATAATTGCTAAGTGTGAATGTTTTGGATTTGTGTGTAAGTGTGATTGATTGTAAAACCTTTTCGCAACTCAAGTTGTCATGGTGATTGTGTTATAATTGCTAAATGTGATTGTTTGGATTTTTGTGTGAGTGTTGACTGATATCGAAACCCTTTTAAAAGCTGAATTTTGATGTTTTTCTGCTGTTTGCTGATGTGTATTCGAATACAGAAGGTTGTATTCGAATGCATACATCCTATTTTGCTGTTGACTTATGTGTAGTCGAATACAGAAGGCTGTATTCAAATACAAACATGTTGTTTTTGCTACCGACTTATGCGTAGTCGAATACCAAAGGCTGTATTCAAATACAGACATGCTTTTTTTGCTGTTGACTTATGAAACAACCTTGTATTCGAATACATAGATGCTGTATTCGATACAATAGTGCAATTTTGTTTAAAACTTCATTTTTCAACTTTGTTTATGCATGTTTGGCATATGGAAACCCTTTTAAGGTGCATGTTAAGTTGAAAGTTTATTTTGTGCATTTAAAACTTAAATGTTATGTGTTAATTGTTAACTTCGGTTGGTGACCTTTACAACTATTGTGGAAATCTGGGCTTTGCCCTCAGATGAGAACCATGACCATCCTACCGGTTAGTACCCTATAGATGGAAAGATAGTTGGACACACCTGAATGGAGCTGTGTTAGGAGGATCTTGCAGGCACATGAAGATCACTCGTGATGTATAGTTTTTTGTAGAATGATCAGATTAGGTTGACGTATAGGGCCTAGATGTCTTTCTTTTTGGATTGTGTTTATTTTAATTTGGAAGACTGTACCTATACCAATATTGTCAGCTTGACATTTTACTTTGATGGGTTCCATGTACCACTGTTTGATGTGATGTGGGGAGTTAAGATTCTTGGGGCAGTGCTTTTATACAGATGTCTGCCGAGAATACCCAAGGGGTATGAGCTATGTCTGATAAGCCTCATATCCTCGGTGTATTTTGATGTTTGAATACTTTTGATTTTGATTTCAAAAACTATTCTGCTGCTTGTAAATATTTGTTGACTTTTCGTTATGTTACGACTTAAATATTTATCCAAAAGTATTTCCTTCTTATTTCGTTGTTTTGATGAATTTGTTTTAAAAAAAAATACACTCGCCCTGTTAAAAATCGGGGTGTTACACTGTCAATTTGGATTCATGATTCTATTCTTGTTGATTTGATTATATTGATATTTTGATTGCTTAAATTGAATTTCAATAGGATTGATTAAATTTATTTGACCAAATCTGGTTTCGATTTCTAATTTAATTGAATTATAAATTAGCAACGCTTGATCGTTTATTGTAATATTTTGATGATTGTGATGCTTAATCCAATCAAAGAAACCAAATTCACATAAGATTGATTATGCTTGTTTGATCAATTCTATAGTCAAATAACAATAAAATCACAAATTAGAAATTAAACTCATTGATAGAACATGTGATAGGTCTGAAACTCGAATAAGTGGATTAATCGTTTTGCTCATCTGTTAAATCAGAAATCTTAAACACCCATTTTTAATTTCAATTTTCAATTCGATTATTATTGTTATATCAGAAGTCCTTGTGAAACGATACGAGTTATTACCTCTATTTACATTTTATCAATTGTATTTGACCCGTGTGCGACAACAAATCGCTTGGTCTATCATACCATGCCCTAGGTGCTTGTTTAAGACCATACTTTGATTCCCTAAGTTTAAATACATGGTCTTGAAATTCATAACTTTCAAAACCAAGCAGTTTCTTAACATAGACTTCTTCACTTATATACTCATTTTGAAATGTACTTTTAACATCCATTTGAAATAATATAATGTTATTATAAGCAACAAAAGAGAGTAAGATACAAATAGCTTATAACCTGGCCACTAAATGTCATGGAGTAATCGATGTCTTCTTGCTAAGTATAGCCTTGTGCAACAAGTCTTGCCTTATTTCTGACCACTTCCCCATTTTCAGTTAGCTTGTTTATGAAATCCCACTTGGTTCCACTAATATTTTTCTTTGGTCTAGGTACTAGATCCCAAACATCATTCCTTTTAAATTCATTTAACTCTTCTTGCATTTCAAGGATCCATCCATCATTTTCCAGTGCTTTATCGACATATGTAGGTTCAATTGATGATAGTAGACTAAACAAAGTTGTATCTTTTAGGGATGATGTGGTCTTCAGATGATCATTTTCATTTTCAATGATTAGAGTTAAAAGATGAGATAACTTGTACTTCCATCCAGATCTACCTTCTGACCTATCTTGCCTACTTCTTACTTCGTCAAATTAATCCCTTGATGGTTTTTCATCTTTTTCTGATATACTTGTATCCTTTGAGTTTTCAGGTTGTTTTAGTTTGTCTGCATCTATTTCCTTTGGTTCTAGTAAACCTGCACTATCATCAACTTTCTTTTACTTTTTAAGGTCAAGCTGTTTGTAATCAAATTTAATATACATTGACTCTTCCAATATGAGTTTCCCTATTAAATACTGTATTCTTTAAATCTTTCAAAGTATCCAATAAAATGGAGTTTTGTGATCTAGAATCAAACTTTCCAAGCTTGTCTTTAGTGTTTAACATATAATATGTATAACAAAATTGATTATAGTAAGAGATGTTATGCTTTTTAGCCTTTCATAATTCATACGGTGTTTTATTCAAAATTGACTTAATTAAGATTTTATTTTTTATATAGCATTTAGTGTTAATCGCCTCTGTCCAAAAATGTTTTGCAATATTCATTTCATTTAGCATGGTTTTGGTCATTTCTTAAATAGATATATTCTTTCTTTCTACAACTCCATTTTGTTGTGGTGTTGTAGGAATGGGAAAATTATGAGATATTTCGTTGTCATCACATAAACTTTCAAATAACTTGTTTTCAAATTCTCCTCCATGATCACTTCTAATTGTTACAAATCTTAAGACCCTTTTCATTCATTACTTGTTTGTAAAATGCGATAAACACTTTGTGGAATTCATCTTTATTTCTTAAGAATTTTACCCATGTCAACCTAGTGTAATCATCTACTATCTCAAAGCCATACCTGTTTCCATTTAGTGAAGCTGTTTTCACTGGTGCAAAGAGTTTTATATGTAAGAGCTCAAGGAGTTTTCAGGTAGAGACTAAGTTCTTAGGTGTAAATGAGTTTTTTGTTTGTTTTCCCATTTGTTTTTTTTTTGCTTAGTTTAGGTAGACCTGTAACTAGTTGAAGTTAATTCAATTTTGAGATTAATCTAAGGCTTGCATGACCTAACCTTTTGTGCGAAATTTATTTATCTTTATTTACTAACATTAGACACTTAACAACTTGTTTCTCTAGACTAAATATATTTATCTTATATATGTTATTTTGCCTATAACCTGTAAAAAGTACAGATCCATCCTTTTGACTAATTACCTTGCATGTTTTTTTATTAAATATAATATCATAATTATTATCACTTAACTGGCTATTACTTAATAAGTTATGTTTAATACCTTTAACAAATAAAATATCTTTAATAAAAGGAGAGTTGCCATTACCAACTATGTCTTGCCTCATGATCCGACCTCTCTAATTTCCTCCAAAGGTTTATGTCCTTCCTTTGATCAATGTTATATCGTATCATAGACTTTTCTCCTATCATATGTCATAAGCATCCACTATTTAGGTATCATGATTATTGTTTGAACTTGGCTAATGAGGACATCTACAACATAAGTAATTTTGTTCGTAGGTAACCAAATTTGGTTTGGTCTTGGTTGGTTAGTCTTAAAAGGTTTCTTGTTTTTCCTTTTATCATGGAACCAAATGATTTAGAGTGACCTTTCTTAGAGTGATTAAGTTTAGGTTCAATTACTATTTTTTTAAATCCCAGACCTCTTTTACCATTTCAATAAACTCCATAAATCATAAAAGCATACTTGCTTCTTTCCATATTGTTAGCTAGAAAGTCTTGGAATGCTTCTTCATATTTTTCAGAATTACTTGTAACATTTTCTACAGGTTTTGAATACAAGAATATCTTTTAAGGTCTTATCTTCATATTTAACCTCAACACTTTTAGTTTTTAAAACATTGATCTCTTTAGTTAAGTTTGCATTTACTTTCGTAAGTGCTTTCAGTTTTAGAGAAAACTTGTGCTTTTAATTTAAGAATCATATATGATGCTAATTAAATCGAATTTATGCTAGAAAATAACACAATTTCTTCATCAATTAGTTCACTTCTAGAGTCAAAATTAGTGTGTGTTTTGGATCTAGAGGCATAGTTGATATGATCCATCAGAGCCAAATCTGCTTTCCCTTCATCATTAGAAGATTCATCATAATCATCTCATGTGGCCATCAGAACCCTCTTCTTAGATTTCACGAAAAAAGTTGGATGCTTATTCTTGGACTCATCATCTACATGCTCAATTTCATATGATCTCTAGGAGCTACTCAATTCTTCCAATTTTAGAGTCTTAGGTCTCCACTTATTTTGTAGACTCCTAAGAATTTTCTTCACATGATTAGCAATAGTATAACTCTTCTCAAGTACCTTTAATCTTGATATTAGAGCCTTGAAATCTAAAAAATATTGTTTAAATGCCTTCATCTTCTTCCATCTTGAACAACTCATACTTTATGAATGGGTGGATGGCATTTGCTTTTTGAACTTCATGAAAGTTATGGATTTATGATGCATATTGTACATATTCTTCTGGTCAACATTCATCTCCTTTTATGAAATTTCAGTACCATCTTCTTTTAATGGAGTAGTATAACCATCTTCCACCAACTCCTATGTATGCTCTTTCTATACTCAAAATGCTCACCATCAAACATAGGTGGTCTATTGATGTTTCCTCTGATAACTTCTTCACTGGATCAAGACATGTTGAGTCCTATGATATTTCTTCAAACCCAAGAAGGGGGTTGAATTGTATTTATTTAGGTTGAATTCTTGTTGATTATTTGATTAAAACTTGTTTGGGTTGTTGACTTAGATAAGAAGCAGTAACAAAACTAAGTAATGCATAATTAAAGTGACAAAAGTAATTTATCCTAGTTCACCATTAACTTGGCTGCTACATCTAGTCCCTTCACTTAGAAGTATTTAATCCACTATTTCATTTCCTTGAATTACACAACAGCTAACCCTACAAGTCAGTATTCTCAAAACAAGTTAAGAACCCTAGTGTAAGACTCATAGTTTTAAATTCTAATCTATGTATTTCATTATATTTTGGTATTGAACTCTGAGGCTTTTTAGCCAAGTTATTGATATTTTGTGAGTTTAATGCCCAAAAATATCTTTCGATGCCCTGATTAAAATTGTTCGTCGATAAATAAATTAGATTAAGTACGGTGAATCTTTTGTCAATGAATTTAATTCTGGGCAGTTTTGTTAAAAATATCTCGAGTTATTGCAAATTGTATATGTAATTGAGTTGCAACGAGAGTAGATATTTTTATCAAATGGTTTGAGAGGTTATGGGTGAAATGGTAATTTTGATAAATATATATATATATATATATGTTTGGAAGGAAAAGAAAAAAGAAAGGAACAGAAAAAAAAAAGGAAAAGGAAAAAAGAAAGAAAAGGAAAAGAAAGGAACATACAAAGCAAACAAAAACCATTTCCTCCTTGTCTTTGCGAAACCACCATCGTCATTTCTTCTTCTTCTTCTTCTTCTTCTTCTTCTTCTTCTTCTTCTTCTTCTTCTTCTTCTTCTTCTTCTTCTTCTTCTTCTTCTTCTTCTTCTTCTTCTTCTTCTTCTTCTTCTTCTTCTTCTTCTTCTTCTTCTTCTTCTTCTTCTTCTTCTTCTTCTTCTTCTTCTTCTTCTTCTTCTTCTTCTTCTTCTTCTTCTTCTTCTTCTTCTTCTTCTTCTTCTTCTTCTTCTTCTTCTTCTTCTTCTTCTTCTTCTTCTTCTTCTTCTTCTAGATCTAAGCTTTGTTTCGCGAAGGGATAGAAGGGAAAGTTGCTCACCTCCACACTATTGTGCTAGTGAACTAACTTTGGAAGTGACGTTGGAGTGGAGATTTTTTCGCAATTACTCGTAGTACCGTAATCACTCGTTAAAGCTAATGTTAAGGTAAGGGCTCCTTCCAAACTTTTAGTTTGCATTTAGGGACTTATTTGTGGTTGGGTGGAAAGGAAATTTGTTAGGGTTGAATTATTGATTTGGGGAAAATGAATTTAAAGCTTTTATGGGTGAAATTTTAGAGTTGGGTTTTGGTGATATTGATGCGTGTTTTGTGGAAAATGAATTGGATTCATTTATGTGTATTTTGAGGAAATAAAATTTGAGATGTTTGATGTGTGGTTTGTGACACTTGATTTGTCATGGTTCATGTTGAAAATGTGGAAATTATGGGTGATTGATGACTGAACTTGTTGAGGATTTTGTGAAATTTGATATGATCGAATTTAATGTATATTGTGATTTAGATTTGATGTGTGTGGTGGAAAATAAATGTTTGAGTATGCTCTGTGTGGAAGTTGAAAATCATTAGAGTTAAACGAGTATTAAAAATGGGGAATCTTTTAATATATGCATTTACTTAATGATTATCGTGAAAATTGTTAGAGTTAAATGAGTATTAAAAATAGGGAATCTTTTAATATCTGCGTTGACTTAATGATTGTCGTGAAAATTATTAGAGTTAAATGAGTATTAAAAATGGGAAATCTTTTAATATCTGCATTTACTTAACGATTATTGTGGGTAGAGTCAGAGTATGCTCATGCATTTCATAGTACATGGCAACTGAATGGGCCATGGTGATAGTGGTGACCGGATGGGCCACGAGATGATTCCATGTGATTTATTGGTTCATCTGATCCTTGCGGAGATTGTCGCGTCGTGTAAGGTCTGCGATAGACTGCTCATTTTTGGTAAATCGTGCTGACCCGTCATAGGTGGCACCTCGGCAAATAGTACTTTGGCCTGTGATAGGCGGTACATTTACGATTTACATTTTTAGTAATTCGTGTTGACCCGTGATAGGTAGCACCTCGATAATTTAGTACTTCGGCTTGTGATAGGCTGTACAATTATGATTTACGGCTCTTCAAGGAGGGTTTTGATTGGAATTAGGAGTCCATGCATTTTGGCATATACGCATTGTATTAGAGTGCTTGGCACGCGAGTCGTGTTTGATTCATGATTATGATTGAGTGTTTGAACTCAAGTTGTCGTGGTGATTGTGCTATAATTGCTAAGTGCGAATGTATTGGAATTGCGTGTAAGTGTGATTGATTGCAAAACCATTTCGAAACTCAAGTTGTCGTGGTGATTGCGCTATAATTGCTAAGTGTGAATATTTTGGAATTGTATGTAAGTGTGATTGATTGCAAAACAATTTCGAAACTCAAGTTGTCGTGGTGATTGCGCTATAATTGCTAAGTGTGATTGTCTGGATTTGTGTGTATGTGTTGATTGATTTCGAAACCCTTTAAAAAGCTGAATTTTGCTGTTTTTTTGCTGCTGTCTGATGTGTATTAGAATACAGAAGGTTGTATTCGAATACATACATACTATTTTTGCTAGTGACTTACTGTGTAGTCGAATACAGAAGGTTGTATTCAAATACAGACATGTTGTTTCTGTTACTGACATACTGTGTAGTCGAATACAAGAGACTGTATTCGAATACAGACATGTTGTTTTTGCTGCTGACTTATGAAACAGCCTTGTATTTGAATACCGAGATGCTGTATTCGAATACAACAATGCATTTTTGTTAAAAACTTCATTTTTCAACTTTGTTTATACATGTTTAGCATATGGAAACCCTTTCCAGGTGCAAGCTAAGTTGAAAGGTTATTTTGTGCATTTAAAAACTTAAATGTTATGTGTTAATTGTTAATTTCGGTTGGTGACCCTTTACAACTATTGTGGAAATCTAGGTTTTTCCTTCAGATGAGAACCAGGACCATCCTACCAGTTAGTACCCTGTAGATGGGAAGGTAGTTGGACACACCGGACTAGAGCTGTGTTAGGAGGATCTTGCGTGAAGATCACCTGGGATGTATAATTTTTGTAGAATGATTAGATTAGGTTGATGTATAGGGACCAAATGTATTTCTTTTTGGGTTGTGTTTTTTTTTAATTTGGAAGACTGTACCTATACCAATATTTTCAGCTTGACATTTTATTTTGATGGTTCCATGTTCCACTTTTTGATGTGATGTGGGGAGTTAAAATTCTTGGGGAAGTGCTTTTGTACAGGTGTCTGCCGAGAATACCCCAAGGGTATGAGCTATGTCTGATAGGCCTCATAGCCCTCGTGTTATTTTGATGTTTGAATAATTTGGATTTTGATTTCAAAAACTATTCCGCTGCTTGAAAATACTTGTTGACTTTGTTGTATTGTTACGACTTAAATATTTATCCAAAAGTATTTCCTTCTTTATTTCTTTGTATTTATGAACTTGTTTTAAAAAAAAATACACTCGCGCTGTTAAAGATCGGGGTGTTACACCTAAAATTTTATAGGAACACAAACACCTTGAGTCTAGAAGCAAAGCCTTCTCCACACAACTTGAAAACCCCAGATTGCTGAAGGCACATAACACCTTGACCATACAAGTCATGTCTTCTTAACACACCATAATAACCCCAGATTGTTGAAGACACACAATACATGGAACCTACAGCTCTTCAAAACACAATTTTACAACCCCATATTGCTTGAGGAACACCAAAGCCACTATCGGGCTGGGTTACAAGAGTTTGGAATTTAAATAGTTTGCTTCTAACAAGATGATTGTAACACATATTCTGTCCCACTTAAAATGAATCACTAAGCACTAAATAATATAATGTTCAACGAGTGTTTTGCTAGAACTTAAAACCTTAAACTCTGGATACCTAGAAAAATTGAGCTCTTAAGGATTTTTTTGAATAACTTTGGCTTTTACGATTTCTGAGTTTTTTTTGTGTGTGTGTGGTTATACACCCTTCTTCAGCCTTGATTGCTATTTATATTAAGACTTCTATTTAATCCCTTTGTAAATTCTGAATTGTATCTTCATTCTAGCTTGTTCACAAATATTCTTCAAAATATAATTCTGAAAGATATGTTTTGGTAACATGACCCTTAGCCAATTCTTTATTTTTGAATCTGATCTGAGCAATTTTAATAGAAGGATATTTTGCATATTTGTTTAGATTATATTTGCAAATTAATTCACTTGAGTCTTCCTTCGTACCCTTGATTTGAATTGAGTGGGAATGAATTTGGACTTATTCTTAGACATTGAGAGATAAGAATACGTCTAAGTCCAATTGAGTATTTTTCTCAATCTATTAGAGTTTTTGACCTTCCATAAAAACGTTGAATTTCTCTATCAGAATCATTGACTTGATTGTTGGATTTAGATGCTGTGTTTCTTGAATAATCAAAGTTGAAGGCAGATTTAAAGTTGTGTGACTAAGAATTAGTGGCACAAACAACTTCACCTTTGTTGTATTATCAGAGTTAGTGCTACTTCAGAGTGTGCTACGTATGAGAGGCAACACATTGGAATGAGTTGCAGTCTTAAGATTCAACAAAGTATGTGCTTAAATGCAAACTTGAACAATGGCGTTAGACTTTAGAGGCAAACTCAAATGTAGTGTTCCGTATAGGTATGTTGAAATTACTGTTCGTTAGAGGCATGCTAAAGTTACTATTCATCAAAGGCATGTTGTCGTTAGAGGCATGGAGAATCATCAAAGGCACATCATTCTTCAAAGGAACTTTGAATCTTCATAGGCTTGCTAGATCTCTGGAGGCATACACACACTATGACTCATTGAAGGCATGCAAATTATAAGCACGCTTCACTCTTCAGAGGTAGACACTAAAACATGTTGAACAAGAAGCACACTATTAGAGGCATATGCATGGATTTTTCCAATTTGTGGATTTCACTTATTAGATTTCATTTCCTCTGACTTTTTTTACTTCCTCTAGTGGTGGTATCCTTTGGTGATGGTTTCCACCGGTGACTTTCTTTGGTGTATCCTCTGGTCACTTCCTCTTGTGATATCCTTTGGTGGTGGTATGCTTTGGTTGTTTCATCCGATTTTCCTATTCTAATTTTTGCATACTTAGTGAATTTTTTTTTGCAACAAATTGTTCGCACCAAACCACATAGACATATTGTTCCTGGAATTAACTTGGTTCCAACATGAATAAGTGAAAACAATTTATATTGTTTATATGGTGATGTTTAGCAAATTCGCAAGTCTCACAATGAAATAAAGGCAATCCTTCCTAGAAAATAATTTAGGAAATAAATTTTTCAAATATGGAAAACTAGGTTGTCATAACCCGAAATGCCATAACATAATATCATCATTATTAGAAGAAACAAAAATAGATTCAAAGCATATACTTGTTGAGATTGGTCTTTGAAGTCGATGTTGGAACCAAGTGGGTTTCATACTTAGAGTTTTGATGTTAACAAAAGTATTTTATGAGAACAATATATTTGACTTCACATAGTATGAAAAAAGATTGATGTTTTTGAAGAAAATCTAAAATAAAATTTAATTCAGAAGTATGATTGAAAAAAAATCATTGACCAAGCTGAAAAGAAGATATAGTGAAATGTATTTGAAGAAAATCTTTGACCAATTTGAAAAGAAGATATAGTCAAATTTTTGTGAAGAAAATATAAATAAGATTTGATTCAGATTTATGTGTGAAGAAAATATTTGACCAGGTTGAAAGGAAGGTATGGTCAAGATTTGAAGAATATTTATTACAAGAAGATATAAATTATTTACAACAATATTTGAACAAGATTTATCTTCAATAAAATATGAACATAATCAATCAAAAGAATTTACAAACTCATTCTAAACATAATCTGACAAAATCAATATGCAAATTTACAAACTCAATCTGAACAAAATAGGAACATAATCAATCAGAAGAATTTACAAACTCAATATGAACAAAATACAAGTAGAATCAATATGAAGAATATTCAAACGCAATCTGAACAAAATACAAATAAATCAATGATAAGAATTTATAAACCCAATTTGAACCAAATACGAACAAAATCAATCTAGAAGAACTGTTGAGATTGGATTCAAAAATAAAGAATTGGCTAAAGAACGTATGATCAAAAAACAAGGATTGAAGAAATAATTGATAATTAAACAAGGAATAAATTGAAGGCCTAGTTTTATCAATAAATTGATACTCAAAGGCATAATAAGAAAATCATCAAAAAATTATAAAAAATTTGAAGAGCTCAATCTCATATTTCAAATTGATCTTGGAGTTCTAAGAGAGAAACATTTGTTCGAATGAAAATTATTTAATGAGTGTTTTTCTTAGAGTATGAGATTCATTGTTATAACTAGCTTGTTAGAAACAACTACTCAAATTTCAATCATTTGTTATCAAACTTGATAGTGGTGTTAGTGTGCCTTCAACAATCTGGGGTTTTTAGATTATTTGGAGAAGCCTTGGCTTGTAGTGTCAAGGTGTTAGTTTGCCTTCAACAATCTGGGATTGTTAGGTTATGTGAAGAAGACTTGGCTAGTAGAGTCTTGAACAAAAAGCTGAGGAGTTTCTTCATCTTACAAGATCCTAAATTTTGGGACTTGATGGGAGATGGCTACACTACTCCAAATTTTTTTGATGTACTGAAATTTCAAAGAAAAAGATGGATGCTGAACAAAAGAAGATGTGCAAGATGCTTCACAAATCCAAAATCTTCATGATCAATGCAATCACCTTAAAGGATTTTGATAAAATGATTGACAAAGAAACAACAAAAAACATGTATGATATTTTGGTTCTGACTTATGAAGGAAGCATTCAAGTTCAAGAAGCAATGGTCAATTTCCTAGTCAGAAAGTATGAGTTATTCATGATGGAAGAAGATGGAGATATTGAAACAATGTTTTTTCTAGATTCCAGACTATTGTCTAAATATTGAATGGGCTTCAAAAGAATTATACTAATGCAGATCATGTGAAGAAAATTCTTAGAAGTCTTCTTAGCAAATTGAGACCTAAGATTACATCTATTCAAGAAGTTAAGGAACTCAATCATTTTAAATTGGACCAAATGATTAGCTCTTTCAGATCACACGAAATTGAGTATGTAGAGGATGAGCCCAAGAAGCAACCAAATTTGGCCTTGAAATCGAAGTTGAAGATGGTTTCGAAGGCAACAACGGAATTAGAGGAAAATGATTTAAATGATTAGAATCTGAACTTAGAAAAATGCAGAAGATGTGGTTGTAAAGGCAACAACGGAATTGGGTTTCATATCCAGAAAAATGCATATGATGTGGCACAACAGAAAGAAGTGATTTCCTCAAATAAATTTCAAGTAGTCCAGAAAAGGAAAGGATGAAAAATCTGGCAAGATAAACATTATATGTTATGGATTCAATGAGCCTGGACATGTCAAGTATGAATGTCCAAATCTGGAAAAGGGATACATTACACGAAATATTCAAGTCCCAAGAAGAAGTTTATGATGGCTACATGGGATCATTCTAATGAATCCTCTGATGATGAAGAGCTAACAGATTTGGCAATGATGACTTATACCAACTCTACCTCTGGATCCAACACAAAAATGAATTCTTACTTTGGAAGTGAATCTTTTGATGAAGAAATTGATTTATTTTCATACTTAACGCGATCTAATTGAATTAATGTCATAAATGATTTCTTTAATAAAAATCACAAGTTGTCTCTAAAACTGGAAGCACTTACGAAAGTAAATGCAAACTTAAATAAAGAAATAAATGCCTTAAAAATTGAAAGTGTTGAGATCAAATATGAAAATAAAACCTTGAAAATAAAACCATGCAAGACAACAAGTCCAAATGATAGATTTGTACTCTTTATAGGTTATAGGAAAAATAACATATATAACATAAATTTGTTTAGTCTTGAGAAATAAGATGTTAAGTGTCTAATGTTAGTAAATAAAGAGAAATTAACTTTGCACAAAAGGTTATAGCATGCAAACCTTAGATTAATCTCAAAATTGAATAAGCTTCAACTAGTTAGAAGTCTACCTAAGCTTTGCTATAAAACTGAAATTATGTGTGAAGCTAGTCAAAAGGGAAAATAAACTAAGAACTCTTTTACCTTTAAGAACTTAGTCTCTACCTCAAAACCCTTTGAGCACTTACATATAAATCTCTTTGGACCAATGAGAACAATCTCACTAAATGGAAAAAAGTATGGCATTTTCATAGTAGTTGATTACACTAGGTGGACTTGGGTAAAATTCTTAAGAATTTAAGAGGAATGCCACAAAGGGTTTATTGCATTTTGCAAATAAGTAATGAATGAAAATGGTCTTAAGATTGTAACAATTAGAAGTGACCATGGAGGAGAATTTTAAAACAAGTTATTTGAAAGTTTTTGTGATGAGAATATAATCTCTCACAGTTTCTCCTCTCCTAGAGTACCACTACAAAATTGAGTTTTAGAAAGAAAGAATAGATCCTTCCAAGAAATGGGCAGATCAATGATCTATGAGATGGATATTAGAAAACATTTTTGACAGAGGCAATTAACACTTCATGCTATATTCAAAATTGAATCTTAATTAGGTCAATATTGAATGAAATACCATATGTAATACAGAAGGGTAAAAAGCCTAACATTTCCTACTTTAAACAATTTGGTTGTATTTATTATATATTAAACACTAAAGACAACCTTGTCAACTTTGATTCCATATCACAATTGTGCATCTTCATTGGATGTTCTGAAAGATCTAAAACTTATAAAGTGTTTACTAGGGAAACTCAGATTGTGGAAGAGTTAATATATGTTAAAATTGATGACTAAAAGTTTGACCTTAAAAAGTAAAAGTAAGTTTATGATAGTGCAGGTTTACTAGAATCAGAAGAAGCAAATGCAAAAGAACCTGAAAAATCAGAGGACTCAAGTAAATCAGAAGAAGATGAAAAATCATTAAAGGATGAATCCGACCAACATTTAAGCAATCAAGATAAGTCAGAAGGGAGATCTGAATGGATGTACAAGTCATCAGTAAGACCCATAATTTTTAAGTGTACTATAGGTATTTTAATGAATTTTTGGTATTAAACTCAGGGGCTTTTTGGCCAAGTTATTAATATTTTGGAGTTTATATGATCAAAAAGATATTTTGATGCCGATTAGAATTACTCGATGATAAATAAATTGATTTAACTGCGGTGAATCTTTTACAAAGAATTTAATGCGTTATGGGCGAAAGGGTAATTTGAATAAATATCTAGTTTTGAGATATTTGTTAAAAGTAATTAAAAAATATATATATATATATATATATATTATATATTTGGATGGAGGGAAATATAAAGGAAAGAGAAAGGAAACATAAAGGAAAGAAAAGCCAAGGAAGGAAAAGAAAAAGATATTTGCGTGAAACTTCTTCTTCTTCTTTGTTAACGCAAAAACCAAACCGTCAAACTCAAATTCTCCCTTCCTCCATTGTTGCTTGTTTTTGCTCCCTTTTCTTTCCCTTGAGTTCGCAACTGATAGTGGGTGATAGGACAAGGATTTCTCAACTTCATTCTTCCTCTTTGATTCGAAAACGGAGAAAAATGGTATTAGGGATTCAAACTCAAATCTCCCCGATTCATCTAGATCTAAGCGTCGTTTCAAGAAGTGATAGAAGGTAAAGTTGCTCACCACTACACTACGGTGCTAGTGAGCTAACTTCGGAAGCGGCGTTGCGAGCGGAGATTTTACCGGATTTGCTCACGGTACTGTAATTCGATGTTAAAGCTAACGTGAAGGTAAGGGCTCCTTCCAAACTTTTAGTTTGCATTTAGGGACTTATCTGTGGTTGTGTGGAAAAGAATTTGATTAGGGTCGGTGTATTGAATTGGGGAAAATGAATTTAACTCATTTATGTATAATTTTGAGTAAAAGAAATTTGATGTATTTGAGTGTTATGATTGCGTGATTTGTGTTCATCGTACTTGGCGTGTTCATACTTGATGTTTGTTGGTTGATGTGATTTGGTGTGAATCGTTGATTGATTTTGATAATATGTTTGAGTTCGTTTTTGTGTGGAATTTGAAAACCATTAAGTTAAATGAGTATTAAGAATGGGGAATCTCTTAATATCTTGTTTACTTAATATGTGTTTGGGAAAATCGTTTAAGTTAACTGGGCGTTAAGAATGGGGAATCTCTTAATTACTTGGTTACTTAATGTTTGTTTTGGAAAACCGTTTAAGTTAAAAGAGTATTAAGAATGGGGAATCTCTTAATACTTCTGTTTGCTTAATGTTTTGTTTTGAAAATCGTTAAGTTAAATGAGTATTAAGAATGAGGAATCTCTTAATATCTGTGTTTACTTAATGTCGTCGTAAAGATGATTTTGTGGAGAAACGAATTGTTGTGTTTTGGCGTGAATTGTGTAATAAATTTGTGAATATGTTTGAGTTTGTTCTGTGTGGGATTTGAAAACCATTAAGTTAAATAAGTATTAAGAATGGGGAATCTCTTAATGTCTTGTTTACTTAATGTGTGTTTGTTTGTTGGAAAATCGTTTAAGTTAACTGGGCATTAAGAATGGGGAAACTCTTAATGTCTCGGTTACTTAATGTTGTTTTGAAAATCGCTTAAGTTAACTGGGCGTTAAGAATGGGGAATCTCTTCATGTCCTGGTTACTTAATGTTTGTTTTGGAAAATTGTTTAAGTTAAATGAGAATTAAGAATGGGGAATCTCTTAATGTCTCGTTTACTAAATATTTATTTTGAAAATCGTTTAAGTTAAATAAGTATTAAGAATGGGGAATCTCTTAATGACTTATTTACTTAATGTTGTTTTGAAAATCGCTTAAGTTAAATGAGTATTAAGAATGGGGAATCTCTTAATGACTCGTTTACTTAATGTTTGTTTTAGTAAACCGTGCAGACCCGTGATAGGTGGCACCTTGGTAAACGGTACGGGCCCGTGATAGGCAGTACGTTTATGGTTTACGCTTTTTGGTAAGTTGTGCAGACCCGTGATAGGTGGCACCTCGATAAACAGTACAGACCCGTGATAGGTGGTACGTTTACGACTTATGTTTCTTGGTAAACGGTACGAGCCCGTGATAGGCAGTACGTTTATGGTTTACGATTTTTGGTAAGTTGTGCAGACCCGGGATAGGTGGCACCTTGGTAAACGGAACGTGCCCGTGATAGGCAGTACGTTTACGACTTACGTTTCTTGGTGAATTGTGTTTGTCCGTGAGAGATTGCACAGTGGTTTGTCCGTGAGAGACTACGCCCTGGTGAATTGTGTTTGTCCGTGAGAGACTGCACAGGTGTTTGTCCGTGAGAGACTACACCCTGTTAAATTGTGAATTGTTGGTTCATTTTGTCTGTGTGGGTATTTTTATAAGTGTTAAGTGTTATGTTTTGGAATTTGGTGATAACATGTTTGATAGCAATACCATTTCGAAACTCCTGATGTTGTAGTAATTGTGTCATAAGTGTTAACTGTTATGTTTTGGAAATTGGTGATAACATGTTTGATTGCAATACCATTTCGAAAACTCATGATGTTGTAGTAATTGTGTTATAAGTGTTAAGTGTTATGTTTTGGAATTTGGTGATAACATGTTTGATAGCAATACCATTTTGAAAACTCATGATGTTGTAGTAATTGTGTTATAAGTGTTAAGTGTTATGTTTTGGAATTTGGTGATAACATGTTTGATTGCAATACTATTTCGAAACTCCTGATGTTGTAGTAATTGTGTCATAAGTGTTAAATGTTATGTTTTGGAATTTGGTGATAGCATGTTTAATTGCAATACTATTTCAAAACTCATGTTGTTGTAGCGATTGCGTTATCAGTGCTAAGTGTTAAGATTTGGGATTATGTATGAATGTGATTGCGTTAGTTTATGAATTTTTAAAAGAATACACAGGGAAATCGATTTGATGAATTACAGGGGCCTTGTCTTTGACGAAATCGATTTACCCAATCGATTTTGTAATATGTTTTTCAAAACCATTTAAGAAATCGATTTCCAAATCGATTGGATTCATTACAGGGGCTCTGTCTTTCACGAAATCGATTTTCCCAATCGATTGGATTCAATACAGGGGCTCTGTCTGTCAGGAAATCGATTTACCCAATCGATTGAGTCCATCGATTTACCCAATCGATTGATTTAAGCCCAGAGTTTAGTTTTCACTAAAAACTTTTAGGAAATTGATTTCCCCGATCGATTGGCTTAGTGGAAAATCTTATTTTGAGTTAGATAATTGATTGCTCAATTGATTTATCAATGTTTTGGTGAGTTATGTATTACTTGATGGATTGAGAACTTTCTTTTGTTTTCATTAATATTTGGCAAGCATTACATGAACTTTTAGCATGTGGAAAATCCTTCTAAGATGTTTGATAAATTGAAAAGGTTATTTGTGTATTGAAAAGCTTAAATGTTAAGTGTTAATTGTTAATTTCGGTTGGTGACCCTTTACAACTATTGTAGAAATTTGGGCTTTGCCCTCATATGAGAGCAAGGATGATCCTACCGGTTTGTACCCTACAGATGGGAATGCTTGATTGGAGCTACGTTAGGAGGATCTCACGGGGCGCGTGGAGATCATTCAGGGTGTTTAGTTGTTTTGTAAAATGATCAGACTAGGTTGATACAGAGGGAACATATGTCTTTCTTTTGGGTTGCTTTTATTTTTAAATTGGAAGACTGTACCACCTTTGTTATGTGAATATTTTGAATTCATATTTTGAGAACTTTTTCCGCTGCTTGTAAATTATAATGACTTAATTATTTATCCAAAGGTGTTACCTTATTTATTTCTCTGTTTTATTTTAATTTCTTTTGGAATAAAAAATACACCCTCGCTTTGAAAAACGGGGTGTTACATTGTGGTATCAGAGCTTTGGTTTGGTTTTCTTTGGGGGCTGTGGAACCTTTAGTTCTAGATTGTAGGTTAGGAGTTGTTGTCTGATCATGTGTCAGTATAGGTGGTTTGAGTTGTCAAGTTCAGAATAATTATTATGTGCTGATGGGGTCGGAAGTTATTTTGGAAATAATGAAGTAGTGTTAAGACTCTACTTGATGATAGTTTTATAGGAAAACCATGCCGCCAAGGAGGAATGACGTGCCGAGAGCCAATGCCAATAGAGATGATCGAATGGCAGAGGCTATGAATAACATGGCTGCTTCTGTTGCTGCACAGACTGCTGCCAAGACTCAACGTGATCTCGAAAAGAGGGAAAGAGAGATCCGTGCTGCAGAGTCAAGAGGATTAAAAGACTTTCGTCGTTACAATCCTCCCAAGTTTGAGGGGCATGAGAATTCAGAGAAAGCAGATCATTGGATCCAAGAAGTGGAGAAGATCTTCGAAATGATTAACTGTCAGGTGGGAGTGAAGGTCAACTATGCCACGTATATGCTACTAGGAGATGCCGAGTACTAGTGGAGGAGTACAAGATTGTTGATGAGGTCAGCTCACGAGGAGGTGAACTGGGAATCCTTCAAAAGGAAGTTTTTAGACAAATACTTCCCGATGAGTACCAGGACTAGACTGGGTGATGATTTCCTGAGACTGCATCAGGGGAACATGACTGTGGGCGAATACGCTGCTAAGTTTGAATCACTATCAAGGCATTTCAGATTTTTCCGTGAAGAGATTGACGAGCCATTCTTGTGTCATCGTTTCCAAGACGGACTAAAGTATGAGATTCAAGACTCTATCTTACCCTTGGGAATTCAACGTTTACAAGTTCTTGTGGAAAAATGTAGAGAAGTTGAGGATATGAAGAATAAGAGAGCCAGCCGAGGAGGGAATTTTAACTCAGGAGGGCCTAGTCGGGTGAAGTATCAGAACAAGGGAAAACAAGTTGCTAAACCTTATAATCGACCACATGATAACAACGGGGGACAGAGTAACCCAGGGAACCAAGACTTTGGGAGACAAGTGGGACAAGGGATACGATGTTTCCGATGTGGAGAAGAGGGACATTATGCTTATGCTTGTACCTTTAACAATCCTACTTGCTACAATTGCCATAAATCAGGGCACTTTGCAAAGAATTGCAAGGCTCCGAAGGTGGAACCAATGGTGAATGTAGCTAGGATTACTCTTCCTACTGCTAGAGGACATGTTTATTGTGTCGGTGTTGAAGTTGGAAATTTATCTAGCAATCTGATTCAATATGACTGTGCGATTACAGGTAACCCCGTAACTACACTTTCTGATTCGGGGACAACCCATTCCTTCACTACTATGGATTGTATGAATCGTTGGAAGTTATCTGCGTCGTCACTACCCTTTTGATTTGGTTGTTTTACGCCTGTTAAGACTTTGACTGAAAATATTGCATGTTTACATTGCCAAGTAGTTGTCCATAATAGAGATTTCTCAATTAATTTGATTTGTTTACCTCTAAAATAACCCAAGATCATTCTAGGTAATGATATATTGTACTCAATGTGTCGGTGTCAGACTTAGTGTTTAGGCTTGGTACTAGATGGATGTTCCGTACCAGGTGGAACATCAGCGACCTACTGGGGTGTTGCAACCTCTAGATATATCTGAGTGGAAGTGGGACAACATTTCCATGGACTTTATAACTGGATTGCCAAAAACAAGGAGAAAGAATGATTCTATATGGGTGATAGTGGATCGACTGACTAAATTCGCACACTTTTGCCAGTAAGGACAACTTATAAGGTAGATCAACTAACAGAGGTCTACATTGTCGAAATTGTGAGATTACATTGGCAAAATTGTGAGACCGTGATCTGAAGTTCACATCACATTTTTGGGGTGCATTGCACGAAGCGTTGGGAACGAAACTACGATTGAGTTTAGCTTACCATCCACAAACGGACGGACAGACTGGAAGGATGAATCAGTCCCTGGAGGATCTGTTGAGAACATGTGTATTAGATGATAGGGGAAGTTGGGATGATGTACTTCCGTTGATTGAGTTCACCTACAACAATAGTTTCCACGCATGTATTGGAATGACACCATATGAGGCTTTATATGGGCGCAAGTGTCAGACGCCCTTGTGTTGGTATAAGGACGGTGAAAATATGATCGTCGGACCAGAGATGGTGCAACAGACTACAGCTAAGGTAAGGATGATCAAGGAGAAAATGAAGACTTCACAGGATTGTCAGAAGAGTTATACGGACAAGCGACGCAGACTTTTGGAATTCGAACAGGGTGACCATGTATTTCTGAGAGTCACACCTACTACTGGAGTTGGTAGAGCATTGAAATCGAAGAAGTTGACTCCGAAATTCATTGGACCATACCAGATTTCTGCATGAATTGGGCCTGTTGCTTATCGGATTGCATTACCTCCGATACTGTCCAATATCCATGATGTGTTTCATGTGTCACAATTGAGGAAATATCTTGCAGATCCATCTCATGTGATCGAACCAGACACAATCCAGCTAAAGGATAACTTGTCGTTTGAAGTACCACCTGTGAGAATTGATGACAGAAAGATTAAGCGATTGAGGACCAAGGATGTTTTGTTGGTCAAAGTGATTTGGAACCCAATTACTGGAGAGTAAGATGATAGAACAACACCCAGAGTTATTTATCAATGCATAGTTTCGACGACGAAAATAATTTTAGGGGGGTAGTAATGTAAGACCCATAATTTTTAAGTGTACTTTATGTATTTTAATGAATTTTTGGTATTGAACTCAGGGGCTTTTTGGCCAAGTTATTAATAATTTGGAGTTTATATGATCAAAAAGATATTTTGAGGCCGATTAGAATTACTCGTCGATAAATAAATTGGTTTAACTGCGGTGAATCTTTTACAAAGAATTTAATGCGTTATGGGCGAAAGGGTAATTAGAATAAATATCTAGTTTGGAGATATTTGTTAAAAGTAATTAAAATATATATATATATATATATATATATTATATATTTGGATGGAGGGAAATATAAGGGAAAGAGAAAGGAAACATAAAGGAAAGAAAAGCCAAGGAAGGAAAAGAAAAAGATATTTGCGTGAAACTTCTTCTTCTTCTTCTATGTTAACGCAAAAACCAAACCGTCAAACTCAAATTCTCCCTTCCTCCATTATTGCTCGTTTTTGCTCCCTTTTCTTTCCCTTGAGTTCGCAACTGATAGTGGGTGATAGGACAAGGATTTCTCAACTTCATTCTTCCTCTTTGATTCGAAAACGGAGAAAAATGGTATTAGGGATTCAAACTCAAATCTCCCCGATTCATCTAGATCTAAGCGTCGTTTCAAGAAGTGATAGAAGGTAAAGTTGCTCACCACTACACTACGGTGCTAGTGAGCTAACTTTGGAAGCGGCGTTGCGAGCGGAGATTTTACCGGATTTGCTCACGGTACTGTAATTCGACGTTAAAGCTAACGTGAAGGTAAGGGCTCCTTCCAAACTTTTAGTTTGCATTTAGGGACTTATCTGTGGTTGTGTGGAACAGAATTTGATTAGGGTTGGTGTATTGAATTGGGGAAAATGAATCTAACTCATTTATGTATAATTTTGAGTAAAAGAAATTTGATGTATTTGAGTGTTATGATTGCGTGATTTGTGTTCATCGTACTTGGCGTGTTCATACTTGATGTTTGTTGGTTGATGTGATTTGGTGTGAATCGTTGATTGATTTTGATAATATGTTTGAGTTCGTTTTTGTGTGGAATTTGAAAACCATTAAGTTAAATGAGTATTAAGAATGGGGAATCTCTTAATATCTTGTTTACTTAATGTGTGTTTGGGAAAATCGTTTAAGTTAACTGGGCGTTAAGAATGGGGAATCTCTTAATTACTTGGTTACTTAATGTTTGTTTTGGAAAACCGTTTAAGTTAAAAGAGTATTAAGAATGGGGAATCTCTTAATACTTCTGTTTGCTTAATGTTTGGTTTTGAAAATCGTTAAGTTAAATGAGTATTAAGAATGGGGAATCTCTTAATATCTGTGTTTACTTAATGTCGTTGTAAAGATGATTTTGTGGAGAAACGAATTGTTGTGTTTTGGCGTGAATTGTGTAATAAATTTGTGAATATGTTTGAGTTTGTTCTGTATGGGATTTGAAAACCATTAAGTTAAATAAGTATTAAGAATGGGGAATCTCTTAATGTCTTGTTTACTTAATGTGTGTTTGTTTGTTGGAAAATCGTTTAAGTTAACTGGGCATTAAGAATGGGGAAACTCTTAATGTCTCAGTTACTTAATGTTGTTTTGAAAATCGCTTAAGTTAACTGGGCGTTAAGAATGGGGAATCTCTTCATGTCCTGGTTACTTAAAGTTTGTTTTGGAAAATTGTTTAAGTTAAATGAGAATTAAGAATGGGGAATCTCTTAATGTCTCGTTTACTAAATATTTATTTTGAAAATCGTTTAAGTTAAATAAGTATTAAGAATGGGGAATCTCTTAATGACTTATTTACTTAATGTTGTTTTGAAAATCGCTTAAGTTAAATGAGTATTAAGAATGGGGAATCTCTTAATGACTCGTTTACTTAATGTTTGTTTTAGTAAATCGTGCAGACTCGTGATAGGTGGCACCTTGGTAAACGGTACGGGCCCGTGATAGGCAGTACGTTTATGGTTTACGCTTTTTGGTAAGTTGTGCAGACCCGTGATAGGTGGCACCTCGGTAAACAGTACAGACCCGTGATAGGTGGTACGTTTACGACTTACGTTTCTTGGTAAACGGTACGGGCCCGTGATAGGCAGTACGTTTATGGTTTACGATTTTTGGTAAGTTGTGCAGACCCAGGATAGGTGGCACCTTGGTAAACGGAACGGGCCCGTGATAGGCAGTACGTTTACCACTTACGTTTCTTGGTGAATTGTGTTTGTTCGTGAGAGACTGCACAGGCGTTTTTCTGTGAGAGACTACGCCCTGGTGAATTATGTTTGTCCGTGAGAGACTGCACAGGTGTTTGTCAGTGAGAGACTACACCCTGTTAAATTGTGAATTGTTGGTTCATTTTGTCCGTGTGGGTATTGTGTTATAAGTGTTAAGTGTTATGTTTTGGAATTTGGTGATAACATGTTTGATAGCAATACCATTTCGAAACCCCTGATGTTGTAGTAATTGTGTCATAAGTGTTAAGTGTTATGTTTTGGAAATTGGTGATAACATGTTTAATTGCAATACCATTTCGAAAACTCATGATGTAGTAGTAATTGTGTTATAAGTGTTAAGTGTTATGTTTTGGAATTTGGTGATAACATATTTGATAGCAATACCATTTCAAAAACTCATGATGTTGTAGTAATTGTGTTATAAGTGTTAAGTGTTATGTTTTGGAATTTGGTGATAACATGTTTGATTGCAATACCATTTCGAAACTCCTGATGTTGTAGTAATTGTGTCATAAGTGTTAAATGTTATGTTTTGGAATTTGGTGATAGCATGTTTAATTGCAATACTATTTCGAAACTCATGTTGTTGTAGCGATTGCGTTATCAGTGCTAAGTGTTAAGATTTGGGATTATGTATGAATGTGATTGCGTTAGTTTATGAATTTTTGAAAGAATACACAGGGAAATCGATTTGATGAGTTACAGGGGCCCTGTCTTTCACGAAATCGATTTACCCAATCGATTTTGTAATATGTTTTTCCAAACCATTTAAGAAATCGAATTGCCAAATCGATTGGATTCATTACAGGGGCTCTGTCTTTCACGAAATCGATTTGCCCAATCGATTGGATTCAATACAGGGGCTCTGTCAGGAAATTGATTTACCCAATCGATTGAGTCAATCGATTTACCCAATCGATTGAGTCAATCGATTTACCCAATCGATTGATTTAAGCCCAGAGTTTAGTTTTCACTAAAAACTTTTAGGAAATTGATTTCCCCGATCGATTGGCTTAGTGGAAAATCTTATTTTGAGTTAGATAATTGATTGCTCAATTGATTTATCAATGTTTTGGTGAGTTATGTATTACTTGATGGATTGGGAACTTTCTTTTGTTTTCATTTATATTTGGCAAGCATTACATGAACTTTTAGCATGTGGAAAATCCTTCTAAGATGTTTGATAAATTGAAAAGGTTATTTGTGTATTGAAAAGCTTAAATGTTAAGTGTTAATTGTTAATTTCGGTTGGTGACCCTTTACAACTATTGTGGAAATCTGGGCTTTGCCCTCAGATGAGAGCTAGGATGATCCTATCGGTTCGTACCCTACGGATGGGAATGCTTGATTGGAGCTACGCTAGGAGGATCTCACGGGGCGCGTGGAGATCATTCAGGGTGTTTAGTTGTTTTGTAAAATGATCAGACTAGGTTGATATAGAGGGAACATATGTCTTTCTTTTGGGTTGCTTTTATTTTTAAATTGGAAGATTGTACCACCTTTGTTATGTGAATATTTTGAATTCATATTTTGAGAACTTTTTCCGCTGCTTGTAAATTATAATGACTTAATTATTTATCCAAAGGTGTTACCTTATTTATTTCTCTGTTTTATTTTAATTTCTTTTGGAAAAAAAAATACACCCTCGCTTTGAAAAACGGGGTGTTACATCATCTCATCCTGAAAATCTAATCATTGGAAATGCAAATGATTCTTTCAAGACCAGATTATCACTGTATGATGCAAATTTGTTTGGTCTGCTATCATCAATTAAACCTACATATGTTAATGACGCACGAACTAATGATGGATAAATCCTTGCAATTCAAGAAGAGTTAAATGAATTTAAAAGGAATGACATTTAGGATCTAGTACCTAGACCAAAGAAAATCATTATTGGAACCAAGTGGGTTTTCAAAAACAAGCTAAATAAAAAAAGAGAAGTGGCGAGAAATAAAGCAAGACATATTGCACAACACTATAGTCATCAAGAAGACATTGATTACATTGAGACATTTGCTCCATCGGTCAAGTTAGAAGCTATTTGTATCCTACTCTCTTTTGATGCTGATATTAACATGACATTATTTCAAATGGATGTTAAAAGTGCATTTCTAAATGGGTATATGGGTGAAGAAGTCTATGTTAAGCGACCCTCAGTTTTTGAAAGTTCTGAATTTCTAGACCATGTATTTAAACTTGAGAAATCACTGTGTGGTCTAAAACAAGCACCTATGACATGGTATGATAGACTACTAATAGAAACTTTATCATTCAAATTCATGTTGATCACATTATTTTTGGATCTACTAATGGCACTCTTTGTCAAGAACTTCCTAAGTTAATGCAACTTGAATTTCAAACGAGTAAGATGGGAAAAGTTATGTTCTTCTTAGGGATACAAATTCAACAAAGAAAAATACATATACATCACCAGACCAAATATAAAAAAGAGCTTCTCAAGAAGTTTAAAATGAATGATTGTAAAACTATGGCTACACCAGTGCACCCTACCTATTCACTTGAAAATGATGAATCAAGCTAGAAGGTTGACCAGAAAACTATAAAGGAATGTTTGGATCACTACTTTATTTTACTGCCTCCAGATATGATATTATGTTTAGCGTGCGTGCAAGATTTCAAGTTGATTCAGAGGAATCTCATTTAACTGTTGTTAAGAGCATCCTTAGACATTTAAAAGGTAATGGCAAGTTAGCTTGTATTACAAGAAATCTACTAAGTACAAGTTAAGTGGCTATTGGGATGCTGATTATGTTGGAGAGAAATTCGAGAGAAAAAGCACAAGTGGAACATGCACATTTCTTGATGAAAAGTTAATCTCCTGGTCAAGTAAGGTCATTGTTGAGCAAGCTAGGAATTAAGATACAAATCAGAAGTAAACAAGGACTAAATTGAAGCCTTAATTTTATCTATATGTAGATACTCAAGGCAGAAGAAAAAGATCAACAAAAAAAAAGTAGAAGAACATATAAGCTCAAAATTCCAAATTCATCTTTTAGTTTAAAGAGAGAAAAACTTGTTCAAGTTAATGTGCGAGAGTTATCATTATGATCACTTTCGTTAGAAGTAAACACTTAAAGTTCCAATCTTTTGTATCCAACCCGATAGTGGTTTAGTTCCTTCTTATATCTTGGTTTGTAGAGTCAAGAAGGTTAGTTCCTCAAAAGTTTGGAGTTGTTAGGCTGTTTGGGAAAAATGGCTTAAAGGGTCAGGTGCTTTGTAATTCAAGGCATTTGAATTAGTGGGTTAAAGCCTTATGAATGAGTAGACTGGATGTAGACTAGTTAGTGGTCAAGCAAGATAAATCTATGTGTCCAATTATTTGTACTGTCATTGTTTGCTTCCTCTGAACTCGATTGCTTTTACTCCATGTAAGTAACCAAAATCGAACCCGTTTTTTTAATAAATTATCAAAAAGTTATCATCTTTTTCAAACACAATTCAACCTCCCTTCGCGTGTTTCCATTTTCAGTTTTTTATGAGGAGTGTAAAACTCTTAAAAGGGAAAATATGATTCTTAAATATGATGTTGTTAAGTCACTAAAAGAAATTGAATGTGAATATGTTAAAATGAAAAAGCTTTTCATGAACTTCTTGTGAATGATATATGAAGAACCAAACAAGCTTCTATGATCTACAATGTTAGCAAAAATAATAAACATGGCATTGATTTTCAAGTACCATTGGAAACTTCTAATATTAATAACGACAATATTTTATGCTCTTATAGTTTAATTAATGTAACGATAGAAAAACTTGTCCTATGTTAAAAACATGGAAAAACAAGCGTAGACCCAAATAGATTTGAGTAACTAAAGTTAAAATAATGTATGTTGTAGATTTTCTTAGCAACAAGGTTGAAACACTAGTCACAGTACCTAGATGGTGGATGCTCACGACACATGATGGGAGAAATGGGTTTAGGTATATAGGATTTGAAGGGAACCAAAAATATATGATCATTGGTACTAAAATAGTAGGTAATGGTTCTTTACCTTTAATTCTAAATATTTCACTAGTTAAGGAATTAATACACAACTTAATTAACAAAAGTCAATTAAGTGACAGTGATTATGATGATTTGTTTAATAGAAAAACATGTGAGATAATAAATCAAATAAACGGTTCCATATTATTCACAAGATAGAGGAAAAATAATGTCCAAAAATAAACTTTCTATGTTAGTGAATGAAGAACAATGGGTTTGACACCAACAATTAAATCCTGCTAACATGAAAATGATCTCAAAGTTAAAAAAAAACTCTATCTAGTTATAGGATTGCCAAATATGAAATAGAAGTAAGATGTTCTTTTTGAGGCATCCCTAAAAAAGGAAATTAATTAAAACTTCTTTTTCTTCAAAAAAATATTGTTTCCATTTCAAGAACTCTATTGAACTTTTAAATATTGATTTATCTAGTCCTGTGAGAACAACTTCTACCAATGGGAAAATTATGGACTTGTTAATGTTGACGGCTTTTTTCATATAAACATGGCTTTAATTCATAAGGCACAAGGAAGTGTTACATGAACTATTTACTACCTTCTGCAAACAGGTGCAAAATGAAAAGGTTTTTGCATAACAATAATTTGTAGTTTCATGGTGAAAATTTGAAAACAAACATTTTGAAACCTTTTGTGAAGAGAATGGTGTTTTACATAATTTCATGTCTCCTAGAACACCTCAACAAAATGGTGTTGTCCAAAGGAAAAATAGATATCTTCAAGAAATAGATCACACCAAGATTTATGAAATAAATTTTGCAAATCCCTTTTGGGAAGAGGTAGTAAATAGTGCATGCTATATTCAAAATAGAATCTTAATTACACCTATTCAAAATAAGCCTTCTAATGAAATGTTGAAAGAAAGAAAACAAAACAAATTTTTTTCTTCGATTTGGTTGTACTTGATTTATTCTTAACACTAACTAAAATCTAGGAAAGTTTGATTCTTGATCTTAAAAATGTATCCTTTTGGGATACTCTAAAACATTGAATATTGAAGAATCAATACATGCTAGATTTGATGACAAAGAGCTTGACCCTAAAATATCAAATCTAGCTAAAAACTTTACAAATATTAATAAACAAGATTATGGCCCACGCAGCGCGGATATTAATTAATTAATTTTATAAATTTTATAAGTAATATTTTATGTTTTATAAATATAATTATTTTATAATATTACTTTATTGATTTGTAATAATTGAATATGTTTAGGAAAATTAAAATAAGAGAAAATTATGTTTATCACAATCATCTAATTTAATTTTTAAAATATTTTGTAAAATTTGTATGATAATTTATTATATAGGATAATTGTTTGACTCGTTATACTTTGATTAGTAATTTATTTTTCAACATATAATGGTACTTGTATTTATTTGATGAAATAAAATGTAAAATACAAACTCAAAAATAAGATGTAAAAATTAAAAAATATGATTGACTATTTAATATTTTTTATTTAAAAAAAATATTAATGTTGAATTATATTGTAGCGTAGTCTAAATTTATTTGTTTTATTAGTATGATATTTTAATTGTGAGCATGAGAAGTTGTTGTAAAATAAATTATTGAATATATTTCATATAGTTTTTAAAAAAAACATAAGTTGTTGTGGCATCGGGAGTCTATTTTAAATATGCATAATAGATAATATATTTTAATAATTGGAAGTAACTTT
>JBBPBT010000850.1:26206521-26272211 GCA_037974875.1 Cicer bijugum | reverse complement strand
ATATTTTTTTCAAAACACATACATAGTAAACTTTTGTTCATTATATTTTTTTAATATATTCATATATATATATATATATATATTATAATTTTAAATAAATTTATGTATTTTAATAATTGGAAGTAACTTTTATAATAATTTTTCATATATTTGTATTTTATGATTATTTTTAATAAATTTGTGTATTTTCTATCAAATATAATATATATTTTTGTTTTATAAAATGTTACAAAAAAATAGATTGACATAAATTGAAAGAAATTATAAATAGATTGACATTAATGAGTAATTAAATTTTTAACGTATAAAATCATTACTCACCATAAATGGAATAATATAATTGTTCAAGATTAAATAAAAAGCATTTATGTCGATATTTAAAAGTGATTAGTCGTTTTTTTTTTATTGAATTTAATTTCTAATTTAGAATATTAGGGATTGTGAACTAGATTAGGGAGAGCATGATTTGATTGAGAGGGGAGAAAAAAGGAGAGGTCCACGCCAACTTTTTAGCTAATGTGGGAAATATTTGTATAGATGGATGAAATAGGATTAGTTGACATTTAGGTGGATGAAATAGGAAATGTTACAAAAAAAAATATATTGACATAAATTGAAATAAATTATACATAGATTGACATTAACGAGTAATTAAATTTTTAATGTATAAAATCATTACTCACCATAAATGGAATAATATAATTCTTCAAGATTAAATAAAGAGCATTTATGTCAATATTTCTTTTTTATTGAATTTAATTTCTAATTAGAATATTAGGGATTGAGAAGTAGATTAGGGAGAGCATGATTTGATTGAGAGGGGAGAAAAAAATGAGAGATCCACGTCAGCTTTTTAGCTGATGTGGGAAATATTTGTATAGATGGATGAAATAGGATGAGTTGGCTTATAGGTGGATGAAATAGGATGAGTAAACATTGGGGGTCTGTTTTAAATATATATAATAGATAAGAGGAAACATAAAAAGCATCCTTTGTTGAAGCTATTGATAACTCAGATGAATAAGGTAGAGCATGTTGGAACCAAGTTGCTTTTACACTTTGATGTTAACAAAAGTATTTTATGAGAACAATATATCTCACTTCATAGAGTATGAAAAATCATTCATGTTTTTGAAGACAATCTAAAATAAGATTTGATTCAGATTTATAATGGAATAAATCTTTGACCTAGTTAAATATATGATATGGTCAAGATTTGAAGAAAATATGATCAATATATCTATGACCAAGTTGCAAAGAAAATATGGTCAAGATTTGAAGAAGATATGATCAACAACATATTAACAATATGATATGAATTATATACTAGAATATTTGATCAATATTTATCTATAATAAAATATGAATTATTTACAAGAAAAACTGATCAAGATTTATCTACAAGAATATATGAATGGTTTATTGAAAGATTTGATCAAGATTGATCTACAAGTAGATATGATTTATTTACAAGAAGATTTATCAAGGCTTATCTACAAGAAAATATGAATTATTTACTAGAAGATATGATCAAAAATTATTTAGAAGAAGAAACATTCACATAAAGATAAATTTATTATTTGCAATGATATGGTTCAAATTTTGACAAAGGAAAAAATACTGAATTGGACTGTCATATTCCTATTTGTGAAAGATCAAGAACCAACCTAATAATATGTTCCCTAATAGATCAAAGCAAGAAATAGGAAGAAAGTTTCATTTGAAGAATTTGCGAAAGCATTCTTATCAAAATACGAAAACTATCATTCTAAAGAATTTACAAACTCAATCTAAACAAAATATGAACAATATCAATATGAAGAATTTAAAAACTCAATCTAAAGAAAATACGAACATAATCAATATGATAAATTTACAAACTCAATCTGAACAAAATTCAAACATAATCAATCTAGAAGAATTGCTCAAGTTGGATTCAGAAATAATGAAATGGTTAAAGAACATATTATCAAAAAGCATCTTGTTTAGAATTATTTTTGAATAAGATCATTGTTGACCAAGCTAGGAATGAAGATACAATTTAGAGTTAAACAAGGACTAAATTGAACTCCTAGATACTCAAGGCTGAAGAAGAAGATCATCGAAAAAAAAAAAAACTCATAAGCTCAAAATTTCAAATTCATCATAGAGCTTAAAGAGATAAACACTTGTTCAAATTAAAAATATTTCTAAGTGTTTTTTCTTAGAGTGTGACAGTTATTATTATTATTATTATTATTGTTATTATTATTATTATTATCAATTTTGTTAGAAGCAAACACTTAAAGTCTCAATCTTTTGTATCTTACCCTGTAGTGGTGTTGGTGTGCCTTAAACAATATGGGTTATTAGATTGTGTGAAGAAGCCTTGGCTGGTAGAGTTAAGGTGTGTGTTACTCAAAAGTTAGAGGTTGTCACGCTATTTGAGAATACTAGCTTGGAGGGTTATGTGCTTTGTAATTCCAATTGTTGAATTAATGGATTAAATCCTTTTGATTGAAGGTAGGATAAACTACTTGGTTCACATTATTCTTGCACGCCTTAGCTTTGTTATTGCTTCTACTCCAAGTAAATTATCAAGTCTCAACCAGTTAAATGAAATAATGAAAAAGTTATCAACTTAGTCAAACACAATTCAACCCCCCTTCTCGCATTTGTGCCTTTACAACAGGCGATGAAACAAATTATATTTCTACCTCTAGTAGTCAAAGTCAACTAGAACAAAAACAAGAATGGAGACACAAATCATCTCACCTAAACACTTTGATTATTGGAAATGTAGAAGATCCTCTGAAAATAATATCATCATTTAAAAATCAATCCATTGAAGATAAATCAATTCTAGGACTTCTCTTTGTGTACTTACTTCCATTGATGAAGTTTCTGGAGATGATTAATGGATTGTAGCTATGCAACAAGAACTAAATTAAAAGGAATGATGTGTTGAATTTTGTACCCAAACTCAAGTGAGAGTTTAGAAACAAGTTGAATGAAAGAGGTGAAGTGTTACGAAAAAAAAGGTAGGCTAGTAACTCAAGGTTACAATCAACAAGAAGATATAAACTACACTGAAACCATTGCACCTATAGCATGGTTAGAAGCTATACGAATTTTACTTTCTTTTGTTATCAATAATAATTTAATTATTTATCAAATGAGTGTAAAAGGTGCATATATAAATTGTTTTATAAATGAGGGAGTGTATGTCATACAACCACCTGACTTTGAAGATTCTAATTTCCTAGAATATGTTTACAAACTTATAAAAACTTTTGTATGGTCTTAACAAAGTTCCAAGAGTTTGGTATGACAGATTCAACAAATTTCTTTTAGAAAATAATTTTACTAGATGCTAACTGGACACTATTCTATTTAAAAAATCATCTAAAAGTAAACTTCTAATAGTTCAAAACTAGGAAGATGGTATTATTTTTGGTTTTATTTATGCAAAAAATTTCCAAGAATTTTTGAAGTTAATGCATAATGAGTTTGATGGGAGAACTCATGTTCTTTAATGGAATTCAAATTCAACAATGTTCAAATGGTGTTTTCATCCGACAGAATATAGAAAGAGTTACTCAATAAGTTTTAACAGGAGGATTGTAAACACATGCTATATCTATGCATCTTACTTGCTCTCTTAGCAAAAACAAATCAAATAAAAAGGTATGATAAATTCTATACTGTATCTCACTACTTCAAGAATTGATATTGATATTTTATTTAGTGTGTATGTGTGCATGATTTCAATAAGATCCTAGATAATCTCATTTAATTATTGTTAAAAGAATCTTTAGACATTTGAAATGTATTACTAATCATGGTCTTTCTTTTGTATACAAAATCTCTAGAATACAAGTTAGTAGGATTTTATGATGATGATTTTGGTGGACACAAAATGGAACATAAAAGCTACAGTGGAAGTTGTACATTTATTGGTTAAAATTTAATTCGATGATCAAGTAAACGACAAGGAACAATTTATAGATCTATTACAGAAGTATGAAACATCAACTTGAAAATTATTAGATGTATGAAAGTAATTAACATTCTTAAAATTCCTAAAATTCCTCTGGTTTCATTTTCTCTTCCAAAGGCTAATCGTTTGAAAGAAAGAAGAAGATGAAGGCCAAGGAAATTGCACAAGAAGAAGATGAAGCCTTTGCTTGTTATTATTGATAATTTAATTTATAGTATTAGTAATATATATTTAAATTCATCTTTTGAAACCCATGTTGAACCCTCTTTTGATAAACTTACACTTTATTCCTTCACCCTCTTTTTAAACCAATCATGAACCATTTATTGAACCAAATCATGATTCATTTGTTGAACCTATGATTACTATACCCTCTGCAGTTTTAGAACCCCTTGACTAGCGACCCAAAACACGAAAACCATACCACAAACATAAAACACTCCCTCAGCTGAAACCACTGCTCAAACATCAGTTGAACCCTTTACTAATAGCATTCCCTCTAAACCTAACTCCACTCAAACAGAAACTATTCACATTTTCGTCTGACATATTTAATCATGATTGGATAAGTGGAAAAGAAGCTTCTTTAGAAACCGTAATTTATATTTTAAATTTGTTCCATTAAAAATACACTTAGAAGTAGTATAAGTGACAAACTAATTAAGATTATTTATTTTTTAAACTAACAATAATTATTGCTTTGATTGTGTAATTAACTAGCAAAAAGCAAGTAACAAAGAAAAAGAATAAAAACATAAAATTGTAACACAATAGAGAGAAATTTAAGATCACAATTTTACTTTTAACTTTGATTATCCTTGATTCTAGTTCTATCCGAATTCATTTCTTTTGATACAATTATCAATCTATTTACTAAGACTATTAATTAATTTGGTCAGTTGTGATAAATGATTTTTTTTCTTTCTTAGATATTAACATTTTGTTTATTCATGCAAAGAGTTTAAATTCAAAAATAGCATAGCATAAAATTAATTTTGATCATATCACAGTAATTTATAGTCTCAATTATTAATTGTAGTACATTTGTTAGCAACTAATTGGGTGATCAATCCATATTTGAAAATTTTCCTGCCTTTGAAACAACCAATCAATTACACCCGTTTCAAATTTTAAAATAACTCGGAATTCACCGAAATTTATATTTAAGATATTGGATTGAGTGAGAGTTAATTAATAATTAGTAAATATTTTTCCGTGCGAATAATATTAAACTTCATTATTTTAATAATTAAATTATTTTTGTCGTAAAAATAATATTTGACGTGATTAGTTGTATTTGTTTTTCGTAATCGAACGTGTTGTCATTTGATAGGATTGACATATATTTTAGATGAGAAACGAGTGATGTGATGTGATTATGACTAAGTGTCATAAAAAATAATTGAAAAAGTTTATGATTAAATTTGAGTGAGTAATTTTTGTGGTTTGATAACTCCATCAGGTTCTAGTTTTTAAGCATATTTTATGCTACTAACTCTTTATGAAGAACATACACAGGGGAAATTCCAGAGAATTACTGCATAAACAAGATGGTTTTGGCAGTGCAAAATGCCATTTATTGAAGTCTATAGTGCAACAAAAAAGAGTCAGGGTGCATTGCGCCGGTCCATGCAGTGCAATTTACTTCATGGCACATTTTGTTTCCTCTGATCGCAACGGAAAGATAAGCTAGCACATTACCCCAGGTGATGTGCCCCTTTGTGTTAGTTAGCCTACACATTGCATCCAATGCCCGAGCAATGCGCTGGCACGCATTTTGAGACCGTATTTATGAAAAAAAAAAAAATTATTGGGATTCTGAATTTTTGATGCAACTACGTCTTAAAGGAGTCCTTGCTTAACCTTTACGTGTAATTATTTTCTTCTTTTATATTTTTCATCAAACATTATGAGTAATTTACTCATTGATTAGGATATAGATCAATCTTTTTGAATTTATGTAATTTTGATTTTTAAATACTTTTTATGCCATTATAAAATATTTGATTTTTTCTCTATTTTTAGTATGAATACTTTTATGTTACTAATCAATATATAATTGAACTTAGGCATTACTTCGTTATTAACAAATAGGTTGTAATATCCGAAACTAATATAGATGTTTGTGTTTCAATATTTCTATAGAAATATAAAATATTAACATGTGTCACTAGTAATTAACGATCGTAAATGCGGAGTAACAAGTTAGATCACTTAAAGGGTTGAAGGTCATTGTCATGAAAAATTGTTCTTAGTCTAGTGGATTTATTAGATGTAATCAATTATGTTTGATTGTTAAAATAGTGAATTGATAATTACATAGTAAAAATGAGGTGATTCCAATCTCTAATCGTTTTGCTCGTAATCTTTATCTTGTTAACTTTATTTTGTTTGTACTCAAACAACCTATTATTAAAGTTTTTATTTGTCTAAGTGTTTACATCTTTGTAACGTTACAAAAGTAATAATGATCAATGTAGAGACGATTTTACTTATCATGATTAATACTTTAACAATTTGGTATATACATTTGCCAAAAAATTGTCATGATTATAAATTTTTGGAGTTCGATTTGTAAGTAAGAGTAAGTTAATTAACTGAAGTAGAATAAAGTACCCCTGTAGCCTTTATAAGAATCACATGACTCCGTCATTGTCCCTCTCTCACTACTATCATTTTCATTTTCATCTTTTCTTTAAAATCAACACAAAGCCTAAAGCAAAACCTCCATTTTTGAGCTTGAGTCATGCTTCCAATCAAGAAAGTTTGTGAAGTGAAGTTGCTCATTACACAAAAACGTTCTATTGAAAGCAAGAAACACCCCTTTTCTCCCCAAAAATCGTGAAACACTGTGGACCTATTTCATAGACATGATAAGAGACATGATATGAAAAAGTTATCATATCATATTTGAATTCAATGTTCGATTAACTAATATAATATGATAAGTTAATCTAGAATTGTATCATATCATGTCTCTCTAGTATAAATTTCTACAATGAATATGAGTTAGGTTAAAAACCAGTAGGATAAGATAAGAACAATAGTTTACACAATTATAAAATGTAATTTACAATATAAATTGAAATATAATAAAATATACATATAAAAGCAATTTATAAATATAATCTAAAATACAAAAATGTAAATCTAATCAAATAGGAAAATAATTAATAGAATTGGATATTAAACATAAAAATAAAATATTAATAGTTAATTTAAATTTTTTTTTATAAAAATATGAAAGTTAATTGAAATTTAAAAATAAATGGAATTTGTTTACAAGGTATTCTTGTCATTTACATATAATATATATCATATCTTTATTTACATTCTAACAAATAAAATATGATTATTTGGTAATTCATGATTTCTTTTTTAAAAATTTAAAATTTTAATTTAGTAGTGTAAATGGCAATTTTTAATATAAAATTATTTCATTACTTATTTTATTTTGTTAATTTATAGTATTTAAAATATAATAAGTTAATTAAAAAAAACTAATATGTAATTATACACAATAGTAATTTTTTTTTTAAATATAATATATATTATATCATATCATGATTAGATGTGTATCAAATACATCACAAAATAAAATGTTACCATGTTGTTTATCACGTGTGTATCAAACACATGATATTATAATATTTATCATGCCATTATCCTATCATATCCTTATCCAGTTTTATATCCTATCTTGTCACTTTTTATCTTGCGCATCAAACGGACTCTATAAGTAGGGGAAAATGTTTTTGTGATTTTACTTTGTTTGGTTTGAACTTAAAATTTGTGTTGTGTTCATATTGAACATGTTACTTGTAAGACAAGAAAACAAAAACTACCGATTTAATTTAAAATTGTCGAACTCTAAATTAGACAGGGGAAAATTAAATTTTTGTTGCGAATGAGTTAAAATTGAATTTGAATTGACATTAGAACGTCTTCAAAAATTGTTTGAGTTGTGAAAATTTCAATTTCTAACTAAGTTCACGAGTAAAAAGAGCTTCAATTTGAAAGTGTTGGGTGGACTTACTCACCAAGTGGAACCCAACAATTTTATTAATATTATTATTAGTATTAATATTGTTATTATTGAAATAAAAAAGGTTTTAATGGTCTTGGTTTGCGTGAAGAAAATAAAAGGGATTTAGAAATCCCTAAGAACTAGAATGAGTAAGAACGGTGGCCAGAGAAGAAAAAGAAGGGTTTGGTTCCCGTGGTGGTAACAAATGTGTAGCAAACTTGCTCGATTTGATCTACAATTTTGATAGGTAATTTACCACTGAGTTTGTTATTTTAATATAGAGTATGAGTAGTTTTATCTTCTTTGAGAGTTACTTTGGCTTACCGACATTAGTCGAAGGTTGTTATTGTTGATTGATGTTCCCTATTGTTATTAGGAAGACTCTTGTGTACCCATTAATTATTATAGTGGATGTTTTTACTGGACTAGGTTCATGGTTTTAATTCTCTCAATTTGAGGGAAGTTTTCCACGTTAATATTGTGTTTGTCTCATATTTAATTTTCTACCAATTATTATTGCTCTTCGAATTGTATTTTTCTATTTGACGATTTATCTGCACAAGTGGGGGAAAAGTATTCCGCATTATTGAGATAATTATCTCTTGTTTTCCCAACAAAGTGGTATCTAGAGCATAGTCATTTGATTTGTGCATTTAAATGGAGGAGGAAAATAAAGATTTCGATATGATAAAACTCAACTCTTCTAATTACACACTTTGGAAGACTCTCATGAAAGACATGTTATACAGTAAATATTTGTATGATCCTATTGAAGGTAACACTGCTAAACCCACAGATAAATCTGACATTGATTGTAAGAAGATGAGTAGAAAAGCAGTGGTGTTGATCAGGTAGTGGTTGGATCTTAGTGTACATCCACATGTTGAAACTCAAATAGATGCTAACAAGACGTGGGAAAAATTAAAAGAGTTGTATGTACGAAAGAATGTGCAAAATAAAGCATTCTTGATTCGGAAGCTGGTGAATATGAAATACAAATAAGAGGATTCAATGGCAGAACATATGAGTATTTTTCAAAATACAGTGAATTAGTTGACAACTGCAGAAATTAAATTAGACGATGAATTGCAAGCGTTGTTATTGTTGAGTTCCTTTCCTGGTAATTAGGAAGTCCTTGTTGGGACGTTGACCAATTCAGCTCCAAGTGGAAAGTTGAAAATATCAATAATTAAAGAGAGCATGTTGAATGAAGAAGCTCGAAGAAAGGAACACGGTTTGGTTGGTTCTTCCTTAAAGTCAGAAGCACCAGTTACAGAGTCACGATGGATAAGTCAATCTAGAAACTTCCATAGACGGGAGAACCCTAAAAGTCGTAGCAAGTCAAGAAGCAAATCGAGGATTAGAAAAGAAGCAATATGCTATCATTGTGGCAAAACGGGTCACATAAAAAGAAATTGCAGATTCCTTAAGAGATATTAATCAAGGGAAACAAATGAAGACAAAGAGATGAGAAATGATAAAGATACAACAACATTTGCATCTGTTAATAATGTCTACATTGTTTGTGATGATAATTCCATAAACCTAGCATGTCAGGATTCAACTTGGATTATTGATTCGGGTGCCTCATATCATGTTACTCCTAGGTGTGATTTCTTCTCATCTTACAGTGCTGGTTATTTTTGGCATGGTAAAAATGGGAGATGAAGGAGTATGTAAAATTATCGGTATGGGAGATGTTTGGGTAGAAATTGGGATTGGTTGCAAGCTTCAATTGAAGAATGTTATACATGTTCCTGATATTCGTCTCAATTTGATTTTGGTGAAAGCCTTGGATATTGATGGTTATCACACTTACTTTGGTGGTGGTGGTTTACGTAAAGTCACCAAAGGGTCCCTAATGGTTGCAAAGGGGCAAAGTTCCACTTCTCTCTTTAGGATGCCTACGAAGCTATTCAATGAAGAAGTGAATGCAATTGAAGATGCATATGATTTTATGAATATGTTCCGTGGTCATTTGAGTGAGAAAGGACTCAACATACTTATGAAGAAAAATTTTCTTCCTATGAAAGGTACGTCTCTAAAAACTTGCACTCATTGTTTTGCTGGAAAACAACATAGAGTTTCTTTTCATAATACTGGTCCTCATAGGAGGCAAAATATTCTTGATTTAGTTCATATTGATATTTGTATGATGGATAATAAATCTCTTTGTGGGGCATCATACTTTGTTACTTTTATTGACGACCACTCTAGAAAAGTGTGGGCATTTTCTTTGAAATCTAAAGACCAGGTATTTGGAGTCTTCAAGCATTTTCATGCAGGTGTTGAAAGAGAAAAAGGAAGGAAATTAAAATGTGTTCGATCAGATAATGGTGGTGAATACATATGTCCATTTGAAGAGTATTGTAGAGAAGATGGAATCAGTTTTGAGAAAACAGTTCCAAAGACACCTCAACACAATGGGGTTGCAGAGAGAATGAATTGTACGATTAGTGATAGAATCAGATGTATGCTCTCTCATGAAAAATTATCGAAATCCTTTTGGGGTGAAGCAATGAAAACTGCATGGATTTCATCAATTTTTCTCCTTCTATTCCACTTGATGGTGATGTTTCAAATAGAGCGTGGACAGGGAAAATGTCTCTTACCGTCATTTGAGTGTTTTTGGTTGTAGATGTTTTGTTCATGTTTCAAGAGATGAGAGGTGCAAGCTTGATAGTAAGTCCAAACAATGTATATTCGTCGATTATGGTGATGAAGAATTTGGTTATAAATTGTGGGATCCGTTTGACAAGAAAATTATTAGAAGCCGAGATGTGATATTTCTTGAAGACCAGACTGTTGAAGATTTTGATAAAGCTGAAAAATAAAAACCAAATTCCAAAAGTTACATTGATGTTGCGCCTAAGCCCCCTACAGAAACTCTTGTTGATGGGGGAGATATACATGAAGATGATAAGAATGTAACTGATGATCATGTGCCTCACCATGATAAGCAGATTCCAGTTGAGCCCCTAGTCGAGTTTGAGTATAGAAGATCTACTAGATAATGTCAACCTTATCAAATATATCATCCACATGAGTATGTGATGACCACCGATAGTGGAGAGCCAGAGTACTATCAAGAAGCTATTACAAATCTTGATAAAGAAAAGTGGTTGAAGGCCATGCAAGTAGAGATGAATTCCTTACATGAGAATCACACATTTGATTTGGTATAGTTGCCTAATGGTAGAAAAGCACTCAAGAACAAATGGGTATACAAGATAAAGGCAGAAGAGAATAGTTCTCAACAAAGATACAAAGCAAGATTGGTTGTGAAAGGTTTTAATCAAAGAAAACGTATTGACTTTGATGAAATTTTTTCACTTGTGGTGAAGATGTCCTCTATCCGAGTTGTGTTTGGATTAGCAGCTAGTTTGAACCTAGAAGTTGAACAACTTGATGTGAAAACTGTGTTCCTTCATGGTGATTTGGAGAAAGAGATCTATATGGAACAACTAGAGGGTTTCAAAGTCAAAGGTAAAGAACAACTTGTGTGTAAATTGAAGAAAAATTTGTATGGACTCAAACAAGCACCTCGACAATGGTACAAGAAGTTTGATTCTTTCATGGACAAAACATGGGCATGGTAAAACTACTTCTGACCATTGTGTATTTATCAAGAAATTCTATGATGCTGATTGTATTATTCTCTTGTTATATGTGGATGACATGTTGATTGTTGGTCATGACACTAAGAAGATTCAATCTTTAAAGAAAGATTTGAACAAGTCTTTTGCATTGAAATACTTAGGTCTTGCAAAGCAAATTCTTGGTATGATAATCACTCGTGATAGAAAGAATAATAAATTGTGATTGACTCAAGACAATTATATTGAGAAGGTGTTAGAGAGGTTTAACATGAGCAATTACAAACCTGTTAGTACTCCACTTGCTACTAATTTAAAATTGAATTTTGATCAATGTCCTACAAGTGAGAAAGACAAAGAAAATATGAAGAAGGTTCCTTATGCAACTACAGTTGGTAGTTTGATGTATGTTTTGGTATGCACAAGGCCAAATATTGCTCTTGTAGTTGGAGTTATAAGTCGGTTTCTCTCTAATCCTGGTAAAGATCATTGGCAAGCAGTGAATTGGATTCTCAGATACCTCAAAGGCGCTTCCAAAGTGTGTTTATGCTATGCAGGTGGCCAATCTGTGTTGGATGGCTACACAGATGCAGATACGACAGATGATCTTGATTATAGAAAATGTACTTCTAGTTATATGACGATGTTTGCAGGGGGAGCTGTGTCTTGACAATCAAGACTACAAAAGTGTGTTGCTTTATCTACTATTGACGCTGAGTACATTGCAATAACTGAAGCTTCCAAAGAACTCTTGTGGATGAATAAATTCCTACATGAGTTAGGCCTCAAGCAAGACAAGTTTGTGTTATTCTGTGACAGTCAGAATGGGATCCATCTCAGCCAGAATCCGACTTTTCATGCAAAATTGAAGCATATTGAAGTGCGATATCATTGGATACGAGATGCATTGGAAATAAAGTCATTTTTAATTGAGAAGATTCATCTGATGAGAATGGTTCAAATATGAAGATAAAGACATTTCCTGTGTGGAAGATGATATGTTGTAGAAAAAAAGCCGACATGGTTGAGCAGTACCTTCCTACTTGAGTTGTGAGGGGGAGATTTGTTGGATGGACTCATTCCCCAAGTGGAACCCACCAATTTTATTAATATTATTATTAGTATTAATAGTTATTATTAAAATAAAAAGGTTTTAATGGGTTTGGCTCACGTGAAGGAAATAAAAGGGATTTAGAAATCCCTAAGAACTGGAATGAATAAGAACGGCGGCCAGAGAAGAAAAAGAAGGGTTTGGTTCCAATAGTGGTAACAGGTGTGTAGCAAACTTGCTCTGTTTGATCTACAACTTTGATAGCTTATTTCTACCACTGAGTTTATTATTTTAATATACAATCTAAGTAGTTTTATCTTCTCTGATAGTCACTTTGGCATACCCACTTTAGTGGAAGGTTGTTATAAGGTTGTTATTGTTGATTGACGTTCCCTATTCTTATTAGGAAGACTCTGGTGTACACATTAATTATTCTTGTGAAAGTTTTTACTGGACTAGGTAGCTTGGTTTTTATTCCCCCAATTTGAGAGAAGTTTTCCTCGTCAAAATTGTGTTTGTCTCATATTTAATTTTCTGCCAATTATTATTACTCTTGAAATTGTATTTTTCTGTTTGGCCATTTATATGCACAGGTGGGAGAAAAATCTTCTGCATTATAAAGATAATTGGTTTGTCCCAACAAAAAGTAATGTATTTGAGAAATGAGATGGTTTGATTTTACTCTAAAGTTGTAGTTGAGAAAAGAAAAATTTATGCTAAGCCAGTTTCAAATCAAAATTTGAAAGTTAGAATTTTTATGTTAAGTGTATAATTTTTGTAATGGGTTTATGTGGTTATGGAATAATAACTCTTTGAGTCTCCAAACAAAATCAAAATTAGTGATACTGAGTTAGTTGGGGGAAAACTTTCAAAATCTTTTTTTTTGTGTATGTCAAAATTTTTCAGGGAAAGAGAGAAGGTAACAAAGAGGTTATGACAAATTTTTTGAGAATTAAAAAAGAAACAAAGTATTGAGTTATGATTTAGTTTAAAGAGAATCCAGATGTTAGAAAATATTCTCTTTGATTTTAAATATAGTATGAGTTGATAGATTTTGGGATGATTATTGTCAAACTTTTTAAAAAGGTGTCAGAGTTTTAATTAAAGTGCCAAGACTTTTAAGTTTTATAGTAAAGTTGCAATTTAGAAATGAAGCTTCAATTTTTATAAACAAAGTTTGTATCCTTGTGCCTAAAATCAAGAGTTTAGCCTTTGATTTGAGAGTTTCCAGCTTTATGTATTAGTTATGTGTTAGTAAACTCTTGATTTCGAGCAAATCTTTGATTAATATATATATAGGTTCGCGTGTGAAAAGTTATTTTAGAGATAAAGTTGTATACATGTAAAAGGCTATTTGAAATAATAAAGTGTTGAAGACATATTTTATTCAAGTTTTTAAAAATAATGTTTAGTTAACATTTATTTAAAAGAAACTTCAATATTATTTTGATGATGAGAAAACTCGTTTGAGTGAAAAATAAAATGGTTGAATTTTATGTTTGTTTTGTTGTCATTGTTATGGATTGGAGGTAAAAAATAATTTTGATTAATTATGTTCTTTTTGTAAAAAATAGAGATTTTATAATTTTGGGATGATTAGAAGTGAATTAAAATTGATTTTGAGAGGTTTTAATTTTTTAGGTTGAAGTGTATTCGTTAAGAACATGATTTGAAAACTTGTCTTGAATATAGACTAAAGATTGGTTTCGCACAAAAGTAAATGAAAATTATGAGATAGAAGTAGGAAATTTGTATGCATGTGTTGATTCAAGCTGTAAAATGGTTTTTAACTTTAGGTTGATGTTTGGTTCAAAATTAGCTTTAAGGTTTGAATCTTGACCTAGTTTGGAAAACAAAAGTGGATTTGGTCGTGTGGTATGTTTTGCGTGAATGTTCATAAAATCTCTTGGTTGATGATTGATTTGATAGTGAAATTTATAATGAAAAGTTGAGAAAAGATAAAGTTAGAAAGAAAACAAACTCAATAGGTATTTTAAGTGGTGAGACTGGGGAGGGGATTAGGGAATTAGAGACCAAATTTTGAGTTAGCTATTTTACTCTTTAAAGGTTAAGAGGAGAAGAAGGATCTAGAGTTGTGTATCATAGCTTTGCTATGTAGAGAAGTGCTACCAGGTAAGGGTACATTTCACCTTTTAGTGTAACATGAGTAGACTATACTTGATAAATGCATACAACATGATGTAGCTAGTAGGTCAACATTACTCGAAAGCCTTTGCTTAAGTGTGTTTTGATCAGCTTAAGGGTAGTCAAGTTATCAATTTTGAAACCTTCGCCATTGTATATAATTACTGTAAAAGTTTATATTTTAAGTTCAGGTTTTGAAGTATTCATTGTCAATGTGTTGTCAATGAGTTTATTTTAAAGGATTTTTAAAAATATTTTATTTAGAAAAACGAGAAAAGAATTACTGAAAAAAAAAAATCAAGGTGTAACATTGAAAATATGGAATCAAATATTCTTCTGATGATACCACAATTTTTCCCACTGAAGATACCACAACTTTCCCACCAAGGGATTGACCATCATCCTCTACCTCTTAACTTGAAATTACTACCTTTATTCCATCTAACCTAACACCCTTTATTCCACCTATTCCCTTTGGCTTTCAAAGCTTAACTGAATCTATATTTGTATTTAATAATAAAGTCACTAGGATTAGGAAGAGTAACACGATCACTCTTAATCCTAATGAATTTTCTGATAAGTTGGGATGAATGTCTTCTTTTCGTCTCAAACTAGCTCAACAAAAAAGATGGAGTATGGAAAACACTTAGCTCAAAGGATAACCTTAGTTTTCAAACAAACTATTGAAATCCTACATCTTTGGGTTCTCATTTTCATGAAAGCAAATGAAGTCAAGTTTCTTTCTACGTTTACTCCTGCTTAAGGCATTTTAATGGAAGCAGTTTCTTCGTTTGTATCTACCCAATTGGAAATTTTTGTGTTTGCGTTGTTATTACTAATTTGAAATTAGATAATTCTAGAACCATGTAGATTTTCCATGTAAGAATCTAGAAGTGTTTTAATTATAGAAAATTGTGGGAAGCTCATAGATGTCGGTATTAATTCATTCTAATTTCAAAGAACGCTAATGGAGATATTGAAAAATACAAAGAATGACTTGTTGCAAAAGGCTACAAACAAAAACATGGTGTTGACTATGAAGACGTTTTTGCACCAGTTGCTCACATGGACACTGTTCGTTTGTTAATCTCTGCAGTAGCTCAAAACAAGTGGAAACTTTATTAACTTGATGTAAAATCGGCATTTCTAAATGGCTATCTTGAAGAAGAGGTCTATGTTGAGTAGGCAATGGATTACATGATTAAAGGACATGAAGATATAATTTTGATATTAAGAAGAGCGTTGTATGGATTAAAGAAAGCATCAAGGGCATGGAATAGTCGCATCGACAAATACTTCCAAGACAATGGGTTTGCTTGTTGTCTCAATGAATATGCTCTTTATGTCAAAGTTTGTGATAATGGAGATATTTTGATTGTTTCTCTCTATGTGGATGATCTGATATTCACTGGGAACAATCCAAATTTGTTTGAAGAGTTCAAAAAGGCCATGGCGCTTGAGTTCGAGATGACTGATATCGGGCTCATGTCATACTACTTAGGCCTAGAAGTAAAACAATTGGAAGAAGGTATAATTATTTCTCAAGAAAACTATGCAAAGGAAGTTGTGTAGAAATTTAAAATGTTTGATTGCAATCCGATGAACACACCAATGGAGAGCGGATTGAAGTTGTCAAATTCTTATGATGGACAAAAGGAGGACCCTTCTTTTTTCAAAAGTCTCGTCGGAAGCCTAAGATACTTAACATCTACAAGACCTGACATTCTATATGCGGTTGGAGTAGTGAGTCGTTTCATGGAAGTTCCTACTACTACACACATGAAAGTCACTAAGAGGATACTTCGCTACCTTAAAGGTACGCTTGATTAAGGACTATTTTACTCTTCTTCTAATGATTTTAATTTTTTTGGATTTTGTGATAGCAACTTTGCGGGAGATATTGAAGATTGAAAGAGTATTAGTGGCTTTATATTTTTCATGGGAGACTGTGCTTTTTCATGGAGCTCAAAGAGGCAATCTATTGTCACACTTTCAACATGTGAGTTAGAGTAAGTAGAAACGTTGCACTTGTCATGCCATTGGGATAAGGAGATTATTGGAGGAACTTCATATACCACAAAAGGTAGGTACTGATATTTATATAGACAATAAGTCGGCACAAGCACTTGCAAAGAACCTAGTGTTTCATGATCGTAGCAAGTACATACACACAAGGTACCATTTTATTAGAGAATACATTGCCAAGAAAGAAGTTGAGCTTAAATATGTGAAGACTCAAGATCAAGTAGCAAATATTTTTACAAAGCTGTTAAAATTTGCAGACATTCAAAGGCTAAGAGCAAGACTTGGAATGAAGAAGAAAATTTCAAATTAAGGGGATGCAATGTTATTACTAATTTGAAATTAGATAATTCTAGAACCGTGTAGAATTTCCATGTAAGAATCTAGAAGTGTTTTAATTACAGAAAATTGTGGGAAGCTCCTAGAAGTCGGTATTAATTAGGAAGCTCCTAGAAGTCGATATTAATTAAGAGGCTCCTAGAAATGTGTCTAGAGTTTTGAATTTGTACCTATAAATATCTACTTGTACTTGACATTAAACATCAAGCAAATTGAGTGTTTTCTATTAAAAATATCTCATTTCTCTAACATGCGTCTCTACCAACACTATAACTTCCTATAGTCATCATATCTTGGATAAAGATTTCTGTCCTGGATGTTCCTACTACAGTGACTGCATGTAGCACTAACTCTTATGAATTTAATGTTTAAAATTTATTAATCTGAGTAACAATTAACTTAAACAATTTATTATTTATTTTAAGTTTTTTAGAGTTTAAAATAAAGTCATATATACCCATTTTACTAGCTTTAAAATTTTGGTCAAAGAAGCAAAACTCTCACAACCATGATTAACAGTAGTTCGAACTCCGACTGGAGGATATATGTTTACATTTAGTGTCCATCAATACTCAAACATGATTACTCCTAGTGTGGGAAAACCAAAACAATCTTTGGCCAAAGTATTTAATGAATCCTCTAATATATCATTTTGATATCAGAGACTTCAAAATTAAATATTAATGTTTTCTTTAATATCTATATAGTTCTTTCCAAAATTAATACTGAAATCATTCTAGTTTTGGGGAACTCAAATATTGTTGCATTGAAGGAGAATCTTGAAGAGCATGAATTAATTCTCCTAACTCAATCTATGTTGTTATAATACTATTATATAAAAAATTCAATAATACGATGTTAGAGTTCGATAAAAAGTCAACAAAAAAACAATTATATGAAGGCACAAAGATCTAAGGATTAGATTTCAAGCAAATGACTTGAAGATCAAAATACTAGACTTTCGAGAGAAATGTTAGACCAAGACTTCAGGGGAAAATGGAAATGTAAGATTCCGAAGGTTGGCACTTGGAAGTTTTTGTATTAAGGAAGTAGAAAGGAAAAACATATGGCATTATCAACAAAAACTAGTCGTTCAACAATTAATCTATAAATATGAATTTTATTTTAGTTTTGAGAGGACAAACAATTCATTCAGAAAATTGCCTAAAAGATGTACACATCCACCATGTCCAAATTCTCAATCTATTGACTTTTTGATTTCTAATGTATATTCATATTCTTAGTTAATTCAACTATTTTTTTCTATGACTATACTTTTGTTGTTTATTTTTATGCAATTCTTGCTTTGAATATTACAAATAATGAATTGATTACATAAACCTATGAACATGGACCCCATAAGGATCTAATTCAAGTCCTATATTTGAAGATGCAACCACGAGAAGGGGGGTTGAATTATGTTTGACTAAGTTGATAACTTTTTCATAATTTGATTAAAGCTGATTTGAGTTTGATGATTTACTTGAAGTATAATTACAATAACAAATCTAAGGAATGCAGGAGTAAAGTGACACAATTAATTTATCCTAGTTCACAAATAAATTGGATACATGTAGTCCCTTCACTCAGAAGGATATAATCCACTAATTAAACAATTTGAATTACTCAACACCTGACCCTCCAAGTCAGTATTGTCAAGCAGTCTAACAACCCCAGACTTTCGAGGAACACAAACACCTTGACATAAACAGCCAAGTCTTCTGCAAAATACCTGACAACCCGAAATTGTTGAAGACACATTAACACCACTATCGGGTTTGATTACAGCGGTTTAGAACTTCAGTTATTGCTTCTAACAGGATGATTTGACACAATGATTTTTCACACTACAATACATAGAGTATTTTACTTTGAACGATGGCTATGCCCTAACATAAAACCTTCAACTTTGAATACTTAGAAAATTGAGCTATTGAGGTTTTCTAATCAACTTGATTTTTTAGGATTTCTTAGTTTGCGTATTCATGTTATTCTTTTCTATCTTCTTCAACCTTGATCCACTATTTATAGTTGAAATAAGGGCTTCAGTTTAGTCATTGTTAATCATGAATCATAACTTTATTTCATCTTGATCAACAATGATTTTCTTCAAAAATAATTATGAATCATATCTTCATTCCAACTTGATCAACAATGATTTTATTGAAAAAATAATTCAAGAAGATTTGTTTTGGTAATAAGTCCTTTAGCCCATCCTTTATTTTTAAATATGATAAGGGCAGTTCTTCTACAATGATATTGTTCGTATTTTGTTCAGATTGTGTTTAAAAATTTTTAGATGAGTCTTCCTTCCTATGTTTGATTTGATATTGGCAGGAACAAATGTTGGACCGGGTTCTTGGACCTTCAGATGTAGGAATATGACTAAGTCAACTCAATATTTTTGTATCAAAATCATTGAGTTTTTATGTAGAGGGATTGCCTTTTCTTTATTAGAGTATGACTTGCTTGTTGAAGATAGATGTTGTATTTTTCGTTTTAACAATTAGAGTATGAGGGAGATGCAGAGTTGTGTTACTTTAATTTGCTCGTATGTTGTCGGATCTATCGCGACACAAAGACCACCAACAATTCAAAGTAAATAATATGGTGTAGCGAGCAAGGATGAATTTCATCCGGCGGCAACAACCATTAATTTTAATATTAAGGGTAAAATCATTTATCCGTTATAAATTTTTTTTTATTTGATAAAGACATATGATGAAATTTTTTATTAAATTACAATACGATAAAATTTGTTATCTTGATTTACAGACATCAACTAGTTATATTTTTTATTATTTTATATTACAAAGAAGACAATTTTTAAGATTAAACGATTTAAAAAATAAAATAGAAGCTTAACATATGAGTTTATTTTTATAAACATAAAAATAGAAAGAGAAAAAATATATATATATATATAAAAAAGATGTAAAAACAAAAAAAAAAACTAATAAGCAGACTAGAGAAAAGAATAAGAAAATGGTACCTTACTAGACTGATTACTTCAAATTTGGATTCTCTCCTTCTCTTTTGCTAACTAATCTCTCTATTTTTTTTTGCTCTCAGTTTGTGTTTCCAATTGTCCTCCCCTTTTCCTTCTTGTGGCAGACTATTTATAGACTTTTGAGTGTAGATTGCAAAAGACAAGAGAATAATTGTCAATTGATTACCATTAATCTATTTTTTTCGGTTTTCTTTTCTTTTAATTGGCCATAATTATACCGATTCTTATTGCAATTGATTCACTTCTTCGATTTCTTTTCTATTCAATTGATCACCATTATTCTGATTTTTATGACTATCAATCAATTTCTTTTCTGTTTTTTTCATTTATTTTGATCATCATTGCATCGATTTTTATGACAATCAATTCATTTCTTTTCAGTTTCCTTTATTTTTATTTCTTCACATATACTTATATATTTATTATTATTGTCATTATTATTATTATTATTATTACTATTATTTCTTTTTTTAATAAAAAGTAAAAAATAAATTAAAAATCGGACAAAATTAGGTGTCAACAGCTGCCCCTCTTTACTTAGAATTTACTTGAGAATCAAAGTAAAGATAAGTAAAGATAACAATTCTAATTTTATCTGAAAAAATAATGTTTTGGAAGAATGTGAGTCGTTTTCCCAACTTTAACATGCGGGTCATTTTCTCAGCTTCGGATGCGAGTCGTTTTCCCAGTTTCAACTTGTGGGTCGTTTTCTCGGCTTTGGGTGCAAGTCGTTTTCCCGGCTTCAACATGCGGGTCGTTTTCTCGGCTTTGGGTGCGAGTCATTTTCCCGGTTTCAACATGCGGGTCGTTTTCTCGGCTTCGGGTGCGAGTCGTTTTCCCGGCTTCAACATGTGGGTCGTTTTCTCCGCTTCGGGTGCGAGTCATTTTCCCGGCTTCAATATGCAGGTCGTTTTCTCGGCTTCGGGTGCGAGTCGTTTTCCTGGCTTCAACATGCGGGTCATTTTCTCGGCTTCAGGTGCGAGTCGTTTTCCCGGCTTCAACATGTGTGTCGTTTTATCGGCTTCGGGTGCGAGTCGTTTTCCCGGCTTCAACATGCGAGTCGTTTTCTCAGCTTCGGGTGCAAGTCGTTTTCTTGGCTTTAACATGCGGGTCGTTTTCTCGGCTTCGGGTGCGAGTTGTTTTCCCGGCTTCAACATGCGGGTCGTTTTCTCGGCTTTAAATTTATAAACTGTCATGAATGAGTGAATGAATGAATGAGTATGTCGGTTTTTATCAATATTTTTATTGGACACGACCATTCAAATCACGAATGAGAAAAAGCACTTATACCCTTTTCTTGAACGTGATATCTTTGATCTTTGTCCTCTTCTATTTTTCCTTTTCTTTCATTCTTTCCTCTTTTTTTTGAAGAAGAATTAATAGTGTGATATGAAGTTATATCCGATTTCATTATATTGAGGTATGATAATGTTTTACTTTCCAATACATGATAATCATAAGTACATTCAAAAGAAATGGGTGGAAGACCCGACTTGGTTACTAGTAATTCAAAAGTAGATTGTACTAACTTCTCATGCCATAATATAATCCATATTGTTGGTCTTGTCATTTCAAGTACATATTCTCTATCCTTGTTTTGTCGTTAATTTTCTTCTTCTCTTGGGTCGCCCTTTTAAGTTTTCAACCCAACAAATATTTGTTGTGTACCCTAATTTTTGCCTAGTTTGCCCGATTTTCAACCTAGTGGGTTTCTTTTTTTTTTACCCTTGTTTTTGCCTAGGTCGCCCTTTCGGGTTTTCAATCTAGCGGGTATATTTTTTTTTGTACCTTAATTTTACCTAGGTCGCCTTTTCAGGTTTTCAACCTAGCGGGTATTCATTAATTAAGCATAATTATTTTTTATGGCGTCTGAGTTTACAGGAAGAGCTAAATCTTTTCCGTCCATATTCGTAAGGATCAGAGCTCCACCTGAGAAAGCTTTTTTCACAACGTATGGGCCCTCATAGTTAGGAGTCCATTTCCCGCGATAATCCTTTTGAATAGGCAAGATCTTTTTCAGTACCAGGTCTCCTTCTGGGAATTCTCGAGGACGTATAATTGCCCATGGCATAAGGCTGCCAACCTTTTTTCTTCAATCAAATTCAACTGATCAAAACGTGTTTGTACCCACTCTGACTCCTCTAGTTTAGCTTCCGTAGATACTCTTAGCGAGGGAATTTCTACTCTGACTGCGCCATTCATTTTTGGTCTGTATGGGGACGAGTTGTGGTGTTGAATTTTAAAGGTGACACACAATTCATCCATCATTTTGTTATTTAGATTTGTGGTATTGTCAGTAATGATCTTGCTTGGTAGACCATAACGACATATTAATTCCCTTTTTATAATTTTGACTACCACATTTTTGGTTACATTGGCATATGAAGCGGCCTCTACCCATTTGGTAAAGTAATCAATTGCCACCAAGATGAAGCGATGTCCATTTGATGCTTTCGGTTCGATCATTCCAGTGACGTCTATGCCCCACATTTAGAACGGCTAAGGCGCTGAATGGGTGTTCAGGGGCACTGGTGGGGCGTGGATATTATCAGCATATATTTGACACTTATGACATTTCTTTACATAATTAAAACAATCTTTTTCTAGGGTGAGCCAATAATATCCATCCCAGAGAATCTTTCTAGACATGGCGTGTCCATTCATAGGATCCCATAAGATCCATCGTGGATATCTTGTAGAATTTCTTTTGCCTCATTGACATCAACACATCTGAGGAGTACCATATCGTGATTTCTCTTATACAAAATATTTTTGTTCACAAAAAAACTTGCGGCTAACCGTCTTAGAGTTCTTTTCTCATTCTCCGATACTCCGGGAGGATATTCTTTATTTATAAGATAATGTTTGATGTCGTGATACCACGGTTTTCCGTCCGTTTCTTCTTCCATTACATGGCAATAAGCTGGATAATCTCGACTCTCCATTTTAATTGATGGGATTTCATCGTTTCTATTTATTTGGAACATAGATGATAAAGTAGCCAAAGATAACATCACCTGACATCATAATCCATAGGGCACTTCCTTTGATTAATACAGACTAATGTAGTTGAATACATACATGTTGTTTTGCCACTAACTTACTGTGTAGTCGAATACAGACTGTTGTAGTCGAATACATACATGTTGTTTTGCTGCTGAATGTTGAAATAGCCTTGTATTCGAATACAAAAATGCTGTATTCGAATACAACAGTGTTGTTTTGTTAAAAACTTCATTTTTCAACTTTGTTTATGCATGTTTGGCATATAGAAACCCTTTTAAGGTGCATGCTAAGTGGAAAGGTTATTTGTGCATTTAAAAACTTAAATGTTATGTGTTAATTGTTAATTTCGGTTGGTGACCCTTTACAACTATTGTGGAAATCTGGGCTTTGCCCTTAGATGAGAGAAGGACAATCCTACTGGTTCGTACCCTACAGATGGGAATGTAGATGGGAACGCTTGACTAGAGCTATGTTATGAAGATCTTACGGAGCGCGTGGAGATCACTCAGGGTGTACAACTTTTGGTAGAATGATCAGATTAGGTTGACATAGAGGGAACAAATGTCTTTATTTTGGATTGCATTTATTTTAAATTGGAAGATTGTATCTTTACTAATATTGTCAGCATGACATCTTATGTTAATGGATTTCATGTATCACTGGTTGTTGTGTAAATACTTTGGACTCATATTTCATAAACTATTCCGCTGTGTATCAATTATATTGACTTATATGATTATTCAAAGGTATTTTACATAATTATTCTTTGTTTCATTTTAATTTCTTTTGAAAAAAATAATACACCCTCGCTTTGAAAATCAGGGTGTTACATTGTGGTATCAGCGCTTTGATTTGGTTTTCTTTGGGAATGTGGAGTTTTGGTTTAGGTTGTAGGTCAACCTGTAGGTTGGGAGTCGTTATCTGATCATGCATCGGGGTAATTGGTCTGAGTTGTCAGATCAAGGATAGTTAATATGTGTTGATATATTCGAAAGTTAGTTTTGGAGTTATCCGAAGTGATGTTAACACTCTTCTTGATGTTGGTTTTGGGGAAAGACTATCTCCAAGAAGGAACGACGTTGCCAGAATGAACGTCAGTAAGGATTATCAAATGGTTGAAGCTACGAATATCATGAATGTTTCCGTTGTTGCATAGACAGCTGCAAAGACTCTGCGGGATCTGGAGAAGAGGGAAAGAGAGATCGGTGCTATTAAGTCAAGAGGATTGGAAGATTTTCGTCGTTACCATCCTCCAAATTCAAGGGTGATAAGAACTCAGGAAAAAAGCTGATTATTGGATTCAAGGAATGGAAAAGATCTTTGAGATGAAGGATTGTCAGGTAGAGTGGAAGCAGATCATGACGGCATGGAATTTATGAAATGGTTCCAAGGACACAGAAGCTATGTGTTGGTGTTAACTAGAAGATGATAAGTATGGATGGATTACCATTAGACTAATAAGGGATTTCAAGTAAAGATCTAAGTGGAAGACTTTTATTAAGATAAGTATTAGATGTTTTCCTGGTAGATTTTAAGATGAAACTGGATCAAGTTTGATAACTGTCAAAGGGATGTGAACATCAAGGAATTATTGAGAAGACAGGGATTCCATTTGGAATAGTATTTGGTACTTAGGTGTCTAGGAAGAGGCTTGCATTGAAGTTAAAGAGCACTGCACGTTAGGGGTAAATACCACCTTGGTTAGATAAAGTACAATTTGGAGCATACGAGTAAAGTGGAGCATTCGAGTTAGACTAGATTCGCAACATGGATTATTAAGTATGAATCTCATGACGAGTATAGGAGTGAGACTATATGTTTTCTTGATAAGTGACAAATGTCTTCGTGGTTTAGGAGATAGTAAGTATGGATAGTGATATTGGATGAAACTATAGACACGTAAGTGTGAATTTTGAGTGATGTTCGGAAAAACATAATGAGTTAAGCCTTGATGTATTTAACTCTATGTTACCATTAAATGGAATTTGAAGTATCGAGTACGAGAATACTTCGAGATTGCGGTAATTTAAGTTTTGAGAGTCTATTAAAGGATGGAAATTACTAAGAGGATGTTAATATTTTGATAGGTCGGAAGGATTATTCGAGATTTGATTTGGGACCCTAAGATGGTTGATTTTTTTAAGTTGATGATTTAAAATCCACAAGGTTGGATGGAGGACCAAGTAATGCTTAAAACATTCATAATCAAAGGAGTTGAGGCAGGCAAGTGATAAATAATTCATGTTAAGGATGGAAGTGTTTGGAGATTTTGAGGGTTAAATTTTAGAATCCTATTAAATGATAGAAAGTGAAAAAGAAGAGATGTAATGAACGATTTATGAGGATGAAGTTATATATAATAATTTCTTAGGACATGCTTATGGGGAACGTTTGAGAAATAATTCTTTAGGACATTCGATTGTAAGGATTCTTTCAGTTTGTATCTCGGTGAAGGTTGAGAAGGAATAACAATCCAGCGAGTGAACCAAATATTGGAAAATGTGCCAATAAATTTGTTGGAGCAGCACATAGAGATGTAGCTTATGACAATTAAAGATTCAAGAAAGGAATTATCTCAACTATAATTCATACATTATTATTATAAAGATATGCCAATGATATAAAGGCATTACTTGAGTGCATGTCATGGGGGTTGTTATTGTGTTCATCAATCAAAGGAGTTAAATGTTTCTTTGATAGGAAATGATTGAACATGAAATGGAAAAGTTTGGTGGGAATTAGTAAGCCTTGATTTATTGAAATCACTATAATGAAGATGTATCAAGGTTCGAGGTAGAAATTTAAGGTTTATATAAATGGAAAAGTGATGAAGTGAATACAATGCGTTTGACCTATCATAATGAATGTTGGCAGTAGATGTAGGAGAATTATTTTTGAGTTTGTGCATAATTGCGAAGTATGTAAAAAAATTTCTAGTGAAGCGTGAATCTGAGGTGTTAGGCATGAGACAAATGTAGACCTTGATATGTGAGTTAAATTCAAGTTGGATTTTGTTGGAAATGTGACTCTTGAAATGAAGTACTAAACAGAAAAGAAGGTTGTGTGTCCTAAGTAGTATAGTCTTTGGCATGATTTCGAAAATATTTGAGGAAGCTTGGATCACCAAGCAGATGTGGGGATAGAATTATTAAAGTTATAATTGGAATAACATACTGATAAGAACACTACGGTTGACGTAGTTGTAAGACTAAAGAAAAATCGAGGATTTGTGGACAATGGAGAAATTGATGAGTCATCGACTATAGTGATTGTTTTGTGCTCAGTGTGTTGGTGTCATACTTAGTGTTCCGGTTTGGTACCAAATAGATGTTTTGTACCAAGTGGATGCAAATGATTCTATGTGACATAGCTATGGGAAATTGCACTTCTTCGACAGGGTCAAATTATAGGAAAATAAGGGAAACTCAGTGAACTTTGAGAAAATTGTTGACTGCTTGTACATTAGGATAACCTCAGTTGTAAGTTGCAAGGAGCGCTATTACAGTTCGTTAAATATTGTTTATGCCATTATCATGGTTGTAGGCTATTTATTGACAAATTGTGGGACTGATCATCCTTAATCTCTTGTTGATAGTAGACAAAATCATGTTGAATGGGACGGACGAGCCTTACCGAATATGGATGTGTGTAGAGTTATTAAGCACCCTATGAAAACACGTAGACAACACTTTCTTCGAAAAGGTCGAGTGGAACAAGTTGTGACTTAAATGTGGAATTTGAGTACAAACCTAGTGTGGATTGTTACTCGTACTTTAAGTTTCGAGTAAGAAACTAATTTTAGGGGGGTAGTAATGTAAGACCCTTAATTTTAAATCCTAAATTATACAAGTTTAGGGTATTTTGTGTTGAGTTTCTTAGGCTGTTAGCCCAGTTTTTGGTATTTAGTGAGTTAAATGCCAAAAATATATTTTTGGAAATTGGATTAAAATTATTTATCAGAAAATAATTTATTTAGGTCACGAAGAATTTAATACCGGACAATTTTGTTAAAAATATCTCAGGTTGCTGAAAATTGTATCTGTCAATTGAGTTGTGACGAGAGTAGGTATTTTTATCAAAATGGTTTGAGAAGTGACGATTTTCATAAATATCTAGATATTTAGGTATTTATTTGTTTAGGTTTAATTAATATATATATATTATATATTATATATATTATATATTATTGTTAGTAATATATATGTATATATGTATTAGAAAGGAATGAAAGGAATAGAGAAAGAAAACAGAAGCGTTTCCCTCCCTGCCTCGCGAGTTCGCCCTTTTCTCCTTCCTTTTTCTTCCTTTTGCTTCAAGAAAAGAAACCCAAGGCTTGGTGGGTGAGAAGACAAGGATTTCTCAACTTCATTCTTCCTCTTTGATCCGAAAACGAAGAAAAATGGTGGTAGAGATTTTCAAACCGTCAAACACAAACTTCCCCGTTTCGTCTAGATCTAAGTTTCGTTTCATGAAGAGATATAAGGGAAAGTTGCTCACTACCACGCTATGGTGCTAGGGAACCAACTTTGGAAGCGACGTTGCGAGCGGAGATTTTACCGGATTTACTCGCGGTACCGTAATCGCACGTTAAAGCTAACGTGAAGGTAAGGGCTCCTTCCAAACTTCTAGTTTGCATTTAGGGACTTACCTGGGGTTGTGTGGAAAAGGATTTTGTTAGGGTTAAAGTGTTGATTTGGTGGAAAATGAATTTAACTCATTTGTGTATGATTTTGAGTAAATAAAATGTGATGTGTTTGAGTGGTATGTTGTGTTGATTTGTGTTTGTCGTATTTGACGTGTTCTTAATTAATACTGATGAAATTTGATATGTGTATGGTTGGATTTTGTGGAGAAATGAATTGATGTGTTTTGGTGTGAATCATGGATTGAATTTTATAATATGTTTGAGTTTGTTTTGTGTGGAATTTGAAAACCATTAAGTTAAATGAGTATTAAGAATGGGGAATCTCTTAATGTCTTGTTTACTTAATGTGTGTTTGTGAAAATCGTTTAAGTTAAATGAGTATTAAGAATTGGGAATCTCTTAATGTCTTGTTTACTTAATGTTTGTTTTGGAAAATCGTTTAAGTTAAATGAGTATTAAGAATGGGGAATCTCTTAATGTCTTGTTTACTTAATGTTTGTTTTGGAATATCGTTTAAGTTAAATGAGTATTAAGAATGGGGAATCTCTTAATGTCTTGTTTACTAAATGTTTGTTTTGGAAAATCGTTTAAGTTAAAAGAGTATTAAGAATGGGGAATCTCTTAATATTTCTGTTCGCTTAATGTGTGTTGTGAAAATCGTTTAAGTTAAATGAGTATTAAGAATGGGGAATCTCTTAATGTCTTGTTTACTTAATGTTGTTGTGAAAATCGTTTAAGTTAAATGAGTATTAAAAATGGAGAATCTTTTAATATCTGTGTCGCGTCCGGTTTGTCCGCGAAAAAGGAGTTGCCACCAATTTTAATTTTATTAAGGGAAAAATTGGATAAAACCTAAAATAATAATTTTCAACCAAAAATTTGGATTCGGGAGTCGATTACGAGTAGGGAAGTATTATCACCCTACAACGTCCGTTAAAACGGTTACCCTATAATTAATTATATACAAACTATTTATTTATTTATTTATTTTTACCCCTAAAAAATAATAAATAAAAAAAATAAATTATTTACATTAATGAATGAAGAAAAATATATTTTTTTTATTAATTTGGTTTGACAAGGGGAGGACCTTGCTCCTACGTATCCATATGTGCAATAGGGAAATCAAAACACACGTAGTTCTTGGGTAGAAAATAATTGTGTGTTGACCGATTTTATTATTATTTTTATTTATATGCGTATTAAAAAAATAAAAATATAATAATAATAATAATAATAATGATAAATATAATAATAATAATAATAATTTTTGTGTGTTTTAACGAGAAAAAAAAAATTAATTTTTTTTAAGAAATTTTTTTTCGTAACTTAGCGGTTTGTGAACGAGACAAATGGACACGACGGTGAAATAATCTGTTATATAATTTGCTCGTACGTTGTCGGATCTGTCGTGACACAAAGGCCACCAACGATTGAAAGTAAATAATATGGTATAGCAAGCGAGGATGAATTTCATCCGGCGGCAACAACCATTAATTTTAATATTAAGGGTAAAATCATTTATCCTTTATAAATTTTTTTTATTTGATAAAGACATATGATGAAATTTTTTATTAAATTACAATACGATAAAATTTGTTTTCTTGATTTATAAACATCAACTAGTTATATTTTTTATTATTTTATATTACAAAGAAGACAATTTTTAAGATTAAACGATTTAAAAAATAAAATGAAAGCTTAACATATGAGTTTATTTTTATAAACAAAAAATAGAAAGAGAAAAAATTTATATATATAATAAAAAGATGTAAAAAAAAAAAAAAACTAATAAGCAGACTAGAGAAAAGAATAAGAAAATGGTACCTTACTAGACTGATTACTTCAAATTCAGATTCTCTCATTCTCTTTTTCTAACTAATCTCTCAATTTTTTTTGTGCTCTCAGTTTGTGTTTTCAATTGTCCTCTCCTTTGCCTTCTTGTGGCAGACTATTTATAGACTTTTGGGTGTAGATTGCAAAAGACAAGAGAATAATTGTCAATTGATTACCATTAATCTATTTTTTTCGGTTTTCTTTTCTTTTAATTGGCCACAATTATACCGATTCTTATTGCAATTGATTCACTTCTTCGATTTTTTTTCTATTCAATTGATCACCATTATTCTGATTTTTATGACTATCAATCAATTTCTTTTCTGTTTTTTTTCATTTATTTTGATCATCATTGCATCGATTTTTATGACAATCAATTCATTTCTTTTCAGTTTCCTTTATTTTTATTTCTTCACATATATTTATATATTTATTATTATTGTCATTATTATTATTATTATTATTTCCTTTTTTAATAAAAAGTAAAAAATAAATTAAAAATCGGACAAAATTAGGTGTCAACAGATGCCCCTCTTTACTTAGAATTTACTTGAGAATCAAAGTAAAGATAAGTAAAGATAACAACTCTAATTTTATTCGAAAAAACAATGTTTTGGAAGAATGCGAGTCGTTTTCCCAGTTTCAACTTGTGGGTCGTTTTCCCGGCTTCGGGTGCAAGTCATTTTCCCGGCTTCAATATGCAGGTCGTTTTCTCGGCTTCGGGTGCGAGTCGTTTTCTCAGCTTCAATATGCGGGTCGTTTTCTCGGCTTCGGGTGCAAGTCGTTTTCTCGGCTTCAACATGCGGGTCGTTTTCTCGGCTTCGGGTGCGAGTCGTTTTCCTGGTTTCAACATGCGGGTCATTTTCTCGGCTTCGGGTGCGAGTCGTTTTCTCGGCTTCAACATGCAGGTCATTCTCTCGGCTTCGGGTGCGAGTCGTTTTCCCGGCTTCAATATGCGGGTCGTTTCTCGGCTTTGGGTACGAGTCGTTTTCTTGGCTTCAACATGCGGGTCATTTTCTCGGCTTCGGGTGCGAGTCGTTTTCTCGGCTTCAACATGCAGGTCATTTTCTCGGCTTTAAATTTATAAAATGTCATGAATGAGTGAATGTATGAATGAATGAGTATGTCGGGTTTTATAAATATTTTTATTGGACAATGCCATTCAAATCATGAATGAGAAAAAGCACTTATACCCTTTTCTTGAACGTGATATCTTTGATCTTTGTCCTCTTCTATTTTTCCTTTTCTTTCCTTCTTTCCTCTTTTTTTTGAAGAAGAATTAATAGTGTGGTATGAAGTTATCGATTTCATTATATTGAGGTATGATAATGTTTTACTTTCCAATACATGATAATCATAAGTACATTCAAGAAAAAGAGTTAAATTATATAGGTGACAACAGTATATATTAATATATTGAAAGAAAGTATATATACATACGAGAAAACAAAAGAAATGGGTGGAAGACCCGACTTGGTTACTAGTAATTCAAAAGTAGACTGTACTAACTTCTCATGCCATAATATAATACATATTATTGGTCTTGTCATTTCTAGTACATATTCTCTATCCTTGTTTTTGTCGTTAATTTTCTTCTTCTCTTGGGTCGCCCTTTTGGGTTTTCAACCCAACAAATATTTGTTGTGTACCCTAATTTTTTCCTAGGTTACCCGATTTCAACCTAGCGGGTTTCTTTTTTTTTTTTTTTACCCTTGTTTTTACCTAGGTCGCCCTTTCGGGTTTTCAATCTAGCGGGTATATTTTTTTTTGTACCCTAATTTTACCTAGGTCGCTTTTTCAGGTTTTCAACCCAACGGGTATTCATTATTTAAGCATAATACTTTTTTATGGCGTCTGAGTTTACAGGAAGAGCTAAATCTTTTCCGTCCATATTCGTAAGGATCAGAGCTCCACCTAAGAAAGCTTTTTTCACAACGTATGGGCCCTCATAGTTAGGAGTCCATTTCCCGCGATAATGCTTTTGAATAGGCAAGATCTTTTTCAATAGGTAGCACAACCTCCATCCCATATACTAAGGAAAAGGGGTTGCCCCAGTTGAAGTGGGTACCGAAGTACGATAGCCGTGTAGTGCAAATGGCAACATCTCATGCCAATGTTTGTAAGTTATAACCATTTTCTGAATAATTTTTTTGATGTTTTTATTTGCTGCTTCGACTGCTCCATTCATTTTTGGTCTGTATGGGGACGAGTTGTGGTGTTGAATTTTAAAGGTGACACACAATTCATCCATCATTTTGTTATTTAGATTTGTGGTATTGTCAGTAATGATCTTGCTTGGTAGACCATAACGACATATTAATTCCCTTTTTATAAATTTGACTACCACATTTTTGGTTACATTGGCATATGAAGCGGCCTCTACCCATTTGGTAAAGTAATCAATTGCCACCAAGATGAAGCGATGTCCATTTGATGTTTTCGGTTCGATCATTCCAATGATGTCTATGCCCCACATTGAGAACGACCAAGGCGCTGAAAGGGTGTTCAAGGGCACTGGTGGGGCGTGGATATTATCAGCATATATTTGACACTTATGACATTTCTTTACATAATTAAATCTTTTTCTATGGTGAGCCAATAATATCCAGCCCGGAGAATCTTTCTAGACATGGCGTGTCCATTCATATGGGTCCCATAAGATCCATCGTGGATATCTTGTAGAATTTTTTTTGCCTCATTGACATCAACACATCTGAGGAGTATCATATCGTGATTTCTCTTATACAAAATATTTTCGTTCACAAAAAAACTTGCGGCTAACCGTCTTAGAGTTCTTTTCTCATTCTCCAATACTCCGGGAGGATATTCTTTATTTATAAGATAATGTTTGATGTCGTGATACCACGGTTTTCCGTCTGTTTCTTCTTCCATTACATGGCAATAAGCTGGATAATCTCGACTCTCCATCTTAATTGATGGGATTTCATTGTTTCTATTTATATTTTGATAACATCACCTGCCATCGAGCAATTCTCCCTGTGAGAGCGGGCTTTTCAAAAATGTACTTGATTGGATCTATTTTGGATATCAAATAAGTTGTATGGCAAAGCATGTATTGCCTCAAGCGATGAGCCACCCATGCTAAGGCACAACAAGTACATTCTAACATCGTATATCTTGTTTCAACATCTGTAAATTTTTTACTTAGATAGTAAATGGCATGCTCTTTTTTTCTTGTTTCATCATGTTGCCCCAGTACGCACCCCATGGCCCCGTCGAGGACTGTAAGATACATAATCAAGGGTCAGCCCAAAACTGGTGGGGCAAGAATTGGAGGCTTTTGCAAATATTGTCGGATTTTTTCAAATGCATTTTGACGTTCTTCGTTCCACACAACTGGTTGATTTTTCCGTAAAAGTTTAAATATCGGTTCACAAGTAGCAGTTAGTTGTGATATAAATCTTGAAATATAATTTAGTCTACAAAGAAAACCGCGAACTTCTTTTTCTATAATCGGGGGAGGCATTTCGGCAATGGCTCAAATCTTATCAGGATCAACCTCTATTCCCCTCTAACTAACCACAAATCCCAACACTTTGCCCGATCTCACACCAAAAGTGCATTTGGAAGGGTTGAGCTTTAGTTTAAACTTTCTAAGTCTTTCGAAGAGTTTCTTTGGATCAATAATATGTTCTTCTTCTGTTTGTGACTTAGCAATCATGTTGTCTACATAAACTTCGACCTCTTTATTCATCATGTCATGGAGTAGGGTTACCATAGCTCTTTGGTAGGTTGCCCCATCGTTCTTCAAACCAAAAGGCATTACTTTGTAACAAAATGTTCCCCAAGGAGTGATGAAAGTCGTTTTTTCCATATCTTTCGCTGCCATCTTAATTTGATTATACCCAGAGAAACCATCCATAAAGGAAAAGAGTGAAGGACGAGCCGTATTATCAACCAAAATATCGATGTGAGGTAACGGGAAATCGTCTTTAGGACTGGCTTTATTAAGGTCCCTATAATCGACACACATTCGTACTTTGCCATCCTTTTTTGGCACTGATACAATATTGGCTATCCATTGAGGATAATTTGCCACAGCGAGGAATCCTGCGTCAAATTGTTTTTGTACTTCTTCCCTGATTTTTAATGACATATCGGGCTTCATTCGCCTTAATTTTTGTTTGACCGGAGAAAAATCGGGTTTTAAGGGCAATTTATGTTCCACAATGCTAGTATCCAGTCCAGGCATATCCTGATATGACCAAGCAAAAACATCTTTGTATTCATGTAGGAGTTGGATTAATTTGTGATATACTTCTTTCCTTAAGATGGTGCCAACCTTAATTTCTTTTCTCCTTTCTTCCGTCCCTAGATTAACAATTTCTATCGGTTCCTCAAAGGGCACGATACCATTGGTTTACCGTTCTACCGCTCTTAACAAATCTAGAGGGGGTTCATAATCTTCTTCATTATCTTTTTCTGTCTGACTAACAAGATGATTAATATTATGCTGTGAGATCTTAGTACACTCGTCTGTGAATGAACTATTCCCAAATCTGCAGGATTCAAGGCTAGGATAAGGAGAAGGAAGGAGAGAGAAAAAAAGAAGAAAAATGGTGAATGCATATTAAAAAAATGAAAGTGGCAAGAAAGAACAATAGGAAAACAAAATGAGAATGCATTTATTGAAATTCAAAGTATTGAGAAAACAACATTGTGTCCATCCTAAATATAATTAAGCATCTTAAGGTCTTAGTAATAGTAATAACGCTTTTAGAATTACATGGGAATTGCATTAAATATTATAGGTGACTTGACTACTTTCCAATTCCTGACTTCTGCTCCTGCACCACACGGACGAATCCAATTAGCCTCCCCATCAAACATCTCATCTTCAGCTGCTGCAATATGGATCTCACTTATTGGTCTTGCACTTTGGAAATTATGTCGGATGTCACAGATGGGAATCCTTTCAATTCTTGGTTCTCGATTTTCAATTCGAGCTAATCTTTTTTCTCTTTTCTCTTTGATTAGTCTTCATTTGTCAGCCCTGGTGGGTTTGTAGCCTAAACCCCACTTATCTCTATTCTCAGGAAGTTCCACCAGTTCTTTAAGCCCCTCTTCATCCTTCCCCAACCCGTGCCATGGACGGTGTCCTTTGCTCAACATGAACTTGGCCACCATAATAGCCGTGTTTGACATATGTGGTTCTATAGGTGTCGTCTCGACATACGTAGTGTCCACAATTTCTAGTGTTTCGAAGGCAGTTTCTAGAGCTTCTTCTGCTGTCTCAACATAAGGCGTGGTGGACAACTTACTCACCAACAAGTCTCCTTCTCCAGACATGATTACCAATTGATCATTTACCATGTACTTTAGTTTTTGATGTAGGGTTGATGGCACTACGCCGGCAGAATGTATCCATGGTCTTCCTAATAAACAACAATAGGCGGGTACAATATCCATCACCTGAAACGTGATTTCAAATGTGACCGGGCCTATTTGAATTGGGAGCTCAATTTCCCCCATTACTTCTCTGCGACTCCCATCAAAAGGTCTAACAACCATGGGACTTGGTCTCATATACGTACCATCACAAGGTAGTTTTGCTAATGTTGATTTTGATAAGACATTCAGTGATGAGCCATTGTCAATGAGGACTCTTGATATTATATGGTCGAGGCACATTACTGATATGTGTAGTGCTTTAGTATGTCCTCTTCCTTTGGTCGGCAGCTCGTCATCTGTGAAAGTTAGTTGATTGTTGGCAGTGATGTTATTTATGATGCCTCCAAATTTGTCCAAAGTGATGTCGTGAGTGACGTGAGCCTCGTTTAGTATTTTCATCAATAGCTTCCGGTGGGATTCAAAATTCATCAAGAGGGATAACAATGAAATCCTTGTGGGAGTATGGTTGAGTTGGTCGACTATTTTGTATTCACTTTGTTGGATGATTTTGAAAAATTCTCGAGCTTCTTCATTAGAAACCTCTTTCTCATTTTCTATTTTCTCCTTTTCGACTTTTTCAGTTACCTTCTTTTTCCCTTTATATGTGTACGGCTTCTCAAACGCCAATATCATTTCTCTTTGTGATTTTTCTGGAGAGTATATCCGACCACTTTTAGTCATTCCTCCTATCCCTGAAACATTCGTGACATCAGTGGTTTTGGAGCTAGAAACATCTTTGTTCTTCTGTTCAGCTAGATGTACCTCTATATTATTGTTCCAAGGTACCGCTTTGTTGTCTTTATATGGAAAAGGGCTTGGTATCTGAACTATTAAGGTCCTCAGATCACCAGGGGCGTTCACACTTTCCTCCTTAGTGAAATGAATGACCAATGGCTTTGGGATGGTTATGCCAAGTTTTTCTTCTGATTAGGTTGCACTCATACCGTCATTCTTTTCCCAACAACCTATTTGAATGGTGCCTATGTTTATCAATTTTCGAAGTTCATTTTTGAATTCCTTTTATTCTTCTATGGAATGATCTTCATTGAGGTGGAAATTGCATCTTGATTTCCCATTGGCATTTCCTTGGATTAATCCAAACTTACATAGCTGATAAAAAATCATTTTCATCGGCGTCTTAATTTTCTCAACCTCCTTTATTAATTGGTGATTTTCTTCGATTGCATTCACTATTGGCCCACCATGAACCGGTAGGGGATTATTTCTCACGCTAGGCTCATTTTCTTTAAAATTCAACCATCCAGCTTTAAACAAATCTTGCACCTTAAATTTTAAAGCTAGGAAATTTTCAGTAGACTACCCTACAGTCCTAGAATGGTAATCACATGTGGTGTTCGAGTCATATCCTTTAGGGTAGGATGGTTGTATTGGTTTCCCTGGACATAGTGCGACCATAGAGTTGCTAACCAGATGTGGTAACAACTCTGCATAAGTCATAGGGATTCGGTCGAAATGTACAAACTTCCTCCCAAGATAGTTTTTTCCCTGACTTTCATGTGAATCTTGATTCCCTTGTAAGTGTTGACTTATGGTACCCGAGCTTTGTGAATTTGCAGCGACGTAGGGGCGATGCACAAAAGAAGGATTAGTTGTGTTTGACGCCACAAAATGGCTTTCTTCTTCCTTTTTCTTATTCGCACCTGCGGGCAATTTTTGTGTGTTATTTAATCTGGTATAGCTAGAAACAATCTTTCCGCTTTTCAATCCCATTTCTACTCTTTCACCTATGATGACGAGATCTGAAAAATTTGATGAAACACTTCCTATCATTTTGTCATAAAACGGAGGTTGAAGAGTGTTTATGAACATAGTCACCATTTCTTTTTCAGATAGGGGGGTTCAACCTGGGAAGCTAACTCCCTCCATCGTTGGGCATATTACTTGAATGTTTCATTGTCTCCTTTTGTCATATTTTGCAACTGCATTATATCAGGAGCCATGTCGAGATTACATTTGTATTGTTTTAAAAAGGCATCCACCAAATCTTTCCAAGAGCCGATATGAGCTCGTTCAAGGTGCATATACCAACTCAGGGAGGCTCCTGTCAAACTATCTTGCAAAAAGTGGATTAGTAGTTTTTCGTCATGGCGCAAAAACCCATTTTTCGACAATACACAATAAGATGGTTCTTGGGGCATGTTGTTCCTTTGTATTTGTCAAATTCAGGCAATTTGAATTTCGGTGGTATTATAACATCAGAAACAAGGCATAGGTTTGAAGCATCAAATCCATAATTGTTTCCCCCTTCGATAACTCTTAAGCGTTCTTCAAAGGCTTGCCTTTTTCTTGGGATTGATTGTTCTCGAGCGGTCGAGCTTCGTGATGTATGTTTAACATCACCGGCGTAGCTTCAGTAATTTTTCCTTGCGGTGAAGTGCCAGGAAATCCCGAAGTAAGGGGTGAAGGTTGCACTTGAGGGAATTCATTGATACTAGTTTGTGGATTTGTAGCCACAACCAATGGATTGTTGTTGGGGAGATCAGTGTCCATGGGTGTGGTATAGCCTGGCGGCAAACCATAAAGTGGAAATTGTTGCATCTTCCCTTCTTGATAATTAGTGTGAAGGTGTGGAGCAGCACCTGTTGGGTGAACTAGAATGTTTTGTGACACCCCCTCGTCTACCAAAGGATTCTCATCATTTTTATTTCCAAGTGCTTGTAGAATCTCCAAGATCTTGGTCATTTGCCCCTTGAGTTGGTTCACATCTTCTCTTATTTCTGTTTGCTCTAGCTCATCCATGATTTTTGATTGAGATCGTGTCCGATAACGGTATCGTAGCACCAATTTTTTTATTTGTTGTGTTATTTTTTCTATGAAAGAGTATGGCATGAGTATGCAACATGATGTATGAAAATGTAATTGTACATGAATGTCAAAGAACTATTTATTGCTTGTTTGTGAATATCTTAACCAATAAAGAGAGAGTTATGGGACCAAAAGTAGAGTAATATTTAATTTATTGAAAATTAGAAAAATACAAGTTTTACCACAAAACGAAAGCTGAAATCTAAACACGAAATATGCAAGATTTAATGAGCAATCAATTTTTTCATTTGCTCGATTAAACTTTTACAATGTTCGATAAAAATAGAGATCTCTTGAGGCGTAGAGAGAGGATTAGCCATCCCATCAGCAGCCCTTAATAATGGTGGAATATCTTCGATAGCGGAGTTGGTCAAATAAACTAGTTTCGAGAAACTGTCCGTCCAAAACATCCCTTCTTGAACAAGTCTCTTGATAGTGTCTTTTTGTGTATACATCTCGTCTTCTTTTCTTGAGAGTTCAACTCGGTATGCTTCAATGATCTTTTCCTGACATTGCCTTTCTACCATGATCTTGCTTTCGCATTCCGCTCTTACCCTCTCTATTTGTTGATTTAGATTTGCTTCTTGTCGACGGATGACTTCATGATTTTCCCCAGATTTCTTTAGTAACTCTTTAATTCTAAGAACTTCAATTACTGCATCATCCCTTTCTTGACGTCTAAGTCTTAACTCTTCATTCGCACCCCGCAAACAGATTCGAGTTCTCTCCTTGCTTTCTTCTTCCTCTCTTGCCCTTTTTTGTACTTTCTCAAGGATAAGGGACTGTTGAGTATTTTTATACTCCATATCTCTATAAGCCTGGTAAGCCATCTCCAATTCTTTTTGTAATTTTTCAATTTCTTGTCCTTTGAGAGCTAACTAAGCCTCTAAATCTTCAGTACTAAAAAATGATTCTGGTGTTACTACTTCAGGAGTAATTATGGTGCTATGAAAAGGAAACTTGACCTCTAGTGCCCTCTTTTTCACCCAATTATGATATTCCTCTCCTATACCACAACTTCTAGGCCCTAATTCTTGACCTCTTCTAACGACATATCCCCAAGACTTACGTATTCTTCTCATCATGCTAGCATCATAAACATCTTGTCTATGAATGACAAAAGATTTTGTTACGTCCATTATTGGAGGTTTTGTCATAGGATAGCCCAACTGTCTCAATGCAACATAGGGACTATAATTTATACACCCTTTGGTTACCATGAGGGGAACATCGACAAAAACACCGCATCTACAAATCACTTCATTTATATCTTGACTTCTGGAGTACCATTGAATCGTTCTTTCGTTGAGATTTGCTAGAACGTTGGCCCATTCATTTTTGCTCTTAATTCTTAATTGATACATGTCTTGAAAAATATGTTTGACAAACCAAACATAGAGTATTGGCGAGAAACAATGGATTAGGCCTCCTTCTTTCTCATGACGGAAGTCGAGCGTGCAGTAAACGTCAGCTAAAACTACCGGTACTAGATTCTCCCCTCTATGCTTGTAAGCCAAAAAAGACGTCTAAAAATGATGAGATAATGATTTTTCAAAAGTAACAATGATAAAGGATATTATGCAAAAAAAAATGATGATGATGAGGAGAAAAAAAACTTGGGTATACTAGTAGGTAGTGAACATGACATAGAGTAAGTTTTTCATATGTACGTCTTATCTATACCATTTTTCATGTGAACTTTTACTGAGGGTAGCTCTATAGTTCTAAATTGGTTCCTAGAGCACACAACTGAATTCTAAAATATTAAAACAATTAATAGGTAAACTATTAAAATGGCAATACTCTAGAAAAGGTCAACTCTAGGTGAGACTTTCATGACAACCAAACAGGATGTACATCTAGAAGATTATCTTTACACAGTCTCTAACTTATCATAAGTTTGCACTCAGCCCGAGTATAGAGCCCACTCATAAGTGTGTGAATCGTGTTAGGGTGTATAGAAAAATACATAAAATAAATAAATAAAATCATCATAATAAAAATAAATTAAAAAAACACATATATTTATATTAATAATATAACAAAATAAAAAATAAAATAAAATAAAACAATAGGGGTAATATAAATAAAATAATAAATAATAAAATAACTATATATAATTAAATAGATTGGGCTTGACTCTCAAAAATCCCTAGCGGAGTCGCCAGCTGTCGCGTCCGGTTTGTCTGCGAAAAAGGAGTCGCCACCAATTTTAATTTTATTAAGGGAAAAATTGGATAAAACCTAAAATAATATTTTTCAACCAAAAATTTGGATTCGGGAGTTGATTACGAGTAGGGAAGTATTATCACCCTACAACGTCCGTTAAAACGGTTACCCTATAATTAATTATATACAAACTATTTAATTATTTATTTATTTTTACCTCAAAAAGAATAATAAATAAAAAAATTAAATTATTTACATTAATGAAAGAAGAAAAATATATTTTTTTATTAATTTGGTTTGACAAGGGGAGGACCTTGCTCCTACGTATCCATATGTGCAATAGGGAAATCAAAACACATGTAGTTCTTGGGTAGAAAATATTTGTGTGTTGACCGATTTTATTATTATTTTTATTTATATGCGTATTAAAAAAAATAAAAATGTAATAATAATAATAATGATAAATACAATAATAATAATAATAATAATAATAATAATAATATTTGTTTGTTTTAACGAAAAAAAAGAAATTAATTTTTTTTAAGAAAAAAATTTTCGTAACGTGGCGGTTTGTGAACGAGACAAATGGACACGACGGTGAAATAATCTTTTAAATAATTTACTCGTACGTTGTCGGATCTATCGCGACAAAAAGGCCACAAACGATTGAAAGTAAATAATATGGTGTAGCAAGCGAGGTTGAATTTCATCCGGCGGCAACAACCATTAATTTTAATATTACGGATAAAATCATTTATCTGTTATAAATTTTTTTTTATTTGATAAAGACATATTATGAAATTTTTTATTAAATTACAATATGATAAAATTTATTTTCATGATCTATAGACATCAACTAGTTATATTTTTTATTATTTTATATTACAAATAAGACAATTTTTAAGATTAAACGATTTAAAAAATAAAATGAAAGCTTAACATATGAGTTTATTTTTATAAACAAAAAAATAGAAATAGAAAATATATATATATATATATATAAAAGATGTAAAAACAAAAAAAAAACTAATAAGCAGACTAGAGAAAAGAATAAAAAAATGGTACCTTACTAGACTGATTACTTCAAAATCGGAGTCTCTCCTTCTCTTTTGCTAACTAATCTCTCTATTTTTTTTTGTGCTCTCAGTTTGTGTTTCCAATTGTCCTCCCCTTTGTCTTCTTGTGGCAGACTATTTATAGACTTTTGGGTGTAGATTGCAAAAGACAAGAGAATAATTATCAATTGATTACCATTAATCTATTTTTTTTTGTTTTCTTTTCTTTTAAATTGATTCACTTTTTTGGTTTCTTTTCTATTCAATTGATCACCATTATTCTGATTTTTATGACTATCAATCAATTTCTTTTCTATTTTTTTTTCATTTTGATCATCATTGCATCAATATTTATGACAATCAATTCATTTCTTTTCAGTTTCCTTTATTTTTTATTTCTTCACATATATTTATATATTTATTATTATTGTCAATATTATTATTATTATTATTATTTCCTTTTTTTAATAAAAAGTAAAAAATAAATAAAAAAACGGACAAAATTAGGTGTCAACAATCTGCATTTACTTAACGATTGTTGTGGATGGAGTTAGTGTATGCTCATGCATTTCATTTTGGTAAATTGTGCTGACCCGTGATAGGTGGCTCCTCGGTAAACAGTAATGACCCGTGATAGGTGGTACGTTTACGATTTACGTTTTTGGTAAATTGTGCTGACCCGTGATAGGTGGCACCTCGGTAAATAGTACTTTGGCCTGTCATAGGCGGTACGTTTACGATTTACGCTTTTTGTTTTAGTAAATCGTGTTGACCCGTGATAGGTGGCACCTCGGTAAACAGTACTGATCCGTGATAGGTGGTACGTTTATGATTTACGTTTTTTAGTAAATCGTGCTGACCCGTGATAGGTGGCACCTCGGTAATTGGTACTTTGGCCTGCGATAGGAGGTACAATTATGATTTATGGCCCTTCGAGGAGGGTTTTGGTTTGGAATTTCGAGTCCATACATTTTGGCATATACGCGTTACATTAGGGTGCTTAGCACACGAGTCGTGTTTGATTCAAGTTTATGATTGAGTGTTTGAACTTAAGTTGTCGTGGTAATTGGGTTTTATTTGCTAAGTGTTATGTTTTGGAATTGTGTGATAGTGTGTTTGGTTGCAAAACTATTTCGAAACTCATGATGTCGTAGTGATTGTGTTATAAGTGCTAAGTGTTATGTTTTGGAATTGTGTGTAAGTGTGATTGATTGCAAAACCATTTCGAAACTAAAGTTGTTGTGGTGAATGTGTTATAATTGCCAAGTGTGGATGTTTGGGAATTGTGTGATAGCGTGTTTGACTGCAAAACCATTTCGAAAACTTATGATGTCGTGGTAATTGTGTTATAATCTCTAAGTGTTTAGTTTTGGAGTTGCGTCTAAGTGTGATTGATTGCAAAACTGTTTTGAAACTCAAGATGTCGTGGTGATTGCGCTATAATTGCTAAGTTTGATTGTTTGCATTTGTGCGTAAGTGTTGATTGATTTCGAAACCCTTTGAAAAGCTGAAAAATGTTGAATTTTGCTGTTTTTCTGCTGCTGTCTGATGTGTATTCGAATACAGCAAGCTCTATTCGAATACAGACATGTTGTTTTTGCCACTGACTTACTGTGTAGTTGAATATAGACTGTTGTAGTCGAATACAGACATGCAGTTTTGCCACTGACTTGCTGTGTAGTTGAATACAGACTGTTGTAGTCGAATACAAACATGTTGTTTTGCTGCTGAAATCTGAAATAGCCTTGTATTTGAATACAAAGATGTTGTATTCAAATACAAAGATGTTGTATTCGAATACAACAGTGTTGTTTTGTTAAAAACTTCATTTTTCAACTTTGTTTATGCATGTTTGGCATATAGAAACCCTTTTAAGGTGCATGCTAAGTGGAAAGGTTATTTGTGCATTTAAAAACTTAGATGTTATGTGTTAACTGTTAATTTCTGTTGGTGACCCTTTACAACTATTGTGGAAATCTGGGCTTTGCCCTCAGATGAGAGCCAGGACAATCCTACCGGTTCGTACCCTACGGATGGGAATGTAGATGGGAATGCTTGACTGGAGCTATGTTAGGAGGATCTTACTGGGAGCGTGGAGATCGCTTAGGGTGTATAGTTTTTGGTAGAATGATCAGATTAGGTTGACATAGAGGGAACAAATGTCTTTATTTTGGATTGCGTTTATTTTAAATCGGAAGATTGTATCTTTACTAATATTGTCAACATGACATCTTATGTTAATGGATTTCATGTATCACTAGTTGTTGTGTAAATACTTTGGACTCATATTTTAAAAACTATTCCGCTGCGTATCAATTATATTGACTTATATGATTATTCAAAGGTATTTTACTTAATTATTCTTTGTTTCATTTTAATTTCTTTCAAAAAAAAAATACACCCTCACTTTGAAAATCGGGGTGTTACATAAGGCCTCCTTCCAAACTTTTAATTTGCATTTAGGACATTATTTGTGATTTTGTGGAAAACAAATTTGATGTATTTGAGTTGTGATTTTGTGCAAAATTAATTTAATGTGATTATGTGTAATTTAGTGGAATTTAAATTGGATGTGTGGTTTGTGGTGATTCAAGTTTGGTGTGATTTATATGTTCATAATTATTATTATGAATTTTTGAGATGTGATTTATTTGTGGATTGGATTTCAGAATATGTCTGAGTATGTTCTACGAGGAATTTGAAAATCATTAGAGTTAAACGAGTATTAAAAATGGAGAATCTTTTAATATCTATGTTTACTTAATGTTTGTTGTGAAAATCGTTAGAGTTAAACGAGTATTAAAAATGGGAAATCTTTTAATATCTGCCTTTACTTAATGGTGTTTGTCTGTGAGAGACTACACCCTAGTAAATTGTGTTTGTCCGAGAGAGACTGCACTGATGTTTATCCGAGAGAGACTACACCCTGGTAATTGTATTTGTCCATGAGAGACTGCACTGGTGTTTGTCCGTGAGAAACTACACCTTGGTAAATTGTGTTTGTCCGTTAGAGACTGCACTGGTGTTTGTCCGTGAGAGACTACACCCTGGTAAATTATATTTGTCTGTGAGAGACTGCACTAGTGTTTGTGAGAGACTACACCCTTGAAAGTTGTGTTTGTCCATGAGAGACTGCACCCGTGTTTGTCCATGAGAGACTGCACTCGTGTTCGTTCGTGAGAAACTGTACGTTTAGGATTTACGCCTCTGGCATAGGGTTTTGTTTGAAATTGAGGTTTAAGACTTGTGATAGGCTAAAAATTAACAAATCGTGCAGGCCTGTAATAGGTGGCACCTTGGTAATAAGTGTTGGTCTCTGAGAGACTGTACAATTACGATTTTCTACTACCGAAGACCTTGATTTGAATTCCGAATCCATGCATTTTAGCATATAAGCATTGCATTATGGTGCTTGGCACATGAGTCCTGTTCGATTCAAGATTATGATTGAATGTTTGAACTCAAGTTGTCGTGGTAATTGTGCTATAATTGCTAAGTGTTATGTTTTGGAATTGTGTGCGAGGGTGATTAATTGCAAAACCATTTCGAACTTAAGTTATCGTTGTAATTGTGTTATAATTGCCAAGTGTGGATGTTTTGGAATTGTGTGTAAGTGTGATTGATTGCAAATCTATTTTGAAATTCAAGATGTCATGGTGATTGTGTTGTAATTGCAAAGTGTTATGTTTTGGAATTGTGTGTAACTGTGATTGATTCTGTTTATGTAGTGTAGAAAAACTTCAGAAAAATTGATTTCCTAATCGATTCTGTTAAAATGTAATACCAGCTCAATCGACTGCCTAATCGATTATTATGTTTCTTGTTTTCTTGAATCTTGAAAATATATTGAACAAATCGATTTGGCTTGTTACAGTGGCTCAGCTATTTATTGTGTTTTGTTTTCTACAAGATCAGCTTATCAATGTTTCACCTAAGAACTGACATGCTCCACTATTGCTCTTTCTTTCAATTTTATCTCCTGCATAATTAGCGTCAAAATAATCTATAAGATCAAAATGAGAACCTTTCCTATACCAAAGGCCAAGATTAGTGGTTCCAACAAGATATCTAAAAATTTGTTTTACTGTTATTAAATGAGTTTCCTTTGGGGCTGATTGAAATCTAGTACATAATCCTATTGCAAATACTATATCAGACCTACTAGCAGTAAATAAAGCAAAGAACCAATCATTTCTCTATATTTCATTTCTAAAACAGATTTTCTATTTTCATCTTTTTCTAAAGAAGAGAATGGATGCATAGGAGTAGATATAGTTATTGATTCATTCACTATGTACTTAATCAACAAATTTTTAATGTAATTTTCTGGACAAATAAAAATACTATTTTCATATTGTTTAATTTGCAATCCAAGAAAATACCTTAATTCTCCCATCATGATCTTTCTATTTCCAGAAAAAAAGAATTTCTACAGTTTCAGTTTTTCTAATTTCACATACTCTTGGTTAGAAGATGACTTCAAAACCATTGTCACATAACTAACTTATGCTAAAAAGATTTTGTTTCAAACCTTCAAAACATTGAACATCAGTTATTTGAGGAGAGTTTGCCTTACCAATAGTTCCTTTACCTTTAATTTGAGCTTGATTGTTGTTTCCAAAACTAACCGATCCTTCATCTTTCTTGATGAATGTCATGAAACAGTTTTTATCTCATGTCATATTTCTTGAACATCCATTGTCCAAGAACCAGGGCTTTGTATTTACATTTGGAAATCCAACCTGCATAAGATGTAATCTCATCCTTAGGTACCCATTTTGTCATGTGTAACACCCCGTTTTTCAAAGCGAGGGTGTATTTTGTTTTTCAAAAGAAATTAAAATAAAACAGAGAAATAAATGAGGTAATACATTTGGATAAATAATTAAGTCATTAAAATTTACAAGCAGCGGAAAAGTTTCTCGAAATGTGAATCCAAAATATTTACACATCAAAAAGTGGTACATATAACCCATTGATAATAACATGTCAAGCTGACAATATTAGTATAGGTACAGTCTTCCATTTTAAAATAAATACAATTCAAAAGAAAGAAATTTGTTCCCTCTATGTCAACCTAATCTGATCATTCTCCAAAACAATACTAAACGCCCTGAGTGATCTCCACGCGCCCCGTAAGATCCTCCTAACATAGCTCTAGTCAGGCATTTCCCTCTACATTCCAATCCATAGGGTACGAACCGGTAGGATTGTCCTGGCTCTCATCAAGAGTCACGTTTTCCATTAAGATCCAACTTGAATTTAATTCACAGATCAAGGTCTACATTTGTCTCATGCCTAAAACCTCAAATTCACGCCTCAATAGAAAATTCCTTACATACTTCGCCATCATGCACCAACTTGAAAATAATTCTCCTACCTCTACTGCCAACATTCATTCTGGTACTTCTTAATTTCGATGTGTCCTTCATCTGCAACTTGATGATTATCCTTTCATTGTGACAGGTCAACCACATTGTATTCACTCCATCACTTTTCCATTTATACAAACCTTAAATTTCTACCTCGAACCTTGTACATCTTCATCATAGTGATTCCAATAAATCTAGGCTTACTAATTCCCACCAAACTTTTCCATTTCATGTTCAATTGTTTCCTATCAAACAAACATTTAACTCCTATGATTGACGAACACAATAACCATTCCTATGACATGCACTCAAGTAATGTCTTTATATCTTGGCATACCTTTATAATAATAATGTTTGAATTATAGGCGGGATAATTCCTTTTCTGAATCATTAACTGTCATAAGCTAGATCTCTATGTGCTGCTCCAACAAATTTTCTTGGCACATTTTCCCAAAAGTTGGTTCACTCGCTGGATTCTTATTCCTTCTCAACCTTCACTGAGATATAAACTGAAAAAATCGTAACATTCGAATGTTCTAAAGAATTATTTCTCAAACGTTCCCCATAAGCATTTCCTAAGAAATAATTATCTATAACTTTATCCTCATAAATTTTTCAGTACAATATCTCAAAAACCGACATACCTTTCTTCGTCCATTAAGTTACTGAAATGATCATTTCAAATCTTCACGCTTGACTTCCCAAGCCAACAACTAAACCATGAATCAGTTGTTACATTTCTTCTTTTTTCACTTCCTATCATTTAATAGGATTCTAAAATTTGATCCTCAAAATCTCCAAACACTTTCATCCTTAACATGAATTATTTATCACTTGTCTGTCTCAACTTCTTCAATTATGAAAGTTTTAAGCATTATTTGGTCCTCTGTCCAACCTTGCGAGATTTTAAATCATCAACTAAAAATCAACTATCTTAGGGTCCCAAATTAAATCTCGAGTAATCCTTTCGTCCTATCAAAATATTAAAATCCTCTTAGTAATTTCCATCCTTTAATAGACTTTCCAAACTTATATTACCGCAATCTTGAAGTATTCTCGTACTCGATACTCCAAATTCCACTTAATGGCAACATAGAGTTAAATACATCAAGGCTTAACTCATTATGTTTTTCTGAACATCGCTCAAAATTCACACTTACGTGTCTATAGATTCATCCAATATTACTATCCATACTTAATAATCCAAGTTGCGAATCCAGTCTAACTCGAATGCTCGACTTTATTCATCAAGGTATCGACTATTCCTCAAAGCGTATTTTATCTAACCAAGGGAGTATTTACTCCTAATGTGCAACGCTCCCTTAACTTCAATACCAGTCTCTTTCATTGACATCTAAGCACCACATGTTATTCCAAATGGAAGCCTTATCTTCTCAACAATTCCATGATGTTCACATCTCCTTGACAATTGTCAAACTTCATCCAGTTTCATCCTGAAATCTACCAGGAAAACATCGAATACTTTTCTTAACAACAGTCCTCAACTTAGATCTTTACCTGAAATCCCTTATTAGTCTTCAACTTAGATCTTTTCTTAACTAGATCTTTACCACAATCTAACACCCCGTTTTTTAAAGCGAGGGTGTATTTTTTTTTCAAAAGAAATTAAAATAAAATAGAGAAATAAATGAGGTAACACATATGGATAAATAATTAAGTCATTAAAATTTAAAAGCAGCGGAAAAGTTTCTCGAAATGTGAATCCAAAATATTTACACATCAAAAAGTGGTACATGTAACCCATCGATAATAACATGTCAAGCTGACAATATTAGTATAGGTACAGTCTTCCATTTTAAAATAAATACAATTCAAAAGAAAGATATATGTTCCCTCTATGTCAACCTAATCTGATCATTCTCCAAAACAATACTAAAAGCCCTGAGTGATCTCCACGCGCCCCGTAAGATCCTCCTAACTTAGCTCCAGTCAGGAATTTCCCTCTACATTCCCATCCACAGGGTACGAACCGGTAGGATTGTCCTGGCTCTCATCTGAGGGCAAAGCCGAGATTTCCACAATAGTTGTAAAGGGTCACCAACCGAAATTAATAGTAAACACATAACATTTAAGTTTTTAAATGCACAAAATAACCTTTCAACCTAGCATGCACCTTAAAAGGGTTTTCCATATGCTAAAAGTTCATATAATACTTACCAAATGAAAACGAAATCAAAACAAGTCTCAAATCAATCAAGTACTAAACAACAGGCCAATTTGTTGATGAACCTACTGAGCAATCGATTATCTAACTCAAAATAAGAATTTCAACTGAGCCAATCGATTGGGCAAATCGATTTCCTGAAAGTTTTCAGTGAAAACTGAACTCTGGGCTTAAATCAATCGATTGGGTAAATCGATTTCCTGAAAGTTTTTAGTGAAACCTGAACTCTGGGCTTAAATCAATTGATTGGACAAATCGACTTCTTGTAAGTTTTTAGTGAAAACTGAACTCTGGGCTTAAATCAATCGATTGGGGAAATCGATTGAATGAAAAACTGAGCCCCTGTATTGAATCCAATCGATTTGCTAAATGGATTTCATAAATAGTTTTGAAAAACATATTACAAAATCGATTGGGTAAATTGATTGTCGCAAATTTGCGAAGTCCCTGTAACTCATCAAATCGATTGGGAAATCGATTCCCCTGTAAATTCTTCCAAAAATACATAAACTAACTCAATCATATTCAAACACAACTCCAAATGTGAACACTTAGCAATTCCCACACAAACACCACGACCAATTGGGTTTCGAAATAGTTTTACAATCCATCACACTTACACACGATAATCAATACGTAGCACTTAGCAATTTCAACACAATTACAATTACATCTCAGGTTCAAATCACTTAATCATAAACTTGAAACAAACACACTTACACACAATTTGTTCCGAAACATAGCACTTAGTAATATCATCACAATCATAAATTTGAATCAAACACACTTACACATAATTTCAAAACATAACACTTAGCAAAATCAACACAATCATCAATTTGAATCACACACGACTCGTGTGCCAAGCACCCTAATGCAATGCGTATATGCCAAAATGCATGGACTCGGAATTCCAAACCAAAACCCTCCTCGAAGGGCCGTAAATCATAATTGTACCGCCAATCACAGGCCAAAGTACTAAATTACCGAGGTGCCACCTATCACAGGTCAGCACGATTTACTAAAAAGCGTAAATCATAAACGTACCACCTATCACGGGTCAGTACTGTTTACCGACGTGCCACCTATCACGGGTCAGCACGATTTACTAAAAGAAAAAGCGTAAGTCGTAAATGTACCGCCTATCACAGGCCAAAGTACTATTTACCGAGGTGCCACCTATCACGGGTCAGCACAACTTACCAAAACGTAAATCGTAAACGTACCACCTATCACGGGCCAGTACTGTTTACCGAGGTGCCACCTATCACATGTCAGCACAATTTACCAAAATGAAATGCATGAGCATACATTGACTCCATCCACAACAATCGTTAAGTAAATGTAGATATTAAAAGATTCCCCATTTTTAATACTCATTTAACTTAAACGATTTTCGCAACAACATTAAGTAAACAAGCCATTAAGAGATTCCCAATTCTTAATACTCATTTAACTTAAACGATTTTCCAAAACAAACATTAAGTAAACAAGACATTAAGAGATTCCCCATTCTTAATTCTCATTTAACTTAAACAATTTTCACAAACACACATTAAGTAAACAGAAATATTAAGAGATTCCCCATTCTTAATACTCTTTTAACTTAAACGATTTTCCAAAACAAACATTAAGTAAACAAGACATTAAGAGATTCCCCATTCTTAATTCTCATTTAACTTAAACGATTTTCTCAAACACACATTAAGTAAACAAGACATTAAGAGATTCCCCATTCTTAATACTCATTTAACTTAATGGATTTCAAATTCCACACAAAACAAACTCAAACATATTATCAAATCCAATCCACAACTCACACCAAAATACACCAATTCATTTCTCCACGAAAATCCAACATACACATATCAAATTTCATCAGTATTAATTAAGAACACATAAAATACAACGAACACAAACCAACACAATCCACCACTCAAACGCAACAAGTTTCATTTATTCAAAATCATACATAAATGAGTTCAAATTCATTTTTCACGAAACATTACTTTAACCCTAACAAAATTCTTTTCCACGCAACCACAGATAAGTCCCTAAATGCAAACTAAAATTTTGGAAGGAGCCCTTACCTTCACGTTAGCTTTAACGTGCGATTACGGTACTGCGAGTAAATTCGGTAAAATCTTCGCTTGCAACGTCGCGTCCAAAGTTCGTCCCCTAGCACCGTAGCATGGTAGTGAGCAACTTTCTCTTCTATCTCTTCACGAAACGAAGCTTAGATCTAGATGAAACGGGAAGGTTTGTGTTTGACGGTTTTGAAATCCCTAATACCGTTTTTCTTTGTTTTCTAATCAACGAGGGAGTATGGAGCTGAGAAAACCTTGCTCTCTTATCCACTAATCCTTGGGTTTCAATTTTCAAACTCAAAGGAAGCAAGAAAACGAAAAAGGGAGGAAGGAGGAAAAAGAAAGCGTCGCGAGGCAGAGGATGGAGAGGAACTTTTGTTTTTTCTTTCTCTTGTTTTTCCTTTCTTCTACTTTCCTTCCTTTCTATTTCTTTTCTTTCTTTTCTGTCTCTCTCCTTTTTCCCTCCACACAAACATATATATGTATTTATATATATATATATATATATATATATATTAATTAATTATAATTAACAAATATCCCAAAATACCTAGATATTTGTTAAATTACCATTTCACCCATAACGCATTAAATTCTTCGTAAAAGATTCACCGCAGTTAATTTAATTTATTCATCGACGAGTAATTCTAATCGGCATCAAAATATCTTCTTGGTCATATAAACTCCAAAATATTAATAACTTTGGCTAAAAAGCCTCCGGGTTCAACACCAAAATACACTAAAATACATAAAGTATACTTTAAAATTATGGGTCTTACATCATGGGTCCTTGAGAGTTAGTTTTAAAATTTTCTTTCTTCTTAAAATAGCATTTTGATTTTTCATGACCAATTTTGAGACAATATGAACATTTAATTTTAATCTTGGAATTGATTTTGTAATTTGGATTTTAAAAGGTTTTAATCTTGATTATGAAGTAGTTCTAGACTATAGCCCTTTTCCATATTTTCTAGAGAAGGTTCAACTTTTGTTTCATAACATTCTCTGTTTTGAAAACAGCCTAGAGAACGTTCTCCTTTTTTGTAGATTTTTCAAAATTGGTTCAGTTTTAATTGCAAGACGATATTTTCCTTCATGATGAGTTTGTAGCGTATCCCATACTTCTTTAGCAGTTGTGCATTCATCAACTCTTTCACATTCTTCCCTGCTTAAAGCACACGATAAAAATAATTGAGATTTAGAGTTTAGAAGCACCTTAATTTTATCATCAGTTGTCTAGTTTGCTTATTTGTTTTCAGCAGAGGTTGAATCATTTGGATCTACTCTTGGCATGAAATCTCCATGTGTAACGATGCACCACATTCTTGTATATGCAGATTTTCAGAAACAGTTACATCTTATTCTTCCAAAAATAATAACTAGATCCATCAAAGTAAGGTAATTAGATCCAGTACAATAATAACATAATATGATATATAATCAGAACTAAATCTTTCTTGAGAAAAATGAGAATTTCAAGTATATGAATGTGAATGATTTGTGAGATTTGATCACACTTGAACTTCTACCATTTCCTTGAGAATTGACCTTTCTTTTATAGGTGTTTAGGAGAAATTAATAATGGTCAAAAGAGTTGTTGGTAGTGCTCTGTAAGTTTTGACCAAAACAAATATATATGAATAAAAATATTCCAGGCTTTGAACACCTTATGAAAACTGTTTGACTGAGTGTTATTGATCAGTTTTCTCTTGTGTTTAATGATCCTTTATACTTCATATATATTTGTTAATGTTATTGATTTGACCTGGAGATTTAAATCTGTCAAAATAGTTTGGAGAGTGATGATGAACTTCTGCAAAATTATGTAGATTGATAATGAACTTTTGTAGAATTATGGAGATTGATAATCAATCTCGAATTTTAGTTTTTGAACTTTCTAGAGATTTATGATCAATCTAGAGGTTCAATCTTGATCATTATGGATGACTTCCTGATCAATTTGGGTGTTTCGTACAAACCAACATTGATTATCTATCTTGACAGTTAAACTGGAGAAGGTTTAGACTAGTTTTAACTTTCTTGATACATGAACTTTTTTATCTCAATGATTCGAATACTTTCTTTGAATAGAATGGATCCTACTTGATCCTTGTAAAGTAATGATAACTGTAAGACCTATAATTTTAAATTATACTTTATGAATTTTGTGTATTTTGGGTATTGAACTCGGAGGCTTTTTATCCAAGTTATTAATATTTTGTGAGCTTAATTGCCAAAAGATATATTTTGATACCCCGATTAAAATTATTCGTCGACAAATAAACTTAATTAACTGCGGTGAATCCTTTACGAAGAATTAAATTTTAAGCAGTTTCGTTAAAAATATCTCGGACTGCTAAAAATTGCATATGTCAATTGAGTTGCGACGAGAGTACATATTTTTGTACAAAAAGTGGTTGGGGAAGTTATGGGTGAAATGGTAATTTAATAAATATCTAGATATTTTGAGATAGTTGTTAATTATAATTAATATATATAAATATATGTATATGTTTGTGTGGAGGGAAAAGAGGAGGAAATAGAAAGAAAAGAAATATAAAGGAAGGAAAAAGAAAGAAAGGAAAAGGAAAAGAAAGAAAAGAAATATTTCTATCTCCTTCCTCTCCCTGCCTTGCGTAAACCTCTCTCCCTCCTTCTTCCATTTTCATTTTCGTTTCTTCTTTTGTTCAAGAATAGAAACCCAAGGCTTAGTGGGTAAGAAAGCAAGGATTTCTCAGCTTCATACTTCCTCGTTGTTTCGAAAACAAAGAAAAACGATGTTAGGGATTTCAAAACTATCAAACACAAACCTCCTTGTTTCATCTAGATCTAAGTTTCATTTCGCAAAGAGATAGAAGGGAAAGTTGTTCACTACCATGCTACGGTACTAGGGAACCAACTTTGGAAGCGACGTTGCGAGCGGAGATTTTACCGGATTTACTCGTGGTACCGTAATCGCACGTTAAAGATAACATGAAGGTAATGGCTCCTTCCAAACTTATAGTTTGCATTTAGGGACTTATCTGTGGTTGTGTGCAACAGAATTTGTTAGGGTTGAAATGTTGATTTGGGGAAAATGAATCTAAGGCTTTATGGGTAAAATCTTAGAGTTAGGTTTTGGATATATTGATGAATGTTTCGTGGAAAATGAATTTAAACTCATTTATGTATGATTTTGAGTAAATGAAACTTGTTGTGTATGAGTGGTGGGTTGTGTTGATTTGTGTTCGTCGTATTTGACGTGTTCTTAATTAATACTGATGAAATTTGATATGTGTATGGTTGGATTTTTTGGAGAATGAATTGATGTGTTTTGGTGTGAATCGTGGATTGAATTTGATAATATGTTTGAGTTTGTTTTGTGTGGAATTTGAAAACCATTAGAGTTAAACGAGTATTAAGAATGGGGAATCTCTTAATGTCTACGTTTACTTAATGTTGTCGTGAAAATCGTTTAAGTTAAACGAGTATTAAGAATGGGGAATCTCTTAATGTCTTGTTTACTTAATGTTTGTTTTGAAAATCGTTTAAGTTAAATGAGTATTAAGAATAGGGAATCTCTTAATGTCTTGTTTACTTAATGTTTGTTTTGAAAATTGTTTAAGTTAAAAGAGTATTAAGAATGGGGAATCTCTTAATATTTTTGTTTGCTTAATGTTTGTTGTGAAAATCGTTTAAGTTAAATGAGTATTAAGAATGGGGAATCTCTTAATGTCTTGTTTACTTAATGTTTTCTTGTGAAAATCGTTCAAGTTAAATGAGTATTAAAAATGGAGAATCTTTTAATATCTGCATTTGCTTAAGGATTGTCGTGGATGGATTCAGTATATGCTCATGCATTTTCATTCTTTTTGTAAATCGTGCAGACCCGTGATAGGTGGCACCTTGATAAATAGTACTTTGGCCTGTGATAGGCAGTACATTTAAGATTTACGTTTTTTGTAAATTGTGCAGACCTGTGATAGGTGGCACCTTGGTAAATAGTACTTTGGCCCGCGATAGGCGGTACATTTACGATTTACGATGTTTTGTAAATTGTGCAGACCCGTGATAGGTGACACCTTGGTAAATAGTACTTTGGCCTGTGATAGGCGGTACATTTACAATTTACGTTCTTTTTAGTAAACCGTACAGACCCGTGATAGTTTGCACCTTGGTAAACGGTACGGGCCCGTGATAGGCAGTACGTTTATGGTTTACGCTTTTTAGTAAATCATGCAGACCCGTGATAGGTGGCACCTCGGTAATTGGTACTTTGGCCTGCGATAGGCGGTACAATTATGATTTACGGCCCTTCGAGGAGGGTTGTGGTTTGGAATTCTGAGTCCATGCATTTTGGCATATACACATTGCATTAGGGTGCTTGGCACACGAGTCGTGTTTGATTCAAATTTATGATTGTGTTGATTTTGCTAAGTGTTATGTTTTGAAATTATGTGTAAGTGTGTTTGATTTCAAAAGTATTTCGAAACTCAAGTTGGCATGGTGATTGTGTTTTAGTTGTCAAGTATGGATGTTTTGGAATTGTGTGATAGTATGTTTGATTGCAAAATTACTTCGAAGCTCATGATGTCGTGGTGATTGTGTTGGAATTGCTAAGTGTTATGTTTTGGAGTTGTGTGTGAATGTGATTGAGTTAGTTTATGTAGTTTTAGAAAAACATGCAGGGAAATCGATTCCCAAATTGATTCTATTAAAAACTAGTCCTCGAAATTGATTTGGCAATTGATTGAATTTATCTCAGGAGCTCAGCCATTTTGAAAAAATCGATTTGCCAATCGATTTGGCCATTACAGGAGTTCAGCCAGTTTGACAAAATCGATTTGCCAATCGATTTGGCCATTACAGGAACTCAGCCATATTGACAAAATTGATTTGGAAATCAATTGGCTTTAATATAGGGGTTCAATTATTCATTCAATCGATTTCCCAATCGATTAAATTAAGCCCGGAGTTCAGTTTTCACTAAAACCCTTCATCCAAATCGATTTCCCAATCGATTGGCTTAGTAGAAATTCTTATTTTGAGTTAGATAATCGATTGCTCAATTGGTTAATCAATGGATTGGCCCGTTGTTTATTATTTGATTGATTTGAGACTTATTTTGATTTCATTTTCATTTGGTAAGCATTGTATGAACTTTTAGCATATGGAAAACCCTTTTAAGGTGCATGCTAAGTGGAAAGGTTATTTGTGCATTTAAAAACTTAAATGTTATGTGTTAACTGTTAATTTCGGCTGGTGACCTTTTACAGCTATTGTGAAAATATGGGCTTTGCCCTCAGATGAGAGCCAGGACAATCCTACCGGTTCATACCCTGTGGATGGGAATGTAGATGGGAATCCCTAACTGGAGCTATGTTAGGAAGATCTTACGAGGCGCGTGGAGATCACTCAGGGCGTATAGTTTTTTTTTTTGTTTATAAAATGATCAGATTAGGTTGACATGGGGGAAACAAATGTCTTTTTTTTGGGTTTCTTTTATTTTAAATTGGAAGAATGTACATGTACTAATACTGTCAGCATGACATGTTATTTTAGATGGATTCCATGTACCGCTTCTTGATGTGTAAATGCTTTGGATTCATATTTCGAAAAACTTTTCCGCTGCTTGTAAATTTTAATGACTTAAATATTTATCCAAAGGTATTTCCTTATTTGCTTCTCTGTATTATTTTAATCTCTTTTGGAAAAAAAAAAAAAAACACCATCGCTTTGAAAATTGGGGTGTTACAATAACATTATCATGAAATTCAGATGTAGAATCTTCTTTAAACTAATGGAGATTGATTGATCTTGAGGCTATGATAATCAGTCTTGATCCCGAAGAACATTTTTCGTTTTGTCCAGAATGTTCTCCTTTCTTTATCAGTTCAATTTTTATCTGATTTCTTTGCTTTGTTTGATTCTTTTCTTTGAATTAATTCACTAAAAAGCATAACTTAAATTAAGATAACTTTTTAAAATCAAAATTAAAAATCTTAATTAACCTTTGTTTATTTTCATCAAAACTTTAATTTGAAAGTTTGTCTTAACAACAAGTAACATTTGGGCAAGACCAGACTGCTTAGAAATGAGTTGAGGTTGATAATGATAAACTATAGTTTCCTTTCCGCATAATTGATAGCGTTTCAACTAGTGTACTGAATCGTTGCAAATAATAATTAAAATGGTAGTACCAAGTGTCAAACTCAAGGATTGCGTTTTACTATCAAATAATATTTAATTACTAAAATTGAACAAAAATTTCCCAAATTAATTGAAATAATATTTAAAATTAACAATAGTAATAAAATTGATCATTTATAATAACAAAAATGTCAAGGATGAGTTTCACTTCGAAACCAACCTTGGTGTCTAATTTGATCTTAGTTATTGAATTCCTTTATTAAATCATTACCGAATTCTCTTTATTATTTTAGCCTTAATGTCTTAGTGACAGAACCTTTAATTCTAAAGTAATGCCTAATTTCTTCATGGATTTAAGACTAGAAATAAGCATTACTATACACGACTTCTCTTCTTAAACCAATTTAATTGGTTTTATGACTTACACCTATCCCTAGATTACAAATTCATGAATTTCTCATCTCAAGCATTATTAAAGTCCACTTCCATTTCAAAATATGAATCGTAGAACATTTTAATATTGATCAAGCAATAAAAAGCATTAAGCACAGAGATGGGTAAAATAATTCAATAAACCTGTTAATATAACTAGAAATCAAATTAGAAAAATAAGGGTTTCATCTTATTACACTCATCACTAACAAATAGGGTTTAGTTACTCATGACAGAGATAGAAAAGATAGATATTAGAAAAGAATTACAAGAAAGATTCATGAATCATTGTTGATAAAACTACTCAAATGGTGTTAGAAACGACCGCCTTTGAGTTTCTATGATATGGCACAAGTCTCCCCACTTTCTAATGGTCAAAAAGATACCTAGAAAATGAAGAAAAAAATATGAATTTTAATGAATGTTGTCGCGTGCAACGCGCCCTAGTCGCAACTTTTGCGCTCTAAGCATGTCCCGGTAGAGGCTTCAGCCTAAAATGCACATCAGGCGCGGTTGTTGCTCTTCAGGTGCACAGCTTCTTCTGTTTGACATTTTCTGTATTTTGCTCCTATTTGGAGTCAAAATTGGGTTCCAATGTCTTAATAAAATTGGACATCTACAACATTCGATATGGCTGAAATACACCACATATATCATGTTGATTTCTCAACAAAAGTCAACACTGCACTAAAACAAAGTAACAATGCAAAACTACGACAATTCTCTACTTAATAAAGGAAATAAGAACATAAACATTTTATTAAATCAAAGAACTAAAATCAACAAAATATATTTAATAACTCCTTAAATTAACTAATGAATAAAAGATGAATAAGACTAAAAACAATGAAAAATATGCATATGATGAAGAGTTATCACAACCCCAAACTTAATCAATTGCTTGTCCCTAAGCAACAACTAATTTCAGATTTGTTATTGCTAAAAGAAAACCTGAACTTAATTTCTAAAATCAAATCAAACTCAATTCTTAAAGTTCCAACTACTACAAAATATTCATCATGCTACATGGTTGCTTACAAGAAAAAAACAACACTACCCTTTAGCATTCATTCATCAAGTACAACTCTCTTCTCACAATCTCACCAAAATTTCTCTCAAGTGTTTAGCAAGGGTTATGAATTTATCACTCAAATCCTAGAACATGTATCACGCTACCATAGGCTTGAAAAAAATTCTAGTTAGCAATCACAATGCAACAAACACATAAACATTTGGAGGACTTTCGGGTTGTAATGAGGCTTATGTAAGGGTAGGACATTTTGAGATAGTAGACTTTACTACTTGGAGTTAGACATGCATTTTCCAATTATTCTCCCTCTTTTATTCTTTTTTTTTTCTCTCCATATTTTATGGTGGACATTCTCAACCATTGACAAAAGAACTAAGAAGATGTTATTTATCAATGTACTAAAACTATCTTTTTTCACATTTTTTTTTTGAATTTTAATGAATGTTGTTGTGTGCCACACGCCCCATGCGCAGCTTTTGCACTTCAAGCGCGTCCCGGCAGAGGCTTCAGATTGAAAATGTGACCCATGCACGATTGTTGCACTTCAGGCGCACAATTTCTTATGTTTGACGTTTTCTGCATTTGGCTCCTATTATGAGTTTGAATGGTGTTCCGATGTCTTCATTTTTACTTGGTTGGACTCCAATTGGACATCTACAACTCCATATATGGCTAAAATACTCCACATAAGTCATGTTGATTCTTCACCAAAATTTAGCATTGTACTAAAACAAAGTAACAACGCAAAACTACGAAAATTCTCTACTTAATCAAGGAAATAAGAACATAAATATTTCATTAAATCAAATAAGTAAAATCAACAAAATACATTTAACAACTCCTTAAATTAACAAATGAATAAAAGATGAATAAGACTAAAAACAATGAAAAATATGCATAAACCCTAAACCCTAAATATTTCACCAAAATTTAGCACTACACTAAAACAAAGTAACAACGCAAAACTACGAAAATTCTCTACTTAATCAAGGAAATAAGAACATAAACATTTCATTAAATCAAATAACTAAAATCAATAAAATATATTTAATAACTCCTTAAATTAACTAATGAATAAAAGATGAATAAAACTAAAAACAATAAAAAATATGCATATGATGAAGAGTTATCACTGACCTTGAAGATAGTAGCTCTATTAGAAATTCTCTCCAAATTTCAATAGACTCGTTATGAGCAGCTATGGTCTCACAAGGAATTGATTATGTAAACCATCTAAGTCCCATTTCTCGGGACCCACAAGGGACAGGATATGAGTGACTAGTTTTTTACACTAAAGAAGTATTCAAAATATTCCTTAAAAGTAGGAATAGACTCAAAAGAACAAACAACTTTGGTCAGGTGACTTGCAACATCCTATAAATCCTATAAGGTAATTTAAATGTGCAGGTTGAAGGGTCCCAAAAATATATAGAACTAAAGATTTACGCAAAATTGTAAACCATGTTGGCTTTGCTCAACATGATCATGTCATAAATACCTATTTGTTTCTAGCAATAATATTTATATTTAGCAACTTTTTCAAGCCACTACAAGTAAAGAACTTTTAGAGCATGATTCTTAGTGGTAGATTTAGGAGGATTGAAGTTCCCATGCATGGACCTGAACGCATTACCAATTGTTTCATGAAACGTAGGGTTAACTCGAGATTTTATAATTAATGAGGGTGATGAAGAATGACGAGGAAAGAAATACTCAATGTCTTTATGATAGTTAGTATGAGGATACATACCCAGAAAAGAAAAAGTTTGGTTTTCTTGGAGGAAATTAAAGAGTGCCTGAGATTGAAAAATAACCTTTTTGGTTTCATCATAGTCCAATTCATAAGCATAGTTTAGTTGACTTATTGTAATAGGTTTGGATGATTAAGAAGCCATTGGAAGAATATTTAAAGTTCGAGGAGTGGAAGACAATATGAAGGTGGATAAAGTTTTGAAGTTGAAGATTGAGGAATCACTGCAAGAAATTTTGAGTTTTGCGATAGATGGATTGCGATGGGTGCCAAAAAACCACCACAACTCTCTATTTGTGACACTTCCTACGACGGTGCTAAACAATTGCCGCTGCATTTCTAAGCAAAACTAAGAGGCGCTAGTTTTTATCCAATCCCGCGTCCCATTTTTTGCAAGTCCCGCTCTCTAAAATTCTTCTCATATCTCTGCGACCCTTTTCTCCCAAAACCAAAAACCCTTTTCTCCCAAATTCGTTTCCTTCAAATTTCCCAAACCCCTCGATCTCCCTATGTGGAAGTTTGATCTCTCCATATCTGGAATTGAAGTAATTTCTCTTCTCTACATTAAGCTTCATGACATTTATCTTTTATGCGATCGAATGCTTAGTGTTGGTTGATAGTGAATCTCATTAGCTGAGCATTTTATTTGTGTTCTTCATTACAAAGGGTTTGTGACACCAAATTACAAGACATTTTTTTCGAAACCGTGATTTCCAAAGTCTCGGCGTTCTGGTTTGCTTCCCTCAAATCTCTCAAATCCCTAAAACCTCAATCTTCCCCAAATATCATTGATCTTGCAATTTCACTATTATCTCTTACTATTTTTCCATTTGATCTTCGTTTGTTGCAACCTATGGTACGATTTCCTTTCCATTGTTAGGGTTTTGATTACACTGTTCTAAGGATGCTGATTTTTTGCTTTGAATGTCATTTCTGTGAAACAGGAGGAGAAGAGTTGCATGAAGTGTTACCGAACGACGAGGTACTTTCAGTTTTCTGTGTATTGTATCTATTTCAACTTATTTTCTGTTTTTTAATATTTATATTCTTTTCTATTTATGTTCTCTTTTATGCAATTTGGTATTTTCATTTGCATTCATTTATCAATTTGTGTTCTCTTTTAAACACACTGATCACTATGGATAATAGGTGAGCTTACAAGTCATGCTAGCTAAGATTAGAGATACAAACTTATATACAATTCCAAATTTTAACCAAACATATTAGTTTTACAACCTAACATTTTGCCCATGTTTAGAATATGTTAGTGTATAGGTTAGTTTTGTATACGCTGATTGATAATGATGAGTTGATATTTCAAGTGTTTAAAGTTATGATCATGAAACAATTTGCAGCATATCATGCCTCTGTTTAATTGTTATTCTATTTATGAATTTGGCAAGGATGCAACTGGTATTGCAAGTACTTTTTCTTTCTCTATGTGTCATGGATATTTTTATCACATGGATGTAGCTGGTATTGCTGATACTTTCTCTTTCCCTAATGTAAGTTTCACAAATTAATTTTTTTTAATAAAAAAATTGAGCATATAAGAATTTGAGGTTTATCCCTTTGACTATATGTTAACTTTTTATTCTATTGTGCACAATAGACCCACATTTAGGAGAATTATCATAAATGGGTCAACATAAATGTTCTCCAGATTGCCATACATTTATTCTCTATTGAACTGCTTGTGGTTTGGAACACCTTTTATATCACCTAATAATGTGTTGCGTTACAACTGTTAATTCAATTGGAGCAACTTTTTCAGTTTGTGTACATTGTTCTATTCTTAGTGTATGCTGAGAAAGCAGGAAAGGTTGGTTAATTTATTGATACTATGGAAATTTATAACAAATTTTACATAAAACATAGGTTTGTTAATTGTTACTAATATGTGTTATTGTATACTGTCATTTGAGTGTTGTTGTTCATTTTCACATGGTAAGTTTTCAATCTTGTGACCTACATGTTGTTCATTTGTTAGTGATTGTTGCTTTTAGGTTTTAGTTCCATTTTACAATGAATTTCATTGTTGCTATATTGGATCAATTGTGTAAAGATTTCTTATAGCTATAAGAGAAATTTAGTTAATTTGTTTTGACAATATTTATCAATATTCGTTGAGGTTAATATATACTTTTTTTTTTCTTCAGGTAATGGACTTAGAATCGCCAATAGATGGTAGACATTCATCTGAGTCCAGCCGCCAACCTGATGATCGTGGAACAACATCATTAGGGACTAATTAGATATTTGGATGAACTACTAAATTTGATGGAGTTGTTTTGTATTTTTAGCTACTCCACTAATGTTTTGAATATTTAAACTACTTTATTTATTGTTTTAGTTAACTTCAATGTATGAATTGGTATTATTTCTTTTGAAAAAATTATATAAATTTGATTTAGGTACAATAGTTATTAATTATGTATTTAAATTATGTGGATGGTATTTATGAATATTTTTTATTTTAATTGATTAAAAATAGGAAAAAATGTATCATATTTTATTTTATTTTATTAGGTTTGTGATGGTTGATAACCGTCGTAACTGTTCAGAAATAAATAAGTTTGAGTGTGTTTTAGCACGGTTGTAACTGTTGCAAACTGTATTTAGAGGCGGTTAGGAACTGTCGCAAACTTTACCGACGGTTGGAACGACAGTTTTGTGAACCGTCGTAAATTGGCCTCGCGACACATGAATTTGTGACAGTTGCAGAACAGTCGCAAACATCAAACTGCAACGGTTACAACCGCCGCAAACTCCTTTTTAACTGCCGCAAAACTTTTTTTTTTCTTGTAGTGAATAGGGGTTTGAGTAAGCTAAACACACACCTAAATGCACAAGGAAAAAAAAAATTAACAAATGGACAATTCAAATTTAATAGGTAGAAAAACCAATATGATTGATGTGTGGTGAGTAACCCACGTTTGTTGACGTGGATGACAACTAACTGATGTTGGAAAACGTGTGTTGCTATTGTTGAATTTGAGGTGTCACACTATTGCAGAAGTTATGACATCCAATCATGATTGCTAACAATTAGGAATTTTACATGGTAGCTAACAGTTAGTTTTTAACAATTTGAATTTTATAATAGTTAAAGTAAAAAAAGTTCGAGTTGGTGCCCATAACACAATCAATATTTTGTTGGGGCATTTTATATATAAAAAATCCAATAATTCAACTTTAGAGTTCGAATAAAATGTCAACATGAAAACAATTGTATGAAGGCGCACAAATCGAAGGATTAAATTTTGAACAAGCGACTTGAAGATTGAAATACTAGAGTTTGGAGCGAAATGTTATGCCGAGACTTCAGGAGCAAATGGAAATATAGGTTTTTGAAGTCTGAAACTTAGATGTTTTTGTATTTGAAATTCGATAAATAAATCATGAAGAAGTTAAGGAAGTATAAAGGAAACACACGTGACATGCTCAACACAGACTAGTTGTTGTAACACTTAATCTATAAATAAGAATTTTATTTTACTTTTTTTAATTATTTTTTTTGAATGTACACATCTTAGTTAGTTCAACTATATATTTTTTCTCAAGACTTTACTTTTTTTGGTTATTTTTTTATTCTTGCTTTGACTTTTACGATTATTGAATTGATTTCATAAGCCTATCAACTTAGAACCCTTAAGAATCTAATTCCAGTCCTAACTTGATCTTAGAATTTATTTGTTGAGATTTTAGAATTCACAATCAACAAATACACTCAATACGGATAATATATTAAATCATAAGTACTATTCGTTTATCATTGTTTATAGAAACAGTTTTTAAATAAAATTGAAAAATTCGATGTATTTTTTTTCTATACTCCCCTTCCTCCAAATGCATCCCCCTCCCCTCCCAACTCCCGAAAGAATTTTACAAGAGCTCTATAGTATGTATATGTACTGGTTTTTTGGGGTTATGACTAAATCAATTTGTTTCATAGTTTTTTCCTTTATTTATGAAATTTCATTCATACGCTATTTCTTTGTTGGTCATGTGAGAATGATAATGAGTTAAATCCTTAATAGTAAATGTTGGTGTGAAATCTCCAAGTAGACCTAGTAAATATTTTACATGAAGTTAATGAGAACAATAGGGTTTTTGGAGGTTCTTTTTAGGATCGATTAAAAATTTTGAAGTAGAGAAAGGTTCAATTATAACATGGTTGTTTAGTTAGATAGTGTTGTTGTTGGTTGTGCATGTGACAATGGAACCTTAGATGATGAAATATATGCAAGGGAGTCAATAAAGGGCCAAAAGGTTGATCGAGAAATCACCAAAATCTGAAGGTAAATGTGATTTGTTATATTTGTCTGCATAAGCAACTAGAACAACCTCATTTTATGGTGGAGAGATACAAAATGAAAAAACCTATTTTTGTTGTTCACTACGCCAAAAATAGTCTTTTACAGCGCTTTTTTTAAAGTTTTTTATAGCGTTTTTTCAACAAAAAAAAACGCTGTGGAATCGAACGCTGTAAAAGATACAACAGCGCTTTTAAAAAAGCTCTATAAAAGATACAAAAATGTTTGTTGTTCAATCTTTTTTTTGTTGGATTTTGTGAATGTTGTTATTGACTTATTTATTTATTTATTTAAAACTTTAGGGTGTGGATTGAGATATTTGCGAAAGATTTAATGAAATTGGAATTGAGACGATGCAAAATTTACACCCATATCACTAGCTGTAGCTCTCTATTTACTAAGTTCTACTATTGGTCTCCTTCTTTACATACTAAGAGTATTTGTTAAGACATAAAAACTAACAATTTTAGAAATTATACATTATGTATTTAAATATTTAAAACATGATTTTTTATATATTTTTTTTTAATTTAAGTTTTTATTCTTTGACAAATATTGGAGCGCACTTGTTAAAATGGCCTATGTTTATAAATTAATTACTCTTTAGGGATTTGGAGTTCGAATATTGATCTCTTAATAAGAGCTCTTTGACGTTTATTTGGAAAAGAATTAAACTCTTGATAAACTTTGATGAGAAAAAAAGTTTTATTTATATATGTATCCCCTTCTTAAAAAGAAACTAACCAGCATTATACTCCATATTGGAAAATACTTCATATTGAAAAATATATATCAAACATGTCCTATTATTTTTTTTACTTTCAAGAGGTTGTATCTCCGATATGCGACTACATTGACAGATGATTTTTTACCGGGGTGCAACCATCTACTAAAAAATAAAAAAATAAATAAAAAAAATTAAAATTTATACATGGTCGCATCCCAAGAATGCAACTTCTTATTAAGAAAAATTAAGTTTACAAATGGTTACATTTCGGTAATGCAAAATAAAAAATTATATGCTATGTGTCTACATTCTGATGCAACCTCCTAAAGGTAAAAAAAGAAAAAAAAAAGTAGAATATTTTGGTACATATTTTTTAATGTAGAATATAATGGTTAGTTTTTTTAAAAAGGATACATATATATAAACCATAAAAAAAAAAGCTATAAATCATGAAAAAAAATTGTAAATAATAAAATGAAAAGCGAAAATAAATAAGAGGAAAAATATGTGAATTTTTTTTTTACTCAGATATGGAAAAATATGT
>JBBPBT010000850.1:26152476-26206470 GCA_037974875.1 Cicer bijugum | reverse complement strand
TTTTTTTTTTTTTTTAGTTTTTACTTATGTTTTATCCTATTACATACAAATAGGTAATAGGTAGGTTATGTAAATAGAATTAATGTAAATTATGTTAATTAAGTTTAAGTAGAATAAGTGAATTTAATACTATAATTTATTTGAGTTTAATTGAAAAACTAAAAAACAAGGTGAAATTAATACTAATGTACTTTCTTTTGTGTACAAGATAATAAAGTTGATAGAATTTTTTATTGACAAATATTTTTAAATAAATAGTTAAATCGAATTAATGTCTTCATCTCTTTCTTACAATTCGTTCAATATTTTTTAGTTCACCAATTAAATTATCTTTACTAATGGTTGAACTTATGTATGGGTCAGCATAACAAAAATAATTTAAATATATATATATATATATGATTTACTAAGGGGTTATATATGGACAGGGAAGGACCTCAAATTTAATTGGGCAGACACAACCGTCCCCACAATTTTTCAAGATTATATAGTACTACTATATATAGTTTGTATTATTGCTGTACTAATTTTGTTGATTTACCCGAATTGTAATACTAATTGAGTCACTAAAATATTCTGGTTGAGAAAGTCATATTCAATTTCAAGAAACAATTGAAATTTTGAAATGTTAGATAAATAATCATAATTCTGATGTATACTTTTAACAGTATTACATCATAACTATTATATACTATATTATGCCCTGTAATTATGCCTAAATTTTGTTATAAAAATTTCCCTTCCATTAATCCAAAATCTACACATACATTGGTTGTAAATCCTATCCCCAATGGGAAAATTATCAAATGTTGTGGACTATACACATACATATATGATCTATAATTATTTAATACTCATCGGTCAGAATTTTACAGTTATTTATATGCATAGGAAATTAAAATTACATTTAAGTCAATAGTTAAATTCTTAGTGTCTAGTGTCAACCCAGAGCTAAAACTCATAGGCAATTTGAAATGTGTCTGACATTTTCAAATATGCAAAGATTTTACCCTCTAATTAAAATCCACTGCTATGCAATTTTGCCTAAGTTTGGGTTCTATGGTCCACATAATTTATGGTATTTCTTATCTAAGCCAAAAATAGACAAAGTAAACATAAGGGAAAAAAATTATGACCCTCTAACAAAGGCCCTTTTCATTCAACTGTAATATTCTCCGGCCACCTATCACACCATTTCTTTCACTCCTCATATTTTCCATCTTCTATTACATTCCAATATATCTATTGTTGCTCCAGTCATTATTATACTTCCAAAATCTGATAAAATCTAACATGTATTCCTTTTAATATTTTGCATTTAATAATCAAATTTACCTTTGTATGCACCGTCCCAATAAATATTGTTTGAACATTTTTCAAATTATATCTTACTTGCAAAATATTTGTAGTGATATTTTAGCAATTAACGTAATAAAATAATATCAGTGATATAATTAGATGTATATGTAAAATAGTTTTATACCACCACAATTTGTATATAAAAATCAATCTGTTGAAAATTAAAAAAAAAAATAACGAGGATTAAGAATCCCTTAGTTATTTTAAATATTATATATTATGTAGCTACTATACCCTGCCCTCATTCACGTGCAAATCATATCAATAACTTTGTTCTCTACACATTGATATGAATTCGAATCAAATTGATCTTCAACCTCTACCTTTGCTAAGTAGTTTCCTTGGTTCAACTTCACAAGAACCTTTACTTCAAAATGAAAATCATAAATCATGCTATAATAATCAAGCTGAGGATGTAACAGTGGCCTTACACATAGGTCTCCCTGACAATTCAATTGAATCACCAATTGATAATGGATTTGTGAATGTCTCAACTCAAGTTCCTAATAATTACTGGATTCCAACTCATGAACAGATTCTCAATGGATTCAGTCATTTCTCTTGTCCTGTTTGCCTCAAAACTTTCAATCGTTACAACAATCTTCAGGTGTAGTTTTCTTCATTTTGTTTTTTGTTTCTTAATCGCTTGAAATTTCAAAGTTGGAAAGCTTTTCACGTTCAATTATTGAGATTTTGCATGACACATTCAACATTTTTAACTTAATGAAATAGAAATAATACTGTGTCTACCTTTTGTTTCTTTATCCTATATAAAACACTATTGGCAATATTCAACATGTTTAAACAAAAAATAGGCTTTCAGGCCAATACTAAAAAATTATTTATATTTTATTTATATCACATCTTATAAGAGTATATTAGACTAGAAGCACATGAATAAATTTTTATGTCATCATTGATATATCTATATTCCAATTCTGAATTGTGATTGTATATGCATAAAAAACAATTATGTTGTGTAGACATCAAATGTCACAATCTAGATTTAGTCAAAAGAACTTTTATATCACGCGTTGTCATAGTTGAGACATCAAAATCTTAGATGTCTCAGTATGGATATTGGTGACAAATTTTTGTTCTAGACGATGATTATATTTTTCAATTTTTGTGTCAGATGCATATGTGGGGACACGGTTCACAATACCGAAGAGGACCAGACTCATTGAAACGAACACATCCGCGACCGCTGTTAGACATTCCATGCTATTGTTGTTCAAAGGGATGTAAGAACAACATTGAGCATCCAAGAGCAAAGCCATTGAAAGATTTCAGAACATTGCAAACACACTACAAGAGAAAGCATGGTTCAAAGCCTTTTACTTGTCGCAAGTGTGGGAAACCTTTGGCAGTAAAAGGTGATTGGAGAACTCATGAGAAAAACTGTGGCAAGCGTTGGCTTTGTATTTGTGGTTCAGATTTCAAACACAAGAGGTCACTTAAGGATCATATCAAAGCATTTGGATTTGGACATAGTCCTTTTTCTTGTTCCTCGGATGGTATTTAAGGTCTTTGTTAAATTGATGTGTCTTGGGTGTCTTTTCTACTACTATTTGAAGGGAAAAATATTATAATTATGAGGGGGTGTTATTATCAAGTAATATACAAAAATGTATTTTTAATTTCAAGTTATCAAGGGTAAATTAAATAGAGGTACAATAATAAAGAAATTGGGTCTTAATATTTGATTCCAATGGATTGTTTCCCTAGCATGTACTTCAATTTCTGCATCGAAATGTGTTAGCATGGTTCTGTGCTGCCTTAAGACCTTATTTATATATGAAAAAAAAAAATCTTTATAAATTAAATTCTCCATTGATTTCTTTTCTTCTATATCCAGGAACTGATTTTTTTTTTTTTCTTTCAATTTTCGCATCTTTCACGGTAACATTGCCTAACTTTGTTTCAAAAGTAAAATGTTACATTGCCTAACCAGAAGTCATTGTGATAAATATGGATGAATTTTTATGAATACAATAAATATGTCTATTACGTATAACAAAATTAAAACACAAAGCAGGTCGGTCAAACTAGGGTCACTCTATTATTTTTACTTATAAAAAATTTTATATTTTAATATTTTTAAATTAAAATAATAAAGTTTTATTTAAAATTAATTTTTCCTAATTATTTCACTATCAATTTAAAATAAAATATTATTTAAAATTGATTATAATGGTTTAATAAATAAGTTTTTATTTTATAGTGTCTAGAAATAGTATTTTAAAAGAAATAGTATTTTAAAAGAAATAGTAATTTTATTCAAATAACATTATGAATTTTAAAATACCTGAGATTAAAATCCACTTTAGACTTTCATATGTCTTGAGCCAACCTTGAGACAAAGACAATAGTAAAATAATTTCAATAACATTTCTGCTACTATTATTATAACTGATTTTATTACTATTATAATAATTGTGCTTGTTGAGAGCTTACCATTCCAACTTATAAAAGTGCAAATTTAGTTAATGCTAGGTATTGAATCTTTAATTATATTATCGTAATAATCATGTACCGAATTTTACATCATTAAAATTAAAATATAATTTAAACTTTCGTAATCATTTGCATGCATACATGCAAAGTTAGTGTATAATTTTGCTATGAACTAATAAAAAATAGTATCACTAAAACAAACAAAATTACCAATAAAAGGGTTGGGTCTAACGCAAGAAGTAGATTATGACAACGTGATAAATTCATACTTAAATCTTTCTTGAAAAAATTATCTATATTGTTCGTCATACTTAAAATAGAATTTAAGAAGAAAAAAAATTAAATCTACAATAAAGAAGTAAGAGATTTGATATGGTGTCCGGCAAAATTTTCATCATGATTTTCTCTAATAGAAGAAGCATGTAAAGAACAAAAAAATAGCATCACTAAAAATTAGAATGAAATGATCATAACTATTTAAAAGTTATATACAAAATTATTTGAGGCTGCTTGCTTTTTTTTATGATGTATAAAATGTTGCTTTTTTTATAATGTATAAAACGAAACTGATATATGTAGTTATGAATTAATTGTCATTTCTCAACATAATGGTGTTGTATAAAGAATGAATCGCACGATTAATGACAGAATTAGATGTATGCTCTCTCATGCAAAATCATCAAAATCCTTTTGGGATGAAACAATGAAAACTGCAGTGGATTTGATCAATCTTTCTCCTTCTATTCTACTTGATGGTGATGTTCCAAATAGAGCGTGGACAGGGAAAGATGTCTCTTACCATCATTTGAGAGTTTTTGGCTGTAAATTTTTGTTCACGTTCCAAGAGATGAGAGGTCCAAGCTTGATAGTAAATCCAAACAGTGTATATTCTTCAGTTATGGTGATGAAGAATTTGGTCATAGATTGTGGGATCTGGTTGAAAAGAAAATTATCAGAAGCCGAGATGTGATATTTCTTGAAGACCAGACTGTTGAAGATTTTGATAAAGCTGAAAAATAGAAACCAAAATCCAGAAATTACATTAATGTTGCGCCTAAGCCCCCTACAGAAACTCTTGTTGATGGGGAAGATATACATGTAGATGATGAGAATGTAACTGATTATCATATGCCTAACCATGATGAGTAGGTTCTAGTTGAGCCACCACTCGAGTTTGATTTGAGAAGATCTACTAGAGAATGTCAACCTTCTCAAAGATATCCTTCACATGAGTATGTGATGATCACTGATAGTGGAGAGCCAGAGTACTATCAAGAAGTTATTACAAATGTTGATAAAGAAAAGTGGTTAAAGGCCATGCAAGAAGAGATGAGTTCCTTACATGAGAATCATACATTTGAATTGGTAAAATTGCCTAATGGTAGAAAAGCACTCAAGAACAAATGGGTATACAAGATAAAGACAGAAGAGAATAATTCTCAACCAAGATATAAAACAAAATTGTTTGTGAAAGGTTTTAATCAGAGAAAAGGTATTGACTTTGATGAAATCTTTTCACCTATGGTGAATATGTCCTCTATTCGAGTTATGCTTGGGTTAGTAGCTAGTTTGAACCTAGAAGTTGAACAACTTGATGTGAAAACTGCATTCCTTCATGGTGATTTGGAGGAAGAGATCTATATGGAGCAACCATAGAGTTTCAAAGTCAAAGGTAAAGAGCAACTTTGTGTGTAAATTGAAGAAAAGCATGTATGGGCTCAAACAAGCACCTCGACAATGGTACAAGAAATTTGATTCTTTCATGGAAAAACATGGATATGGTAAAACTACTTCTGACCATTGTGTGTTTATCAACAAATTATCTTACGGTGATTATATTATTCTCTTGTTATATGTGGATGACATGTTGATTGTTGGTCATGACACTAACAAGATTCAATCTTTAAAGAAAGATTTGAATAAGTCTTTTGCAATGAAAGACTTGGGTCCTGCAAAACAAATCATGGGCATGAGAATTACTCGTGACATGAAGAATAATAAATTATGGTTGTCTCAACACAATTATATTGAGAAGGTGTTAGAGAGGTTTAACATGAGCAATTGCAAACCTGTTAGTACTCCACTTTTGTAACACCACGATATTTTAACAGCGCGAGTGTATTTTTTTTTTAAACAAAGAAACAAACAAAGAAATAAATAAGGAAATACCTTTGGATAAATATTTAAGTCATAACACAATGACAAATAAGTCAACATAATTTACAAACAGCGGAATAGATTTTGAAATATGAATCCAAAGTATTTACACATCAAAAGTGGTACATGGAACCCATCGAAAATAAAATGTCAAGCTGACAATATTGGTATAGGTACAGTCTTCCAAATTAAAATAAACACATCCCAAAAGAAAGACTTCTAGTCCCTATACGTCAACCTAATCTGATCATTCCACAAAACTAAACATCCGAGTGACCTTCACGCGCCCCGCAAGACCCTCCTAACACAGCTCCAGTCAAGTGTGTCCAACTACATTCCCATTCATAGGATACTAACCGGCGGGAAGATCCTGATTCTCATATGAGGACAAAGCCCAGATTTCCACAATAATTATAAAGGGTCACCAACCGAAATTAACAAATACCATATAACATTTTTTATATTTTCAAATGCTCAAAAGAACCTTTCGTCTTAGCATACTCCTCGAAAGGGTTTTCATATGTCCAAAAATGCATAAACAATATTGAATAACAAAGTTTTAACAAACTGCATTGTCGTAGCCGAATACCATTGAGAAAATGCATATTTTCAATTCTAAAATGGTTCTGAATTAATCAACCCTTCAAACATTAATATTATCAATTATGAATACATAATTAACACCAAATTAATCTCCATAAATTCACACCTCAATCACACATCGAATATTCATTAAATCAATTATGAACACATAAATACATCAAAACTTAACAACCCAACATCACACCTCAAAGCAATTACGACAAATCACAACAACAACCGAATATGTATATACAATCATCAAAGTATAACAAACCTGACTCGCGTGCCAAGCATCCTAATGCAATGCGTATATGCCAAAATGCATGATTCCAGAATTCCAAACCAAAACCCTCCTCGAAGGGCGTAAATCATAATTGTACAGCCTCTCACAGACCAGTACTAATTAACGAGGTGCCACCTATCATGGGTCAACACGATTTACTAAAAAGCGTAAATCGTAAACGTACCGCCTATCACAGACCAGTACTGTTTACCGAGGTGTCACATATCACGGGTCAACACAATTTACTAAAAAGCGTAAATCGTAAACGTATCGCCTATCACAGACCAGTACTGTTTACCGAGGTGTCACCTATCACGGGTCAACACAATTTACTAAAAAGCATAAATCGTAAACGTACCGCCTATCACATACCAGTACTGTTTACCGAGGTGCCACCTATCACGGGTCAACACGATTTACTAAAAATATGTAGTCTATCACAGACCTACATGACACGAAAATCCCCGCAAGGATAAGATGAACCAACAGATCACATGGCATCATCTCGTGGTCCATCACGATCACCAATATCACCATGGCCCCATCGAGGTTACCATGTACTATGAAATGCATGAGCATACTCTGACTCTTTTCACCACAATCATTAAGTAAATGCATCTATTAAAAGATTCCCCATTTTTAATACTCATTTAACACTAATGATTTTTCATATACAACACAGAGCATACTGAAACATATTTATTCACACAAATTAAAATTTTCACAACCACACATAAATCACATCTCCAAATTCTATTCACACCTAAAATTGAATTAAATTCATTTTCCACCAAGTCACACATATATTTCATCTCAAAAATTCATAATTTTAATTATGAACACATCAATTTCACCTAACATAAATCAGCAAAATTTCCAAACATTAATCACCATATTCAATCTCTAAAATTTTCACCCATAAATCACCACAACAACATTAATATATCAGAGTTCTCCCCACCGCTAACTCGGTGCCAACGATCTCGATTCATTTTCGAGACTCAAGGAGCTAACTACATAAACATGAATATTTATAACAACTTGATCACAATAAAACTAAAACAAACACAACAAAATTTCCAAAATTAAATCTTTCTCACACACCAAAATTTTAAAACCAAATAATCTATATTATTTACTTAAAATTAAATAAAACATATATTGTCCAAATTGCACATTCACCTACTCGACTATTAAAGCACCGAAATATTTAAGTTAATAAAATACTATAAACTTTTTTTCTTTTTAAACTCAACCAAAGAGTAATTAAAAGAGTAACATTTTAAACTCTAACCATTTTTAATTTCAATCTGTCTTTTTGCTCAAACTCTTTAACTTAGTTAAAATTTGAACTTTTTCACAACTCTAAATTTTTCGTAAAATTTCAACTTCAGTTCAAACTCATTTATTTGAAAATAACTCTTTACGTTACTCAAACACATCAAATTTAATCACTACACATATAAATCACATTAAATTCATTTTATACAAATTCACACATCAAATACATCAAATTTCTTTTCCACAAAATCACAAATAATGTCCTAAATGCAAACTAAAAGTTTGGAAGGAGCCCTTACCTCCGTTGTAGTTTTAACAATCGATTACGGCACCACGATTAGTTCCGGTAAAATATATGTTTGTGACGTCGCTTCCAAAATTGGCTCACTAGCACCGTAGCGTGGAGACGAACAACTTTCCCTTCTGTGACTTCTCGAATGGAAGCTTAGATCTAATAGATTAATGGAGGTTTATTCTTTGGTTTTGTTGAAAAAAACACTAACAATTGGCTTTCTATTTGAAACAGAGAAAGAGGAAGATGGCTTTCTTTTTGAAACAGAGAAAGAAAAATGGCTAGCGCAGGAGAACGTGTGTTTCCAGCTTTTTATGTTCTCTTTCTTCCTTCCTTTCTTTCATATATATATATATATATATATATATATATATATATATATATATATATATATATTAAAATAATAATAATATATTATAATAATAATAATAAATATTTAAACAAATATCTAAATATTTTTATAAAAATCATCATTGCACCTGTCACCTCACATCACATCACAAACCACTTTTTCAGAATAATATCTACTCTCGCCGTAATTCGATGGGCAGATGAATTTTTCTGAAAAATGCTGCATCTCAGAAAATTTTTTTTTCGACAAAATATTCACCGTAATTAAATAAAATTATTCATCGACGAATAATTTTTAATCAAGTCTCCGAAAAGATATTTTTGGCATTTAACTCACAAAATGCCATAAAATTGGCTAAAAAAACCTCACAAATTCAGCACAAAATTTCCCAAAATACATAAATTAGAATTTAAAATTAAGGGTCTTACAACTTCCTACTCATTTTAAATTGAATTCTGATAAATGTCCTACAAGTGAGAAAGACAAAGAAGATATGAAGAAGGTTCCTTATGCATCTGCCGTTGGTAGTTTGATGTATGATATGGTATGCACAAGACCAGATATTGCTCATGCAGTTGGATTTGTTAGTCAATTTCTCTCTAATCCTGGTAAAGATCATTGGCAAGCAGTGAAGTGGATTCTCAGATACCTCAGAGGCACTTCCAAAGTGTGTTTATACTATGGAGGTGATGAAGCTGTGTTGGATGGCTACACAAATGTAGATATGACAAGTGATCTTGATTCTAGAAAATCTACTTCTGGTTATATGATGACTTTTGCAAGGGGAGTCGTGTCTTGATTTATCTACTATTGAAGCTGAGTACATTGAAACAACTGATGCTTCCAAAGAACTCTAGTGGATGAAGAAATTCCTACGTGAGTTAAGCCTCAAGCAAGACAAGTTTGTGCTATTCTGTGACAATCAAAGTGTGATCTATCATAGCAAGAATCAGACTTTTCATGCAAAGACGAAACATATTGAAGTGCGGTATCAATGGATACAAGATGCACTGGAAATGACGTCATTTTTAATTGAGAAGATTCATACTGATGAGAATGGTTCAGATATGATGACGAAGATCTTGCCTGTGTCGAAGATGATATGTTGCGAAAAGAAAGTTGGCATGGTTGAGCAGTACCTTCCCACTTAAGTCGTGAGGGGGAGATTTGTGGGGTGGGCTCACTCCCCAAGTGGATCCCTCCAATTTTACTATTATTATTATTATTAAAATAAAAAGAAAACGAAAAAAACAGTTTTAATGGGCTTGGCCCACTTGAAGGTAATAAAAGGGATTTAGAAATCCCTAAGAACAATTGATAGCGTTTCAGCAAGTGTACTGAATCGTTGCAAGTAATAATAAAACGGTAGTACCGAGTGTCGAACTCAAGGATTGTGTTTTACTATTGAATTATATTTAATTACTAAAATTGAACAAAAAGGTTCCCAAGTTGATTGAAATAATGTTTGAAATTAACAACAATAATAAAATTGATCTTTTATAATGAGAAAAATGTCAGGGATGAGTTTCACTTCGAATCCAACCTTGGTGTCTAATTTGATCCTAGTTACTGAATTCCTTTATTGAATTATTACCGAATCCTCTTTATTATTCTTGCCCTAATGTCTTAGTGACAGAACCTTAAATTCCAAAGTAACCCCTAATTCCTTAGTAGATTTAAGATTAGAATTAAGCATTAGCGTATAGAAATTCTCTTATAAATTATTGCTTTGCAACTAATTTAATTGGTTTTATTACCTGCATCTATCCCTAGACTACAAATTCATGAATTTCTCATCTCAAGCATTCGTAAAGTCCACTTCCGTTTCAAAATACAAATCGTAGAACATTTTAATGTTGATCAAGCAATAAAAAGCATTAAGCACAGAGATGAGAAAAATAATTCAATAAACTCATTCATATAACTAGAAATCAAATCAGAAAAATAAGGGTTTCATCTGGTTACACTCATCCCTAACAAATAGGGTTTAGTTACTCATGACAGAGATACAAAAGATAGGGATTAAAGAAGAATTACAAGAATGATTCATGGATGATTCTTGATAAAACTGCTTCAATGGCGTTAGAAACGGCCGTCTTTGAGTTTCTATGCTAGGGCACAAGTCTCCCAACTTCCCAAGAGTCAAAAAGATCTAAAAAACAGTAAAAAAAATTGCGTTTTTATGATTGCTGATGCGCATCACGCGCTCCAGGCGCGCAGGGCGCGCCCCAGGCGCGCGTTGGCAGTACTAAACAGCGGGAAATGCGCTCCAGGCGCGCAGGACGCGCTCCAGGCGCACAGCATCTGCTGTCTGACGTATTTTGCATTTTTCTCATCTTTCGAGTCTCAATTTGGTCTCGGTGTCTTCATGAAAGTTGTAGATATGGATCTTAGCTTTCATTAGCACTTGGATTGACTCCAATTAGACATCTAGAACTCCAGATATGGCTGAAATACTCCATATAGGTCATGTTGATTTCTCACCAAAATTCAGCACTGCACTAAAACAAAGTAACAACGCAAAACTACGAAAAATCTCTACTTAATTAAGCAAATAAGAACAAAAACATTTCATTAAATCAAATAACTAAAATCAACAAAATATATTAAATAACTCATTAAATTAACTAATGATTAAAGATAAATAAGACTAAAATCAATAAAAATTATGCATATGATGAAGAGTCATCACAACCCCAAACTTAATCTATTGCTTGTCCCCAAGCAACAATTAATTTCATATTTGGTGCAGTTAAAAGAAAACTTAAACTAAATTTCTTAATTTAAATCAAACCTAATTCTCAAAGTTTCAGCTAGTACAAAACATCCATCATACTCTATGGTTGCTTACAAAAATAACGAGGTTTGTACACCTTGGCATTCATTTATCAAATTCAACTCTCTCTTCACACAATCTCACCAAAATTTCTCTCAAGTGTTTAGAAGGGTTATGAATTTATCACTCAAATCCTAGAGCATGCATCACGCTACCATACGCTTGAAAAAATTCTTGTAAGCAATCACAATGCAGCAAACACATACATTTTTAGAGGACTTTCGGGTTGTAATGGGGCTTAGGTAAGGGTAGGACAGTTTGGATAGTAGGCTTTACTACTTGAAGTTAGGCATATATTTCCAAATCATTCTACCATTTTTTTTTCTTCACCTTTTCATTCTGGAGATTCTCAAACATTAACAAAAGAACTAAGAAGATATTATTTATCAAGATATTATTTATCGTTTTTTTTTTCTTCTTTTCTTCTTTTTTATTTTTCTATTTTTTTTTCTTTATTTTTTTTGTGAGAATCACCACCCCAAACTTAAAAGGTTGCTATCCCATGAGCAACCCCAAACTTAGAATTTGATCAAGACAAGACAAAAATTTTCTACCTAACTCCAAGTAAGGTGATGTAATTGAAGTAGGGTTTTTGTTTTGTAATGTGGCTAGTAACCAAAACAAAGGGGCAAGGCTCAAAGGGACTAGCAAAGGATAAGATTTTCATAGGGTAGTTAGAAAGGCTCAAACGACCAAATAAAATTGCCTCAATGTATGCATAAATTACAAGTGATGCAAGTCAGAATTAGTGCAAGTTCTGAAGGGATAATACATGTCTGGATAATCACACAACAAAGAATTTAAGTGTTTAGGCTCAAAAGCTCACAGCTAGGATAATAAGAGAGAGTATGAACTATCTAAATGATGCCAAACATGCTACTACAAAATTTATTTAGTGTTTTTTTTTTTAATTGCGAGTTAGACTAAAACAACCAAGCAGTAATCAACAATGCATGAATTAGTGAAACTTATCGAATTGAGCAATGATATGAGCAAAGAAATATAATTTAAATTTCAAAATGTCAAACATAAAACTTAAGACCAAATGTAAGTTGTTAATAATTCTTCATCATAGTGCACGCTTATACACAATTAGAAAGAAACACATCCAAATAACAAAAATAAGATTGCAAAAATTAAAAGTTACCTCTACCTGTGGTTTGCCTCCCACGAAGCGCTTCTTTAAAGTCATTAGCTTGACGTCTCAACTATTGTCAAGGTGGCATGTATGACAGGAAGAACACATCATCCTTCTCACCAAGAGATACATATTTCAAGTGAAGAGGAAATTGCTTGAGTTCAATTAGTGGTGTCTTTTTCTCTGAGGGCTTGTCTTCATTCCTTTTCAACTCCTCCCATCTAGCAGGAAAATGGGGGGAGTAGGATGGTGCTGCTTCTAACATGGCCAAGACCTCTTCCACCTTTTGATATTCACTTTCTTTAACAATGTCTTGGGGTAGGCATAACACTCTTTCTAATGGAAAACTGGATGCTTGATGCTTCATTTCTTCGTTGACTATCGCATCTAAGATCTCAATTCGATTGCACTCTTCTCTTTCTTTTGAATATTCCATGGCTTTTAAAATGTTAAAAGTGACAGTTTCTTCATTTACTTTTAAGGTTAAGGTGCCATCTGCCACATCAATCATAGTTCGCCCTGTTGCTAAGAATGGTCTCCCCAAAATCAAAGGAATGTCATAGTCCTCATCCATGTCTAGTATCACGAAATCCACTGGAAAAATGAACTTATCCACTTTAACCAACATATCTTCCACCACTCCGTAGGGGTGTTTCATCGAGTGATCCGCAAACTGTAACATCAGTTGTGTGTCTTTGACTTTTACAATGCCCAGTTTTTTGTATATTGAAAGGGGCATAAGACTTACACTAGCCCCAAGATCACACAAAGCCTTCCCAAAAGTTCTATTTCCAATAGCGCACGGGATTGAGAAACTTCCCGGATCATTGAGCTTCGGTGGCAGCTTCTTCTGTAGTATAGCACTACACTCTTTGGTAAGCATAACTGTTTCACCGCCGATTTTTCTTTTTTTTCGACAACATCTCCTTCATGAACTTGGCATATGTTGGCATCTGTTCTAGTGCTTCTGCAAAAAGAATGTTAATATGTAATTTTTTAAAAACATCAAGAAACTTACCAAATTGTTTTTCAGTTTCTTTCCTTCTTAATCTTTGATGGAATGGAAGTCGAATTTCTGGTTTTGGCAGTGGTTCCCTTTTTTGTACCACAGGTTCTTGTGCCTTTTCAAAAGCGATGTGATCCTCAATTGATGTCGATGTGGCCATTTCCTCTAGGTGGGTTGAAGTCAGAGTACTTCTACTCTGGTTGGCTTCAGGTGGAACTTGTTCACTCACCTTGCCACTCCTCGTGGTCACTGCATTAACATTGTTTCGTGGATTCGGAACTATGTCACTAGGCAGATTTCCAGACGTTCTTTGTGCCATTTGTTGAGCAAGTTGACCCACTTGAGTCTCCAGATTCTTTACGGATGCAGAGTGATTTTTCTGGATGGCTATTGACTCTTCAATGAAAGAACTTGTGATTGTCGCGATTTTCTCTATAGCACTCTCCCAAGCAGCCTTTCCAGGTGGAAATTGGTTTGTTTGAGCTCCTTGTTGTTCCTGAGATCCACCTTGCTGATCTCTCCAAGAAAAATTTGGATGATTTCTCTAACCAGGGTTGTACGTACTAGAGTAGGGGTTATTGTGCCTGTTGTTATTACTCACAAAATTCACCTGTTCTAGTTCTTCTACCTCATTATCATCCAGTGCTACACAAACTCCAGTTTTATGTGCTCCTCCACAAAGGTTACAATTAGTATGTTTTAGTAATTTGACAGAAGCCACTTGGGGTTGTATATTTAGCGCTGCCATCCCCTTCTTTATCTCAGCGGCAATAACATTTTTTATCTATTCTGAGAGCAACGTCCCTTGAGCCAACCCAACCTCATAAGCATTCAATTCCAGCATACCACTTTTGATTTGCTTTCGCAGTTTTTTTTTTTTTCTAGATCAAAGAAAAGTTCAGTTGAGGACTCGCCTCACATACAAGGTTAGCCAAAGTATGAGTAATGAACAGTTAAAGAAAGATAAATAATTAAGTAAAAATAAAAGTGTTTCAAACAATAATTCTTTTTTTTTTCATTTAGAAATAAAATAATAGAGAAAATTTTATTGCAGAGCAAAAAATTTCAATTCAGTAAATAAATTAAATTCAATAGTGATATGGCAATCCCCGGCAACGGCGCCAAAAACTTGATAGCGTTTCAGCAAGTGTACTGAATCGTTGCAAGTAATAATAAAACGGTAGTACCGAGTGTCGAACTCAAGGATTGTGTTTTACTATTAAATTATATTTAATTACTAAAATTGAACAAAGAGGTTCCCAAGTTGATTGAAATAATGTTTGAAATTAACAACAATAATAAAATTGATCTTTTATAATGAGAAAAATGTCAGGGATGAGTTTCACTTCGAATCCAACCTTGGTGTCTAATTTGATCCTAGTTACTGAATTCCTTTATTGAATTATTATCGAATCCTCTTTATTATTCTTGCCCTAATGTCTTAGTGACAGAACCTTAAATTCCAAAGTAACCCCTAATTCCTTAGTAGATTTAAGATTAGAATTAAGCATTAGCGTATAGAAATTCTCTTATAAATTATTGCTTTGCAACTAATTTAATTGGTTTCATTACCTGCATCTATCCCTAGACTACAAATTCATGAATTTCTCATCTCAAGCATTCGTAAAGTCCACTTCCGTTTCAAAATACAAATCGTAGAACATTTTAATGTTGATCAAGCAATAAAAAGCATTAAGCACAGAGATGAGAAAAATAATTCCATAAACTCATTCATATAACTAGAAATCAAATCAAAAAAATAAGGGTTTCATCTGGTTACACTCATCCCTAACAAATAGGCTTTAGTTACTCATGACAGAGATACAAAAGATAGGGATTAAAGAAGAATTACAAGAATGATTCATGGATGATTCTTGATAAAACTGCTTCAATGGCGTTAGAAACGGCCGTCTTTGAGTTTCTATGCTAGGGCACAAGTCTCCCAACTTCCCAAGAGTCAAAAAGATCGAAAAAAACAGTAAAAAAATTGCATTTTTATGATTGCTGATGCGCGTCACGCGCTCCAGGCGCGCAGGGCGCGCGTTGGCAGTACTAAACAGCGGGAAATGCGCTCCAGGCGCGCAGGACGCGCTCTAGGCGCACATCATCTGTTGTCTGACGTATTTTGCATTTTCCCCATCTTTCGAGTCTGAATTTGGTCCCGTTGTCTTCATGAAAGTTGTAGATATAGATCTTAGCTTTCATTAGCACTTGGATTGACTCCAATTAGACATCTCGAACTCCCGATATGGTTGAAATACTCCATATAGGTCATGTTGATTTCTCACCAAAATTCAGCACTGCACTAAAACAAAGTAACAACGCAAAACTACGAAAAATCTCTACTTAATTAAGCAAATAAGAACAAAAACATTTCATTAAATCAAATAACTAAAATCAACAAAATATATTAAATAACTCATTAAATTAACTAATGATTAAAGATAAATAAGACTTAAATCAATAAATATTATGCATATGATGAAGAGTCATCAACAATACATAGAAAAACAACGGAAGAAGAACGGTTGGTAGAGAAGAAAAATAAGGGTTTGGTTCCGGTGGTGGTAACAGGTGTGTAGCAAACTTGCTCTGTTTGATATACAAATTTAGTATATTACTCCTACCACTGATTTTGTTATTTTAATATATAATTTGAGTAGTTTTATCTTCTTTGAGAGTTACTTTGGCATACCCAATTTAGTGGAAGGTTGTTATAAGGTTGTTATAGAGTTGTTATTGTTGATTGATATTCCTTATTGTTATTAGGAAGACTCTTGGTGTACCCATTAATTATTATAGTGAAAGTTTTTACTGGATTAGGTCCTGTGGTTTTTATTCTCTCAATTTGAGAGAAGTTTTCCACGTGAAAATTGTGTTTGTCTCATTTTTAATATTTCTGTCAATTATTTTGGCTCTGTGGAATTGTATTTTCTGTTTGACCATTTGTTTGCATAGGTGGGGGAAAAAATATTCCGCATTATTGAGATAGTTATCTCTAATTATCTCTAGTTTTTTCCAAATAATATCACTAAAACAAACACAATTAAAAGAGTTGGGTCTAATGCAAGAAGTAGATTATGACAACGTGATAAACTCATACTTAAATCTTTGATAGAGATTTGATATGGTGTCTTTTGATATGGTGTCCGACAAAGTTTCCATCATGTTTTTCTCTAATAGAGGAAGCATGTAAAGAATAAAAAATAGCATCACTAAAAATTAGAATGAAATGATCATAACTATTTAAAAGTTACATACAAAATGATTCGTGGCTGCTTGCTTTTTTTTATAATATATAATTTTTTTTTATAATGTATATAATGAAACTAATATATGTAGTTATGAATTAATTGTCATTTCTCAACAAAATTTTGTAAATTTGATCTATGAACATTCAATTTAATAATTGAGTCTATTAAACTTGTTAGTACAAAGAAGTTTGAGCTATAAAATTTCAATTTTATCATTAGTGTCAATATATATATCAATTGTCTTATATAAAAATATAGATTGTGTTGGGTCATGAGATAATCATTAAGATCATTACATTGTGTTAAGAATAATCACACAAATAAGTTGGACATCACATATTTATCCAAAACCTTAAGTTAATGTGGGATTTGTTTACTTACATTTGATATACCTACAATATATTCTTTAAGTGTGAGTCAATTTGTTTATCTAGATATGCTTCCCTCAAACATAAGCTTTTTTCATCCACTTGCACAATCGTTGGAAACACAACAACGGGATACGCCGACTAAACACCCCTGATCAGGAAGACTTTCGTTACAAATAATCGGTCACATCAAATCATCGCTCTGATAACACTATTGGTTCATGAAAGGGTATGAGTGATGAGATCATGCGTTTATTAAACATGTGGAAGGAAACTTACCCAAAAAAAACATCGAAAAAAAAAGTTGGGTTTCATTGAATGTTATGGGCCTAAATTATTTTAGCAACATTTCCTACAAAACTTATATTTCACACATCAAGATCAAATTCAACATCTATAATGGTAAAAAATAGGATGAAACTTGACCACAAATTATTATTATTTTTTTTTACTATTTTATGGGGCTAATTAGAATAATAGTTAAATAAAATAAATAGAGACAAACAATAAGGGATTGCTGGAAAAATGTCTCTTGGCTTTTCTTTGATTGTTTTGTAACTATTTTCTAACTAAGAGCAGACAAGACAATTATTAAAGAACAATCACACAAGTGGGTTGAATACCACATCTTTATATTTAAAATTTATTTTATATTTAATGTGAGACTTTTATACTCACACATGATATACCAACAAATGGGTGACATCAAATTCTTCTAACTATCAATGCATATATAAAGTTGAATATAAGTAAATTAAAACTTGGGAAACAACTCAAAAACTTGAACACTTAATTTATAGATTATGAACAATGTGTTGGGGAGCCGGGGGAGTGCGGTAGAAATAACTAAACAAATGTTTGAAGATCGCAAGAGACTTTGACACCAAATCTCCATCTAAAACCCTAAGGCATTAGACATATGAGTCACCACTCTTCTATATCTAACATTTAGCTCATTATTAACCAATGTGGGAATGAAACACTCACGTGTGCTTCTCCCACCTCAAGTGTGCTTCTCCCACATACTATACTTGCACCACCGTTATTAGCAACGACATCGGCTTTTTGACTACAACAATGTTATTAGTAACGATATCGGCTTTTTGGCTACATTGCTACAAAGACTTTCGATATAAGGATCCACTTATGCTTCTCACCAAGTTGTACCAAGGCTCTAATACCACTTATTTGGGGAATTTGATGGAGTTTCAAGCGCAACAATGGGCCAAATGTTCCAGGACCACAAGAGATTTTGACACCACATCTCCACCAAAAATCTTAATACATTACATATATGAGTCACAATTCTTATCTATCCAACATTTATCTCATTCTTAGTCAATGTGAGACTTAACCACTAACACTTGAACCAAACAATTTAATCTTTAAGCTTATATCACATTATTTTCTTTTATATTATACTCTATGTTAGAGTGTTGTGAGATGTAGTTTAAATATTTTCTTTAGAGAGTATGGTGTATTGGGGGCCATGGAGAATTTTAAGTGGAAATTGATATTGCGAAATTAAACAACAATCAGAGAATAACACTTTTTAGAGAAAAACAACAACTAGAGAATAACACTTTTTGAAAATTATTAAAACCCATAGACTTCTCTCAAATACTCTACACTCCCAATAGAATACAATCTCCAAAGGGAATATCTAATGGAACTCTAAAACAAGAGAGAAAAGGTTAGATATAAAGTTAAAATGTTTTTGACTGGTGCAATTTGTAACGAAGAATTAGATCCATATATATATATATATATATATATAGCATTGACTTTTCTCTTCCTTTATAATTTTAAATATTGTTCGACTTTTCAATATTCTTCAATTTCAACTAAGCCCCACACAACTTATTACTAGTATGTCACTACACAGTATATAAACTTGACTTTTTTTATATATAAATTTAAATATATTTTAAATTAAAATAAAGTTGTACTTGAGTCAATATAAATATACAATACAATAACATTAAAAGTTAATATTTTCTTTGAGTTACCACGGGTATAGGTACAAAGTTTTCATCGTCATTTAACAGTGACTAATCTTTGTTAAGGAACTTATTTGTCCATACACAAGATTTAGGAATCAAACCCTTAATCATTTGTTTAGAGAATCCAAATCTCTTACCACGAGGGACAACTCATTGTATAAAGGGCCCAAATTCTTTACCATTTTAACCCAAACCTTATCGTTATCGTATTTATCCCCTATTGTCATAAATTCTTTTTGCTATTTATTTGTTAGTGTACCTATCAAATTCCTTGAAGGTGATTGCATTGATCGTGAACATTTTGGACATGGAAATGCATCTTGTACATCTTCCACTAAGTCTCAAAGTTCACGATCTTGTGAGATAAAGAAACTCTTCAGCCTGTCCTTCCAATACTCAAATCGTTCACCATCAAACAAAGGTGGCCTATTAATGTTTCCTTAAGTAGCTTCTTCACAAAATCCAGATATTGTTAAATCTTTTGATCTTTGTTCAAACACTGTAACTTGCTAATTTTTTAAATCGGACTTTTGATGTCAATTGAAGGTGCAAACACGAGAACGAGAGTTGAATGGTGTTTGACTAAGTTGGATTCTTTTTTTAATTTATTTAAAACCTATTCGGGTTTGGTGACTTACTTCAAATAAAAGTAATAACAATTGGGTTAAGTGATTAAAGGCAAAAGTAAAACAAGAACTGTAGAATTAAAATTATACAAGAATTTATCCTGGTTCACCACCAAATTGGTAGCTACGTCCAATCCCCGCACTCAAAAGAATTTAATCTATTAATTCAAAACTTGAATTACACACTTTCTCACCCTAAATGTCAATCTTCTCAAAACAACCTGACACCTACAGACTTTTTAAGGAACACAAAAACCTTGACTCTACAAAGAAAACAATGACTCATTATGATGAATGTATCTAGTTCCTTTTAAAAACCAATGACTCATTAAGATGGAACTAGTTCCTTTTAAAAACCAATGACTCCTCATATAAGATACCTAATGCAACTTGGACATACTCTTAACATATATGGGTCATTACATTCCACTAATCTTGCTAAAAGCATTGTCTTCGAAGTAAAAATTAAAAGTCAAAGTAAAAAATAATAGAGAATGTTGTTTATGGTCAACAAAAATAATAGAGCTAAGTGATTCAATTTGGACAAGCCAAATCAACATTTTTTATGAGCCCAATTCCACTCTAGTTGGAGTTGGAGATGATGTTAATTAACTCGGCCCATAACATCCCTCCATTCCTGTAAATAGAATTGTCAATAAAATTTTAAATCCTTTTTCTTAAAATATTTTGTGAAAAAAATCAAAAAAATAATTTTCTTAATTTTTTTAATTTAAAAAATTGTAAATTATTTTTATTACTAAACACACAAAATTTTTTAAAAAAATTTAGTACAAGAGAATAACTTTTTTAGAGTTTTTAACTATGAATTTTTTTTTTTTCATTCCACGAAGTGGGATCAATAACTATACTTGTAACTCACCTTGTCCGCAAGCTAGATGGAAGTCAAAAATTCAAATGTATGGTTTTTTTAAGCCCATATCCAAAATCCTTCAGCAAGCGGTAAGTGTTGTGTCCCAATTTTCATCAGATTTTCAGGTAGAGTCGCCAGAAGGCTGGGCCCATCATTCACATTTGGTAGTAAAAGAAAGTAACCACAAACGTCAAGGCAACTCCATGCACGAGATCGCCAATTCGCCATGGCACCCAAGGCCAACTAGAAGAAGCACCAAGGTCGGCGCCCCTTACCGTGAAAGAAACCGTTGTTGAAGGTGTTGAGAATGGAAAAAAGCAATTAATGATATCAGAAGAGAGGAATTCGTATGCAGAAAATGTGAAGCCATTTAAATGTCGTAATTAGAGACGGCAGAGCACGACAGAGCATGAGCTCGTTGAAACTATTCCACCAGCCAAGGATCGAAGATGTGGATGGAAAAATCAGGGAGATCAGAAGAATGAACGGAGTTGTTCACAACAAACGTGAGGTTTTTATTTTGCGTCAGTTTATGCGAGGAAAAAAACGCTCTCTTCGATAATATGCTTTTTATGTTCCTCAAAATAATCCGAAACAGGTTTCGAAATGGTGGTGAAATGTGGTTTTAGCTTCAATGGATCTGGATCCTTAAAGGACTCAACAACAAAATCCTTGTGTTCTTTGATGTCTTATATGATTGGATCGGAACTGACAGAAAAATCGGTTTCAACATTGACGAGGTCCTGTGATTTCCCCGTTTCTTTTTCATCGCTCAGTGTTGGTGTGAATGGTTCTTGCGATTTCACTGTTGCACTATTACTTTGTATTGTTGGATTAAGGATTAGTGATAGAAAATCACTGCAGATGAGGGTGGGTTCTATTAGATGTATTTGATATGGATAATGGGATTGGCGATGATGTGGCTACTAGTAAAAATTAAGGTAGTAATTTGGTGAAAGTTGTGGGAAGGGATGTTGGTTGTAATGGGTGTTGAAGTTGCAAACCCATTCTGATGAGTTATGGTTTCCAAAGTGGGTGAGGCTTGGTGTGAGTGAAGATGATATGGTGGAAAATGTATCAACACAAATTGACATGTCACGAAGGCAAGGCTCTTGATACTGTAAAATTTGATAGAGGAAGGTAGAGAGGAGAGTCCATGACAATGAAAATATTAATGTAATCTATCTTTATTAGAGGTACTTCAATGGAGGACGAAATATTCTAAAAAGACTAATACTAAAAAGCTATTAGAAAATAACTACTTTCTTCGATTATTTTCTTAGCTAATCGTTACAATCACTAATTTCTTATTTATATCATACGAAAAAATATATTATATCATTATAATCACTAATTTCCTATTTATATCATACGAAAAAAACGATATTCTAACAAACTAAATAATGAATCATCATAATAAGTTTATCTAGATTCTTATAAAAACTAGTCACTCTCCTGTTGGACATACTTTTAACATATTTGAATCATAAGACGGTTTTTTTTTTTTCAATATTTTTATTTTATAAAAAATTATCTAAATATTCCTTTTTTCAAAATTGTATATTTAAATACTTTTTTTTTAATTATAAGTAGCTATTTGAAATGTTGACTTCCTAAAGAGTTAAAAAATATTTTTTTTTTAATTTTTATTCAAATAACAAAAATAATATATATAATTAATATAATTCATAAAAATACATAAATATAAATTTTAAAATTGTCCAAATATTACAGTCAACTCTAGTCAATCTATGTAGTTTAAAATTTGTATTAATGCATTTTTATATTATCTTTGTTATTTGAATAAAAATTGAAAAAATTGAATTTTCTTTTAAAAAAAAACCTTTGGGAAGTCGTCATTTGAAAAGTGGGCTTCCTTAATGAAGTTGTCATTCCAAATGGCGACTTGTAACTTAGTGAAAAAAAGAATATTTAGATATATAAATTTAAAAATGGAGTATTTCAGTTTTTTTTTTTTTTGAAAAAAGGGTTTTTTATAAATAAACTCTCATAACACAGATATATTTGTGAATTTTTTACATTTAGTTTTAGTTAAATTACTTACACCAAAAATCGATCGTTAGACTTTACTTATCCTAAAGCTAATAGTATTTCAACTTAAAAATAAAATTTTAAACAGTTTTACATGTTTTTCGTCCTCTTTAACATAATTTCACAAAGCCTTGTTTCATAGTCACATAGATAGATACACCACCATTGATGAAATGTTGTGTATCTTGTGTGTTTTATCTAAGATAAGTGCATAAGGTATTCTAGATGGCAATTGCACAAGATAACTCATTTGAGGATAATTCCTTAGCAATTTTTATTCAATTTTTTCTATGTCGTTGAGCTATATTTTCTCTTAGATGATTTGATTTTAACTTCATATTTGTGTAAAGATATTTTCTCCTTTGTTCATTAATTAAGAAGTTGAGTTCTTTTTCTCTATTACTGCAGAGAAGCCAATGGCTATGAATTCCACTATGAGATTATCAAAGTTTGTTATATCCTAAATGATTTTACATTGCTTCTGCATTGTTAGATTTGATACATAAACCTTCTTAAATTTTATTTTTAAGCAAAAATAGCGCAAAAGTATCACAAAATTATCCCAATAATTCATCTACGTTGGCACCTCAAACCAATGATCTATCATTTTTAGCAAACTAAAATTATTATTTGAAAGAAAAAATAAATAAATAAAAACAAAGGGTATAGAGGACTAAGCCAAAATACAAAAAAAAAAATTAATAGAGATACAAACTATTGCCTCATCAAAAACCTTTTAAGGAAAATCTAAAGGAATAAAACCATAGAAAATGACAAAAATGTCTTGTAAAACACAACAAAAATCAACAAAATTTATATTAAGAAACACCAATCATGTTTCTAGTTAAAACATAAAAAAGTACTAGTTGAAATTATCCAACCAATAATTTGATAATGTGGATACCCAAATTAGCAATCATGTCAATGCACTGATGTGTTTTTATGTAGAGCTAAGTAGATAATAAATCTCATTCTTTTAGACAATTAAGCCATCTATTTCTTACATACCAAGACAAAAGGTGATGATTCTTGAAAGCACAATTAATTAATTGAGAATTAGATTTAATCCATACATAAGGTCACCCCTTCTTGTAAGTTATTTCAATACAAATAATGAGCTTAATAAATTCAACATGTAGAGTAAAAGAGAAACCCAAATTCATGGCAAAATGGCATAAGTGTTATCCCTGAAGATACCACCACAAGCAACAGGCCTAGGACAATTAATCATTGTCTCATATGTAAACACCTAATCTAATAAGATTTGGGAGGACGCTCGATCACTTCTTTTATAATAGGTGCCTTAAGAGGATGGGTATTAACTAGGAAAGACTTGAGAATTTGAAATTCCTTAATAGAAGAAGAGGTTGTGATATGAAAGGGATTTCTAGATTTAGAAACATTAGCAGTAATCTTATTAATGGTTGTTTGAATAGCAAGTATCTTTCCATCAAAGCGGGTTTGATTTCTGCAAACCCAAATTGTCTCAACATTAAAAATGATGCTACATAGAATTACATCTCTACATTCTTGAGACTAGATTTTTTTCAAAAATAGCCACAAGATTATTCACATAGCGATTATCAATCCAAGTATGCAAAATAGAGGTTAAGAAAGACCATGATTTTTTATCCAAAAAACAAGAGAGAGAAAGGTATGTGCTGGTTTCTACCACATGACGACAGAGCTCACATCTAGATACCATTTTATAGACTCTAGAAAGTAGATTATCATCTCTAGGGATCTTATGATAAAACAACTTCCAAAATCTTTGAGATTCATAAGCGGTAATGCATTGACACCAGATGGATTTATCCCATAGGAAATACTACCGAAAGGCTTGTAGAAAACGTATGCCTCATTGAAATTTAAGATCCTATAATTGCTTAACTTCAACACCAAATGATACCCAAAATAAATAATGAAAATAAAAATCTTGTGAAGTAAGACAGCCAACTCAAGATAATTAGTCAAAAGACAATAACGAACTCTATAGTGACCATCTTGAATAAAATAATTAGCAATATCTTGAAGATGCGAAGGCTTCTTCATCAATTTTAAGAATAGAAAACAAGGTCATCGAACCACGTATTCATTTTCTTTCCATTTTTCTCATTTTTCAGTAAACCCATTTTTTTTACTTCCCCTTTTTCATTTTCCATCTAGTATCTCAGAAATTGTTTTGCTTCTCTCTCTCTTGTTATTCATTTAAAAACAAGCACATTAGGTTTAATGAAATCGACATCTCAAATCTCTTCAATGGTCCCAAAGTAACGTATGAATGTCGTTCCAAGGTTTGTATCTTTGGAGATAAAGAAATGAAAGGACTCAGCTATGACCATAATCCCCCTATTTTGTATGGTACTACTATCATCTTGATATTTTGTGTAGAATGTAAAATTATTGATATTGTAGTCAGTCAAAGTTATGGTATCAAAGTAAGGCCCATTTGCTAGCCATTTTAATGTATAAGAAAATGTATTGTTGGTTAAAATGGTTTCTTTGAACCATTTTAAGAAAGTCTTTTTATGCTCATTCAACAACCGTTTTTCATTCATTATAGGAAATTTTCTTTCACAATGGTTTTATGAGTAGAAAGGCATGGTTGAACCTCATCAGTGTTATTCAATATATACTAATGTGCTTGAAGTACTTCCTTCCATCCCATGCTCTTAAGTTTTAAGCCTCGTATACCATTACTCACATATGTTCCCTCATGATGAGATCTAGGAATTCCTATGGCTTTTGCTTTTGACATATAGTCAGAACAAAACTCAATAGCTTCTTCTAGTATGTACCTTTCAATAATAGATACTTCATGACAGTGTGGATTCTTATCATATCCTTTTAAAATCTTCATGTATCACTCGAATGGATACATCCAGCTCAAATAAACAGTACCACATAATTTAATCTCCCTAACTAAATGAACAATTAAATGAACCATGATGTTAAAAACAAAAAAAAAAAGGAGGAGGAAAATACATTTTTAGTTGGCACAAGATAATAGCAACGTCGTTTTCCAACTCATTTGATATTTGAGAATCAATGACTTTGCTACAAATAACGTTGAATAATAAACACAACCTAGTTAAAACATATCTTACTATTTTAGGCAATATGCTTTGTAAAGCCGTAGGTAGTAGTTGTTGGATCAATATGTGGCAATCGTGAGACTTTAAGCCAACTAATATCAAATCTTTCATTGAGACAAGACTCTTGACAATTGAGGAGTAGCCATGCGACACTTTTATTCCTCATAATCACTCACAAAAGGACATCCTCTCCTTTTTTGACAATGTATGACCAGCACGAGATAAATATATTCGTTTACTTGTTGATTGTGGAGCTAAATGTTGTCGTATACCTATCTCAACCTTATCTAGACGAGAATTTAAGCCATCCGTTTTTCTACCCTAGATGTTGAGAAGTGTTCCTATTACACTATTACACACAATTTTCTCCACATGTATCCTATCAACGCAGTGTCTTACATCTAGACTAGACCATTAAGGAAGATCAAAGAACACATACTTCTTCTTTCATATATTTTCTCATATGTCTGTTTTTGGTTTTTCCAAAGATAACGTTGATATCCTTAATATGTTGATAAACTTGTTCTCCAGTTAAGGCTTTATGGAAAAATTTCATGGTCTTGGTGTCCATTAAACGCTTTTCTCAACTTACAATAATACTATAGCCACACAAGTTTCCATATGTAGGAAAGTCATTGATGATGTAAACTAGCATTGCATGTATCTTAAAATATTAACAGTAATACCCATCAAACACATCAACACCTTCCCAAGGCATTCTCAAATCTTCAATCAATTGACTTAGAGAAACATCTATATCATTTTCAGGTTATCTTGGACCTAAAATCATCATAGATAACATAATGTCTTTACGCTTCCTGCAAATCCAAGGAGGTAGGTTATAGATAACTAGTATAACACACCATGAACTACGGTTACTACTTAAGTTCATATGGATTCCATCTGTAGCAACTCCAATCCTAAGGTTCCTTGGCTCATTTCCAAACTCCATGTACAAATCATAAATTTTCTTCCATTATAAAGAATCAACTGGATGGAGGAATTGCCCATCAAGATTCCTCACATCGGCATGCCATCTTACATTAGTTGTATCATTTATATTAGCAAATAATCATTTGAACCTTGGAACTATTGGAAGATACCATAACACCTTCGCAGGAGACCTCTTTGTACTTTTGTCACCATCCTTCATTTTGTAGTGTGATAGTCCACACCTAGGACACTTATTGAACTGTTCAAACTCATTTATATACAACAAACGCCCATTAGGACATGAATGTCTTTTCCTATACTCCATGCCCATTGGATACAATATCTTATTTGACTCATAGTTATGATTTGACAATGTGTTACCTTCTGGGAGCATTTTTTTTTAAACCATTCGAGTAATTCAGTGAAACTTTTATTTGTCCATCCATTTCTCGCCTTCAAGATGAACAGTCTTGGCACTGCAGACAACCATGTGAGTTTAGTGTATCCCGTATACAATGTCTCTTCCTTGTCACTACACAAATTATCGTATACATGTGCGCGATTAAAGGACTCTTGTCCATTATCATGTCCTTTAGTTGATTGCTAATATCCACATTAACTTTCTCTCTTTTTGAGGTATTTGACATGTTTAATGAAACACCTTGCCATATCCATCAGGTATAATTCACGTCAATCCCGGAACAAATAAGATGAGTTCGTACTACCTCAAAATGTAATGTATTTTCATTCAAACAAATAACACAAGGACAATAAAATCTTCCTTTACTTTTTAAAGGAAATTGTAAACACTCTTAAACTCCCTTTTTATACTTTTCACTCAAACAATTAGCATTCATCCAATTGTGATCCATAACTACTTCTGAAAAAATATACAATGATAAAATGATCTTAATCACATTTTAAGAGTCATATTTCTACATAAAAAAAATTAATTTGACAATGCTTTGAAACATCTATGTCAAAAGAATTTGACATAGATGTCTTATCTCATATATAATTACATCAAAATAACTAATTATCTGCAATGTATATTATATCCTCAAGGTGACATTGCTCAAAGTCAAACCTTATCCTTTATAAAAAAAAAAAAAATAATTCTTGTCTACATCGTTTCTTTGATAAATGTCGCTTCCTTTTTGCTGTAATTTTCTATCTCAAATATATTTGTATCATTATATGAATATGTTAATTTTGTAACTTCTTAGAATCTTTGTATCTTATATCACTTAATTTAATTGTTTACTATTGCAGCCTTTATTCAAACATGTCATTTGAGAAATATTACGGGGAACAACCAATTGAATCACTAAGAAAGAAAGGAATGTTACTTTCCTATAATACACATGGGAACACATTATAGATATATAAAACATTATATTTGCATAATTTCTAAGAAAATTGTGTATTTAACCTACCTTTACTTTGGTTCAATTCTAATGTGAAAAAAATAGGACCATCAGAAATTCTAATCTTATGACAGTTACATTGAACATCAGTTTCAATTAACAGTTTTGGTAAAATTGGCACCATAAAAACACATTGCAAACTAAACATCTATAAAAATAAAAAGTAAAGAAAAGCAATATATTAATACATAAAAAATTAGATAAATGGGTTTGGTGATGATATGAAGGACATTTGTGATGTGAACAATGTAGACATTGCATTACCTCTCTACAATTTATGAGAATAGTGAGTTTAGGGAGCAGCCAAAGTGACTCAAACAATTAGCATTGATCTAATTTCAAAAACATTATCAAATTTATCATCTCCACCTCAAAATCAATCACACATTAAAAACTCAAAGGAACTTGCAATACACTTCATTTTGTCTCATCACAAATTCTTCTGTCATAATCCTTATTCAGAAATGAACCCTCCTTCTAAAACAAGTCAAATCATAGTATTATCTACGTGTGCAGTTTGCTACACTTCATTAAGTTCAAAAATCAAAACATTTTCCTCCAATACTAAGCCAGTTCTATAACATAAACATGCTAGGATCAAATTTCTTCTTATAGATCTAAACGACTAGATTAAATTAATTGAACCAAGAGTGTGTCAACAAGAATTCCCAATAAACAGCTCTACCCGTCAAATTATTTAAGCAAGACAAAACCAATATGTATTACCAGAAAAATCCACACGTAACACTCAAACTATGTTGATTTGGAGTCATTTTCAACAAATAAAATACAAGGGACACACAATTACTCAGATATTAATTGTAACTTAATTAACCAAAACAACAAACAGCACCTGAGGTATCATGAAAAGACACATCAAATAAACAACAACACGACATAGTTCCAATAGAAATAGAATATTCAAATAATATTTCAAAATGTTGCATCTGTATGAACAAACAATTCAACTAGAAATACAATGCATAAGATTCAAAATCAAACTAACTATTAATGCAATCACCGCTTCCTTCAATCATAACCATCAATGTAAAGACCAAACAACTCATATCCACAATCAATAAATTCATATCTCAAAATTTCAACCATCCAATTAATAAGTTGACTATGATTCTCGTGCAAGGAATCCATTTCATACAATAACCAAGATGGATTGATAATGATTTAGGAACTTAGGGTACTTGATTTGAACCCATTAGTAGTAGTTAGTGTGGGTGGACCTTTCGTTGAAGTCTCATAGTCGAGGTACGGTTCTACGGTTCACAAACATTTTCTTTTCTAAATACACCATTTCCCTCTATTTTTAATGTCTCCAAATTGCTCTCTCATTTTTGAAATACACCACCTTTAATTAAGTGCACAAATATATCCATAGTTTGAACTTTGAACTGCTAAATAAGAATTTATTCATGCAATTTAGTGTATTTTGGTTAACTAGCCCATTAAATTTCATTTCATTCTATTCAATTTCACCATATAAAATTTATTCACGTATAGTCATATTAAAGATAACAATTAGAGCTATAGTCTATAGGTATATTGGTAAATTGCAAGGGATATATAAAAATTTATCCATGTTTGAGTCTAACCGTTACAACTATAAGTACTTATACTGGTATGGAAACATTTAAAATGGTCTTTGTCTTGACAATAAACAAGTACAAGAAAAGCAAATGGAATTAGCCACACAAAAAAGAAAAAAGGAATCAACCCATAAGTTAGTTCTATATGACACAATATTTGTTGGGACTTTTTGCAACAACGTTAATGTTTCTTTCAATCCTAACTAAAAAATAGCAATCTCATGTCTAACACTTTCTATATAAATAATAAAAACCTGAAAGAGAACAAAAACTTAACAACAATCTAAAATCTATAAATAAAATTATAATAAATTAAAAATTGTTTCACTAAAATATCTTTAAGAGTGATGAAAGTGAGTGTGATATATGTGATGGTGGTGCAGGAGAATATGATTGTCATTAGTTTCCTTCTTTTTAGCTATTTTCTACTTTTATGTGTTTGGAAAACCGTTTGTTACGGCAGGGAGCACTTCAATCAATTTTTACCCAACACCACTTCTCAAATTTCTTCATCACTTCTGTAATTAATAAGAGTTTAATTAACTATTACAACATAAAACAATTTAATACTTCCATTTAATCACATCGCACAACATAATAAATTCTTCTTGTTAAATGTTACATTGAAACTATTTTAAATAATACTAAAATAAAATTCAATTAAAGATTTATAATAAAAACAATTAACACTGAAACAATTTTAAATTGCTAAGTAAGAAATAAGAATTATTATAAAATTACTAGAGAAAGCAACAAACACTTGCTCACAGAGGCCAACACTTCTTGATGGTTAAAGAAATCAACACTTCTTGACGGAAACGTTTATCGGCAGATTGAAGAGGAAGACAATGAAAATTTGTCGCCGGTGCAGAAGCAGAAAAATGTTGTGTCGACCAACTCATCATTGGCGTTGAAGGCTGAAGAGAACTCAGGGGAAAATAAAATTTACTTGCTGATTGTGAAGGAAGGAGTGAAAAAAAAATTTAGGGTGAAGATTGAAGTTCATATGAGTTTGTGCTGAAGGATGAAGTTCATACGATTCACGTTGAAGGATGAATGATGAATTCGAACTAAAGGATGAAGGCTGAAGGATGAAAGCACGGAAGGGTGAAGACTGAAGGATGAAAGCACGGAAGGGTGAAGACTGAAGGATGAAGTTCATACAATTCGCGTTGAAGGGTGAACAATGAGTTCCCACGTATTTTTCTAATTTTTCGTTTAGTTTAGGATATTTTTTTTTAAATTATTGTTATAACAATCTAATATAACATATCTAACAAATTTTTTGTGATAATCACATATTTGTCACCGCGTATTTATTACCTTAAATGTATAACAAACGATCTAAAATCGCATATGTAACAAGATTAAATTGCATTACTAAATACATGTATTATTTTAAAATATTTAATTCAAAACATAGTTAGTCTACAAAACGCTTACACTTTTATGTAAATACAACCGCTAAATCATCAAAAATATTTAATTTTTACTATAAGTACATCTAAAGTTATATCTATGAACAAAAATGTTATTTAAACACAATTTTAAACACAAATATTGTATAGCTATATGTTGTACACATTTATACATATTTATATTCTCTCTCTTCATTGAATAACAATAAAATTAAATTAAGCAGCACAATCTTTCTCTTCTCTCTTTCTTTTCTCTCTATTCCTTTTCCTCTTCATCCATCTTCTTTCTGTCTCATTTTTCTCTCTCTCTCTCTCTCTCTCTCTCTCTCTTTCTTCCTTTTGGATGAATAAGCTAATTTTTGTGTTGACCTAAATATTAAGTTTTGTGTTATTGTTATTGGTAGATTTAATCATATTGTTTTAAGTCATTAACCAAATTTATATCTTATTTGATTAGAATGCTCAAATTTTCAGTTCGAATTCATTAACCAAGTTGTTCAAAATATTAACCATGTTTCCTAAAACAATTAACCAAATTTATATTATTTGATTAGAATGACCAAATATTTTGTTCAAATCCATTAACCAAGTTGTGCAAGGAATTAACCATATTGTTTTAAGTCATTAACAAAGTTTATATCTTGTTTGATTATATTGTCCAATTTTTCAGTTCGAATTCATTAACTAAGTTATTCACAACATTAACCATGTTTCTTAAAACCATTAACCAAATTTATATTGTATGATTAGAATGACCAAAGTTTTTGTTCAAATTCATTAACCAAGTTGCGTAAGAAATTAACCATATTATTTTAAGTCATTAATCAAGTTTATATTTTATTTGATTAGAATGTTTAAGTTACTTCATAAAAAATTTGATTAAAATAAGTAAATAAAAGGAAAAAGGAGGAATTATTAAAGAAAAGAAAGATGAATATCTGAAGTTTATTTTTATAGAGGAAGAAAAAAAAAGTAAAAAAAGATAGATAAAAAAGGGAAAAGTAAAAACAGGGAGAAATTAATGGAAAAGAGAGATTGTGTGGAAAATAAAAAAAGGAGGAAATTAAATGAAGAGAGAGATTGTGTGAGAGCCACGTGAATTTGTGTTTGTATTTGTGTTTAAAATTGTGTTCAAATATCATTGTTCATCTATGAATGGCCGTGATTTGTTTCATACAACATTTATACCAACCACATATGATGGATGTTTTACCAATATATCCATTTTTTTGCAAAAACTTAACCAAAATGCCCTATTTTCAAAAGTTGTTACCAAAATGCCCTACTTTTTAGGACTAGTGGGAAAACTCTCCCTGGGGGAGCGACCTGTCAAAGGGCAAAAAATTTTCCCCTAGTAGGAGGTCGCTAGGTGGCGATGCGACCTCCCAAAGGAATTTCAAATTTGTTTTTAATTATTTTTATATATTTTAAGTAATTTTTAAATAACAATAATAATAATACATTAATAATAATAGTAATAATAATGATTACTATTATTATTATTAATTATTATTATTATTATTAATTATTGTTATTGTTATTATTATTAAAAATTGTTTTAGTTAAAAATAATTATAATTAAATTAAAATAAGAAATTATTATAATAATAAATTAATAATAATAATAATTAATAATTACTATTAATTATTATTATTAATTATTATTAATATTATTAATTGTTATTATTATTAATTATTATTATTATTATTAATTAGAAAATACATTAATAATAATAATTATATAAATAAGACAAATTACATTAATAACATAAAACAAAATACATTAAATTAAAATAGAAAATACAATAAATTGAAATTATAATTAAATTTGAGTAAATGTACCCGCAGCGTTTGGACAATGTTTTCTAGTATGACCAGGTATCCGACATAATCCACATTTTTTTTGTACTCTTTTTGTATTGTCCATTTCAGTTCTAATGCGTTTGCTTTTGGGACGACCTTTCTTGACTCTCCGCATTAGTGGATTGTGACACAACTTAATACCTTCATATTGTGGTCAATATCCTTTGTTTGGTATGGGTGTGAAGGCTTCATCATAGACTTTTAGTACCGTTTCCTCTTTGTACATATCAGGTATAAGGCTCCAATAATCATATTTTATGGTAGAACATGCTGCTCTGACATGTGAACAAGGCATATGTTTAGCTTGATATTTTCCACAATCGCACCACTTGTTAGGAAGCTTTATACTGAAGTGACCAATTGGTCGTCCTTCCCTGGAACTATTGTCTCGTGGACCATGAAAGTATGGTTGCTCGGATCAAAACTATCTACTCTATGACTATTAGATTTGCTTATTTACAATTTCATAAAATTTATGCAAGTTTCTATGTATACCTGACCAGAAGCTAAAATCGACGCGTGTCGTTTTCCGATGGTTGTAAACAGTTTCCTTGTTTTAAAATAAGTTGATTGGACTAAAGCAGTGATGGGAAGGTTGCGCGTGCCTTTTAATACTCTATTAATCAATTCCACAAGGTTGGTTGTCATCTGACCCCAACGGCTACCTCCATCGAATGCTTGAATCCAATCTTGTCGAGGTATGTTGTCTAACCATTTCAAAGCCTCCAAATTTACTATACCGATTTCTCTACGGTAGTATCGATATGTAGGCTCATTGATCGAGTAACCTGTATTAAAATAGTAGATAAAATATTATTACACTAATTATATAATGTAGGAATGAAATTATTAAAAATTACACTAATTATAAAAATTAAGAATAAAATTATTACCCATAGCAACAACTTTTTTCTTCAAAGCATTGTCCTTAAATTCCCTTGCAAAATTTTGTGAAATATGTCGGACACATAACATATGCTTTGACGGAGGATCTTGCCACCCATTATTTGGATTATTATAAGCACTCTTAATTGATTCGTGCCTATTTGAAATCATACAAATGTTGAGTTATGGAGTGACGTATTTTCTCAAATTTCTCAAAAAGAAACTCCAAGCTTCTTTTGTCTCACCTTCCACAAGAGCATAAGCAATAGGAATTACATTGTCGTTCCCATCTTATGCAACTGCTACCAATAGAGTTCCTTTGTACTTTCCATACAACCAAGTCCCGTCAACTTGTACTATTGGCTTGCAGAATTTAAACGCAAATATGCATGGAGCAAAAGCCCAAAATAGTCTATGAAAGATCCTTATCCCATTTATCAAACTATTCTCATGATAAGCTGGGATTGTTTCCATTTCAATTCTGGTTCCTATAGCAAATGTTTGCATAACCAACAACCATTGTGGGAGTTGATTGTAAGACTCTTCCCAATTGCCATAAATTTGTTCGATTGCTTTATTTTTTCCCATCCAGGCCTTTCTATAAGTAACTGTGTAGTTGTGCAAAGCCTGAATCTCAGCAATAATGACATTCACTTTGATTGAAGGATCCACTTTCACAACTTGCATTATGCTTGTACATATCAGGTTAGAATCGAGTTTCGTATGATCTTGTGACAATGCATAATTTGTGCATGTATGAGGGACATTCAGTTTACCAATCACCCACAATTCACTCTTTTTTCGTTTTGAAGCTTTACATCTAAACAAACAATTTGGATTTGAACAAGAAATAACATACCTTTCTGAATCTGATTTTTGTACCACAAAATTCATTGATTGTTTTAGATGGTAACGTTTGATTGCATGTACGCATTCGTCTTTGTTTTGAAACTTCATTCCAACTTCAAGAGTTCCATCTACTGCTGGGGCTTCATTAATGAACAAGTGATGAAATTGACTTGAATGATCTTGAGTATCTAAATTGATGCTCTTCAGGTGAGATAGTGGATTAAAGTCAGGTAGGATATGTTGATCTTCTGATTCCATATCTTCGTCAACATAAATGTCATCATCAAAATCACCAGATGATTCATCGAAGTATGTTTCATCATCGAAGTATGTTTCATCATCTTCACTCGAATCACTTTGGGGAAAACCGCATTGTAGACTTGTTGGAGTATATTGATGTTGGAGATGATAACTTTCTATATGAGTTTGTTCTAATTGAGTAGAATATGGTTCATAGTATTGTGATAGTTCATGGTGTTGTGATGGTTGATAATGTTGTGATGGTTGATAGTGTTGTGATGGTTCATAGTGTTTTGATGGAGATTATAAATCAGGTTGATAATGTATGTTTGAGGCTGATGGTTGATCAATGTTTGTTGATGGACAACCAAACTCAAAGGTTACATATAACTCGATGGTGCTGAGTTGTGATCAATGTGCATACACATCAAACATCAACTCAACATCTTCGTCGTCACAAACTTTCATCAGTTCAAACCTTATTGTATTTTCACCGAATAACACAAGGTGTCGATAAACTATATCAGTTAGGTTGACTTTGTCATCGAGCTGCAACTTTTATGTGTTGCAAGGTAAGATCGTAGAAGGCCTTTTATGCCACAACCAAGAATATATGATTTGGTTTAGACAACACACCAAATTATTTATATCGATTGAACAATATCTCTGTGATCCCCGTTTGCAACCACCATCATATCCTTATGTTCCGTCGACCTCCCAATCAATCCCACAACAACAAAACATGACACAACCGTCTCTATCATCACCTCATATACACATCCCTACCACAGAAATTCCATATCCACCAACGACTCAGTACTACATTCTGGTTCCATAAATACCAACCCCTGATCATCCAATAGAAAGTGGGCTTTTCTATAATTTGTTTGGAACTCAGTGCACAACCCCTGAGTCTGCTTATGCTGTGTTTGACTCCATGTATAATAATTCGTCTCAAACTTATATGGAAGTTGCTAGTGGTTCTAATCCACCTACAACTAACGTTCAGGATAATGATCAAGATGAACCACAAGAACCTCAACTCGTTCAAAGGGCTAGACGAGTTCAACGAATTCCTAGTGTTGAGACAAAATCTCAATTTAATGTTTTGATGAAAACAAACAAAAAGTTAATTAAGAATTCTAATTATGATTCTAAGTGTTTTGGTATTTAACATGTGCATTTGAGTGTGATAAGATAGGTATCAAAAGATTGATTCTTAAAGAATGAAGATTGACAAAAAGATTGATCTTTTGAAGACAAAGATCAATCTGAATATTTCTGCGAATAATACAAAGATCGTTCTTAGCAGTAAAAAATCAATCTGATCATTCCTGGAAGCCACATTCACTCTCATAAAGAATTAGCAAAAGAACAGTTAAAATCACACGTGTTCAAGAATTTGAAGAATCAAGGCATACTTCAAATTAAGGCATAAAGATCATTCTTTACATAAAGCAAGTACAAGTACAAAGCTACATGTAGTGAAGTACACTACTGATTTGAACTTTTTAAAAGCCTGCGCACATAACTAAAAAGAACATAATCAAGGCTGACATACTGACACAATGCATAGGGAACAAGCTGTTTCATCACAGACCAAAAGATCAATCCTGGATCAATCTATTGATGCAGCAGATCAATCTTTTGATGCAGCAGAACAATCTTAAGCTATGACAGATTTTCCAACAGCTCTTTTATGACAGTTGGATCAATCCAAGCCACACACATTCCAGAATTTGAAGAATCAAGTCATGCTTAAATAAAGGCATAATACAAAGATCATTCTTCATATAAAGCAAGTGCAAGTACAAGGCTACAAGTAGTGAAGTACACTACTGATTTGAACTATTCTAAAGCCTGCATACACGACAGAAAAGCATGTACTCAAGGCTGACATACTGTCACAAATCATAAAGTACAATGTTGTTTCATCACAAACCAAAAGATCAATCCTGGATTGATGTTTTGATGCAGCAGATCAATCTTAAGCTATGGCAGATTTTCCAACAACCCTTTTATGACAGTTGGTCCTTTTCCAACGGCCATATTAGCTGTCCTAAGCTTTCTGGAACTCTATAAATGCAACTGCAAACTGAAGAACAAAATAGAACAATCAACACCAAGCAAAAGATCAATCTTTTTTATCATACTCAAGTGTCTCAATCCCTTTTCTTATAGCTTGTTGTTTTGTTTTAATTTTTGTGTTGTAATCATTCACAATAGATGTCCATCCACAGAGTATATTTCTCAAACAAGAGTTGAGTAAATATCAAATTCTAAATAGCCTCAAAATCACCACTTTGTAACTCAAGGTTGCTTTGTCAAATCTTGAGTAAGTTGCAAAATCCTTTCACGTTTGAAAGACAACTTGTTAAAGTCTTTACAAACAGTAAGGTAGAAATCCTTTCTAAGTAGAAGGGTAGGAATTGTGTAAAGATCAAGATTGATCCATGAAAACCAAGAAGGATCTTGGTTTGAACACTTAGTGAAAAATCTCACGGTTGTGAGGACTGGACGTAACCCGGATTGGGTAAACCAGGATATATCCTTGTGTAATCTCTCTATCTCTATCTCTATTTATTTTATGCTTTACAATCAGTTTTCATTTTGATATTGCTGTTTTTTAAACTAAAGATTGATTTGCTACAAAGATAAGATTAATCTTCAGAGTAAAGATTGATCTTCATCGCTGCTAAGATCAATCTTAACCTGAGATCTAAATTTTTAAAACAGAATTTTCTTAAAAGAGACAATTATAATTCAAACCCACCTTCCTTATAATTGATATTTTTACTTCACCTAGATGTGGAACTGGAGGTCATTTAGGTGGACATTAATAAGATGTATTTTTTTAATGAATTTAATGTATTTTGTTTTATGTTATTAATGTAATTTGTCATATTAATATAATTATTATTATTATTAATGTATTTTCTTATTAATAATAATAATAACAAAAATAATAATAATAATAATAATAAATAATAATTATAATAATACTTAATAATAATAATAATTAATAATAATAACAATCATAATAATTAATAATCATAATAATACATTAATATTAATAATAATAATTAATAATAATAATAATTAACAATATTAATAATAGTAATCATTATTATTATTATTAATGTATTATTATTATTTAAAAATTACTTAAAATATATAAAAATAATTAAAAAACAAATTTGAAATCCCTTTGGGAGGTCGCATCCGCACCAACGACCTCCTACTAGGGGAAAAAATTTTGGCCCTTTGACAGGTCGCTCCCCAGGAAGAGTTTTCTCATTATCCCTAAAAAGTAAGACATTTTGTTAACAACTTTTGAAAATAAGACATTTTGATTAAATTTTTACAAAAAAGAGATATATTAGTAAAAAATCCACATATGACAATTAAACTCAATCTTAAAATAAAATAAAAGACGTAGATCCACCAAAGCTTTAAAATGGAGTGAGTAAATTAATCCATCACTGTTGTGATCAATTATAACAAAATGTCCATAAACATTATTAGTAATAAATGGAAACACCAAACTAGGACACTTCTCAAACAAACATACAACAAGAAGAACAAGAAGAAAGTTACAAAAATTTTGGAGTTTTATCACAACAAAACGTGTCGAATAATATTCTCAAAATTCACAAATGATGATCCATATGGTCCAGAGGCAGCATCTTTAGCCAATTCTTTAAACCTCAACGCTTTCTCTTTCATATCTTTACCCTTTTCACCATCCATCAACTCCCTCACAAGTCCCTCTATCTTATCTCTCTTAGCATCTTCAATTTCCAAACCAATCCCCCATTCCTTACAACAAAATCGACAATTAGTTTGTTGTTCCGCAAAGAAAGGCCAACATATCATTGGAACACCAAAGCACACACTTTCTAACGTTGAATTCCAACCACTATGTGTCAAAAAACCCCCAATTGATGAATGACCCAACACTTCCTCTTGTGGACACCAACTTGACAATAAACCTCTATCTTTTGTCTCTTCCAAAAACTCTAGAGGCAGAACAGCTTTTTCACCAGCTACAAGATCTGGCCTTGTGACCCACAAAAAGGGTATTTTACTATTAGCTAATCCCCAAGCAAACTCGACCATTTGTTCACTTGTCATAACAGTGATGCTTCCAAAATTGACATAAACAACACTGTTGGGTTCTTTGCTTTCGAGCCATTCCAAACACTCTGTCTCCTCTTTCCAAAGATTGGAACCAATTGTGTCCAATTCCTTATCAGTGACATCTTTTAAGAGCAAATTTAAGGGACCAATAGAATAGACTGGAGGTAAGTTAGTAGATGAAAATGCTTCCAGAACGTCGTGCTCTAAGGCATCAAACGTGTTCAAAATGATTGCAGAAGCTTTTTGAGATCTCTGGCATTCCCCTATTAGGTAAGCAAGCATAAGATCATTTGGGTCTGTTGTTCTGATGAAGCTTGGGATATCCTTTAATCGTATTTCTTTTATGCCTGGCACCCAATCTATGGTCGTTTCCAAATACCCGTTTGTCATATAACTTGAATCTACATGTCAAACAATTAATTTATTTCATCAAACATAAAAGCAACAAAAAAAAATATTAATTGGCTCTTCAATTTAACTGATTGGATTTAGGATGCACTTGGAATTGCATCTTGATGCGGTGGCCTTGCCATGCAACCACTAAACACGTGAAACTCAATGTTTAAAACTAAAAAGATGTAAAAACATTTAATAGTACTCTATTTGAAAGAAAGCGAAAAATTAAGTGATTCAATTTAATTGGTTAATAATTTTCAAGTAGTAAATAATTTTCTATTAAAGATGAATTATTTGGCCAAACACAGATTCAAATCTCTAATAGAAACATTCTTGATCACAAACTTTATTTATGTTTTGAAAGAATTGCTAATTATTAAAGCCTCTTTTACATAATAAGATGTAAAAAAGTATGTGCAAATAATTGATGACTATTTTAGTTTTATTTAGATGAGAGAGAATGATTGATAAAAAGAGATAGATACAAAGTCACTGAATGTAGGAGACTCAAAGGTACTTAGTCAAATAATTGATGACTATTTGAGCTTTATTTGGGCGGTTTTGTCTTATAAACACTACAAGAAGTTGAAAAAAAAAAACTTAGAAACATTTAAAATTTGAAATAGAATGAAAGTTAAAAATGGAATAATAAATTTGAGCACAAAATTTAACCAACATAATTAGCACAAAATTTAACCGACAAAATTAAAGATGAATCTTATTATTATTATTTTTTTTGATTTAGTTTTATTTTCAAATTTTTTAAAAGAAAGTGAGTCACACAGGTTTATCTTCATCATCCATTAATAATTATAACGGTCAGACTTAAAAAGTACTAAATCTTCAGTTTGAGACACTAGAAACACTTAAGGAAAAAGTTGACCAACAAAAACTTGGACACATTTAAAATTAGAAAAGTTGAAATAGCATGAAAATTAAAAATGAAATAATTAATTTCAGCATAAAATTTAGAGTTTTTTTATGTATATATCTCTTTTTATTATTATTTTTAAATACCACACTCCGAAATTAAATTTTCTGATGAAGAAAACAGGAAGTCACTCTCTCGAGGAAATGACTTCCAATTGAAAAAATATAAAAAAAAATGCAGTTGGAGATCACTTCCCTCGAAAAACGACTTTCTATTAAAATAAAAAAATTTCTCTTTAAGAAGCCGCTTCTTTGACTTCACGTTGAAACAAAAAAGTAGGACATTCAAGAAATTTAATTTTAGAGTGTGACATTTAAAAAAAAAATTTAATAAAAAAGAATATATACATAAAAAAAACTTTAAAATTTGACAAAAAAAAATTAAAGATAATCTAATTTTATGTTTTAAATTTTATTTTATTTTCAATTATTTAAAAAATAATGAATCACGCACGATCTATAAATACTACTTTTATATTTACAGTAAATATAAATGATTTATTTCATCATTCAATAATAATTATAACTTTCGTTAAATGCATCAATATTGGTGTATGGCCATTAAATTCATTTTTTATCTAACAATAAAGGAAAATTTTCATCCGTCTAACAAAAACAACCGATTTACCTTTGAGGGGTGTTAAGCCCTTTTCAATTAACTGACGATATTGCATATAGCACATCAAACCACAAGCACTGATGGTCCAAAAGAGCACCTCAGGGATGTTAAGTTCTTGAGCAGCATCCAAAGTAAAGCTCATACTACCATCAGAAAGTATGGACGTTACAGGAGGGGTGTCAAAAGCATTATTGAGTTTTGAAATAAGATTTTTAAAGTGAGGTAGGCAATTTTTTCTAGTAGAGTCACACAAGGAAGGAATATCCTGTGTCACATCCACATCGGACTCAGGTAGACCATCAGGAATGGTTTCAAAGCGAAAAGAGGAGACACCTTTTAGAAAATTAGGACCTCTAGATTTGAGAAGACGTTTGTGGTTGTATTCAGTGTTAACAAATGTAACATGAAAACCACCTTTGAAATGAAGAAGTTTTGCTACTTTGAGCATTGGGTTTATGTGACCTTGTGCTGGATATGGAATACACACAACATGAGGTTTCTTCTCTGATTTCCCCAGAGAATCCATTTTGTTACTTGCTTAATGGTGCCGTCGGCTTGTCATTTCAACACTTGATTTTATATTATGAATATTGGCGGTAGATATTAAGTCCACGTTTTTTTTATTGATAAATGCCGTGGACCTGTGATTCGCTTTCCAAATTCGGTTGTCTTTCAAATATTTTATATTCATAAATATTATTATATAACAAAAACTACATCATAATATTAATATAATGATGCTTTATAGAAAGAAATTCTCAGAATGGTAAAAAATAAATTATATATCAAACAAATTTTCTATTTTTTTTAATGTTTAAGACATTTTTCAAAAATAAGTTTTTTAAAATATTTTCATATTAATTGAGAGACCCCCGACCCGAAAGTTCCCATGCCAAATTCTTTGCCACCAAAATAATATGTTTGTTCTGTTTCATGTCAGCAAATTAAATATATATTATACAAAATTAACTTTTTTAAGGTGTATAATAGTATATATATATATATATATAAAGTATATCAGATAACACAAATTTAAGTTAATTTTAGATCATATAATTATATATTGCATCGTTATAATTAAAAAGTTATTTAAGTGACATGAATATTTAAAAAAGTCACACGGTCTTTTCTTCTAATCTTGACCAACTATGTATGATGATATGATCAACGTTTTAAGTTTATGTCCTTATTGGAGAACTCTTTTCATATATATAACATATGAAAAGAGTTCTCCAATAAAGACATAAACTTAAAATGTTGACCATATCATCATACATAGTTGGTTAAGATTAGAAGAAAAGACTATGTGACTTTTTTAAATATTCATGTCACTTAAATAACTTTTTAATTATAACGATGCAATATATAATTATATGATCTAAATTTAACTTAAATTTCTGTTATTTGATATACTTTCTATATATATATATATAATTTCTAAGTCGTAATTTATTAAATTAATTAATATTGAACTATTAAATCTTCCAAATAATATTTTCAAAGTGATGATATGTTTAATTGATCAAGTTTGAGTTGTCGGATCATCAAAATTAAAACTATAAAATCATAACTTATTCGTTAGATTACGGAAATTATAATTCTCAATCATTCAATATTTCAGGAGTTATTTTTTCTTATAGAAAAAAAGGTAGCTTATTTACTTAGTGGCACTAAGTTAGTGCTTATGCTAAGGGATGATTTTGTTTTGTTTTGTTTTTTTTTAATGCCCATACTATTGAAAGAAGAATAGTTGTAGCAAAGAAAAGATATTCCGAGCTAGAGAAAGGGTAGGTTGAATTTCAAAAGTACTACGTGGGGATATCTATCCTATTTAATATAATTAGCAAAGATTGATCATTTGGATTGTTGAAATTATAATTTTTAAGTCATATCTAGTTTAATTTATTAAGATTGAACTGTTAGATTGTTGAAATTATAATCTCTCAATCATAATTATTCTAATTATGTTATATTAGATCATTGAAATTATAATTTCTTATTCATATTTAGGCTAATTAGTTAACATTAAACAATTAGATCATGGAAATTGAGATTTCCAAATCACAGCTAACCTAATTAGTTTTGAACTATTTGATGGTCGAAATATAAATTTCTAAGTTATAGTCAATCTAATAAGTTATGAATGAATCGTCGGATCATCGAAATTAAAATTTAGTTGTATTTAATTAAATTAGTTAAAATTGGATAGTTTTAAGATTAAATAGTAGGATCATTTAAATAATTATTTCTAAGTCATGTTTAGTCTAATTAGTTAAGATCGAATCGTTCAATTGTTGAAATTAAAATTTTTATGTCATAGTCAATCTAATAAGTTAATATTGAACAATCAGATTATCAAAATTATAATTATTACATCATATTTGCTTTTATTATTCAAGATTTTTGGATCTTTGAAATTTAAATTTGTATTTCATAGTTAGTCTAATTAGTTAAGATCATCTAGGTAGTCAATAGCGCCAGTCCGCGGCGGGATCGCACCAGAGCGGAGCAGCGAAAATAGGGTTCGCGCACGACCTGAGCGCGTTCACGGGTCACGGTTTGCGTTCCGGGTCGTGGGTTTGAAAACCCTAAAAAATGTGAAAAAAATCTGGACTTTTTTTTTCGTCAAAAACCAATTTTACCCCTAAATTTTAAAACGTTTTAAGGCTAATTTTGGTATTACTCCCTTCAAATTTTAGATCCAAGCGTTCTTATCTTCTCATCGTTTCCATCCTTCTCATCGTTCCCATCCTTCTCATCGTTGTTTTTGCTCTGTTCGTTGCTTTTGCTCTATTCCCATCTCAAGTTTCGTGTTCGATGCTTTTGCTCTGTTCTTTTCTCCATCTCATCTTCTCTGTTATTTTTTTTTATTTCTTGTATTTTTTTTTTCAGTTTTTGTTTACTTAATTCTTTTTTCATTCTGTTTTTGTGTTATGTTTTCATTGTTTTTACTTTTTAATTTAATTTAATTTATTTTTGTTAAATTAATTTAATTATGTTTTTGTTAATTTGTTTTAATTTAATTTACTTCTATATTAGTTTTTGTTTTTGTTAATTTAATTTACTTCTGTTTTTTGTTTTTGTTAATTTTTTTTTGTTAATTTAATTTAATTTGCTTATGTTTTTTTGTTAATTTACTTCTGTTTTTTTGTTTTTATTAATTTAATTTAATTATTTTTACTTCTTTTCTTATTCTGTTAATTTAAATAATTTATTTTTGTTAATTTAATTTAATTTGCTTCTGTTTTTGTAAATATACTTCTATTTTTTGTTTTAATTTAATTCTTTTTACTTCTTTTTTCGTTCTATTAATTTAATTTAATTTGTTTGTTTTTGTTAATTTAATTTAATTGAATTTACTTCTTTTTTTTGTTAATTTACTTCTATTTTTTGTTTTTATTAATTTAATTTAATTCTTTTTATTTATGTTGGTGATAATCTAACTTGGACTGATGTTGCCAATGCAAGTGGGGCTAATGAGCCGGTGGTCAACACTAGACGGGCAACAAAAGAAAAGGCAGCTGCAAGTGCATCTAGGGCAATAGCACAAGAAGCAATATCAAAGGAAGTGGTGGTAGAAGAAGATGTTGAAGAAATTGAACCTATTTATGTTGAAGATGATGAGGATGAGGAGGAGGAGAACGAAAATTATATTGAAGTTGATGGGGAAGAGGAGGAGGAAGAAGAGGAAGAAGACTATGTTGAAGATGATGATGATTTTTGATTCCTATAACAAGTATTTTAGTTTTAATATTTTGTTAATTTTATTAATCTACTATGTTGAAGAACATGATGATATTTGGTATCTAAATCTATATTTTGATTAAGACTATTTGGTATCTAAATGTATGTTTTGATTTAGACTGTGAGTTTGAGACATTGTTTAATTATGCATGTTTATATAGTATTATTCATGTAGAGGTCATCCCAGTATCCCGCAACCCGCTATCCCGCAACCCGCTATTCCGCTATCCCGGTTTCCGAGGTTGGCCACGACACACCGCTATCTGGGATTAACTACCTAGGTTAAGATTGAACCGTTAAATCGTCAAAATTATAATTTCTAAGTTTAATTAATCTAACTTGTTAAGGTCGAACCATTTAATCATCCAAATTTAAAATTACAATTTCTAAATCGTTTTGTCAAATTTGATAAGATTGAACGGTTGAATTGTTGAAAATATAATTTCTAAGAAATAGTAAGTCTAGTTAGTTAAGATTGAATTATTAGATCATCAAAATTTAAATTTCTAAAACATAATGAATATAATTAGTTAAGATTGAATCACCAAATAATCAAATTAAAATTGATAAGTCATATTTAGTTTAATTTCGATTATACCATAGTTCTATCTTCACTAATTAAAATGATTATGACTTCAAATTTTAAATTTTGATGACCCAACAAATAATTCTTAATTAATTAAATTGATTATGACATAGATTTTTTTAATATTTCAACAATTTAATCTTAACTATTTAGACTAAATATAATTTAAAAATTCTATTTTCAATAATCTAACGGTTCAATCTAACCAAACAAATATAAATTAGAAATTATAATTTCAATGATGAAATAAATTAATCTTAACAAAATAAACAAAATGTAACTTTAAAATTCTAATTTCGATGATTTAACAATATAATTTATTACTTCAATTAATAATGTGAATATCATATATATAACAAATAAATGTTTAAGGTCACATATTACACAACTGGGTCAGATGATTTCTTAAAAATATTTGACATTTTATTTTTATTTTATTTTTAAATTTAATATTTTATTTAATTTTAAGTAATAATTTAATCTTTTATATCTTAAAATGTCAATAATATTATTATTTTTTTAAACATTAATCATAATTTTCATGCAATATCCATAAAAGTAATTATCATCTTTAATATAATTCAAATTTTCATCAAATTGATAACTTTAATATTCAAATAAACTTATATTTTCATTCTTTATTTATAAATTTAAATTAAGAGACAATATTGTTAACAATGAAAAGAGGAAGAAGAGAGACAACCAACAACCAAGAGACAACCACTCTAGGGTTTCATAACATAGAATGAACAAAACTATAGTTAATAGGGTTACAATGAGTATATATATAAAAAAATAGAAATGTCTAAAGTACCCTTATTACTAATATATAATAATATTATCTAACATCTCCTCTCAAACTCACGATGCATTAACATTGAGCATCGAGAGTTTGTTAACTAAAAAATGGAAACGTTTAATGGAATGCATCTTTGTGAACAAATCAGCAATATGTAAAGAAGAAGAGACAAACGGTAGAGTAATGGTTCCATGTTGAAGATGATGACGAGTAAAATGACAATCAATCTCAATGTGTTTTGTGCATTCATGAAAGACTGAGTTGTGAACAATTTGAATAGCACTCTTGTTATTGCAGTGCATCGGAGTTGGCTCAGAAAGAGAGATACCCATATCAGACAAAAACCAACGCAACCACATTATTTCAGCTGTAGTGGATGCCATAGCACGATACTCAGCTTCTGTAGAGGAGCGAGAGACAATGTCTTATTTCTTACTCTTCCAAGAAATAAGAGAGTCTCAAAGAAAGATACAAAACTCTATGGTGGATTTATGATTTGTGGTGTCACCAGCCCAATCAATATCAGAATAAGCTCGTAGCTCTAATGAGGAGGACGATGGAAAGAGAAGACTATGAAATTGAGTTCCTCGAAGATAACAAAGAATACGAACAACTGCTGCCCAATGTACTGTAGTGGGAGAGACAACAAACTAACTAACAACATGAACAACATAAGCAATGTCAGGTCTGGTAATCGTAAGATACACTAAATTTCCAACCAAAGTACGATACAAAGTAGAATCTCGTAAAGGAACACCATCTGAGGGAGCATATTTCACATTTAACTCAAGAGGAGTATCTGTTGCTCTAGTATAAGAAAGACGAGCATGGTCAAGAATGTTGGTAAGGTACTTGGATTGAGAAAGAATGTAGCCTCTAGGAGAGTAGGCAACTTCAATCCCCAAGAAATAGTGAAGAGTTCCCAACTCAAACTGTTTGGCTAACTGCAATTTCCACTCATTGATTCCACTAACATCATCACCTGTAATAATCATATCATCAACATATAGAGAAAGTATAATGCGACCATAAGTAATGGACCTTATAAAAATGCAGAATCATGTTCACTAGAGCGGAAACCAAGAGAAGTGATCACAATAGAGAATTTCTCAAACCAAGCTCGAGGACCCTATTTAAGACCATATAGAGCATTTTTTAACTTACATACTTCCCCTTGATTATGAGAGACTCCTTGTGGGGGGACCATGTAGACTTCTTCATGAAGCTCACCATTTAAAAAAGCTTTTTTGACATCCATTTGAGAAATATGCAATTGACGAACAGATGCAACTACAATAAAAGTACGAATAGTGGTCATCTTGGCTACAGGAGCAAAAGTTTCTTCATAATCCATACCATATTGTTGAGAGAAACCCTTAGCAATAAAATGTGCTTTGTAGCGCTCAATTGACCCATCAGACTTAGTTTTGATCTTGTATACCCAACAAGATCTAATAACATGTTTTCTTGGAGGAAGAGGTACTAATTCCCAAGTATTAGTTTTATGCAATGCAGATAGTTCTTCTGCCATAGTCTGTTGCCAAAGAGGATCAAGAACAACCTCTTTATAGGAAGAGGGCTTAGAAAAAATGTGAATAGAGGTTAAGAAAGAAACAAACGAAGTTGAGTAATTGGAATAGACAAAATCAGGTAATTGGGTAGACATACGTTGGCGAGAGGGGTAATAAGGAGGAGCAACAATCGCAGGAGGTGGTTGGACAGTCGTGGGGACAAGAGGGATGTCATCATATGGAGTATTAGTATTTGTCCTGCAATTTTCAACATTACAATCACTAGAAGCATAATCATTAGGACCAAACAGATCAATATGGGTTAGTTCAGAACTCTTAGTAATATGAGAATAAGAGGAAATAGAGTAAAAAGGGATGTGTTCAAGTAAAACAACATTACGAGATACATAAAGTTTTTTTGCATGAGGATCATAACAACAATAACCCTTTTGACCATCCCCATAACCAAGAAAAACACACATGGCTGAACGAGAAGACAACTTACTGCGCTCTACTTGAGGACGAATAACAAAACAAGTAGAACCTAAAACTTTCAAAGAATAGTAATTAGGGGGTAGAAGCATACAATTTTTCAAAGGGAGGAAAACCTGATATGATAGAGGATGAAATTGTATTAATAGCATGAACAACAGTAAGAACTGATTCTCCCTAAAACTCACTAGGAACTGAAGCAGACAACAAAAGGGAACAAGCAGTCTCTATAATATGACGGTGTTTCCTTTCAGCAACTCCATTTTGTTGAGGAATATTAGTACAAGATGTTTGGTGGAGGGTGCCATCATAAGCAAGTAATTCAGAAAATTTATTTGAGGTATATTCACCACTTAAATCACAATGAAAGCACTTTATAATAGAATTATGTTGAGTTTTGACCATTGCACAAAACATATGATAAATGTCAAAAAATTCAGATCGATTTTTCATAAGATAAACCTAACAATAACGAGTGTAATCATCAATAAAGGAAACATAATATCTAGATCCACCTCTGGTGAGAACTGGTGAGGGACCCCAAACATCAGAGTGAACTAAATTAAAGGCCGCATGTGAAATGGAAACACTTTTACTAAACGGTAAAGTTGGAAGTTTAGCAAGTTTACAACCACAACAAATTGAGATATCACAGGTTTACAACTTTTCTAAGGCTCAAATAGAAGCCAAATATTTTAATCTAGAAGCAGAAACATGTCCAAGGCGGGAATGCCATAAATAAAAACTAGAAGATAAGGAATTAAAGAGAAAACTAGAAAATAAGTCAGCAGTAGTTGTTGAGGCTGCAGTATCTGGGAGTCGCAGGTCATCCAAAACATAAAGTCCCCCTTGTTTATGACCTGTCCCAATCAGCCACCTGGAATGTGCATCCTAACATACCAGATGAGTTCAAACCATTAGAAGAGATGGCATACATGGCATGTGATTGAGTGGCAAGAAGTTTTTGAAGCTGTTCTGCAATATCAGATATTTGGGAAGCAGTCTCAGATGAGTATACAGATCCAGAACTAGAGCCAATGGTCCCCTAAAATTCGTCTTATGTGCTATCCCCAATTTTGGACAATGTGTTTTCCAATGTGCATGAAGAGAATCGTCCTTAGCACCAACCATAACAAATAATGACAGAAAAATACGACAAACACAATCACTGAGAATTAGGACCTCTAGATTGGAGAAGACGTTTGTGGTTGTATTCAGTGTTAACAAATGTAACAAGAAAACCACCTTTGAATTTTATATTTATCACTGGCAACTATTTGTCATGTATTTTATTATGTATCACTAACAAATATTTGTCTCATATTTTTTTTATGAATCAATTATAAATATTTATCGCTTACTTTTCTTTTTTTAATATTTATCAATAACAAATATTTGTACTGTATTTTTTATATATCAGTGAAGAATATTTTTCTCGTAAATTTTTGTATTTATCAATGAAAAATATTTGTCAGTTGATTTTTTATACATCAATTATAAATATTTGTCACTTGATTTTCTTCCAAGATAATGTGCAGTATAGTATTTAGGAAGAAGGGTTTGTGTGCAATGTTTTGTTTCATTCGCTAACATATCTTATAAACACTCATAAATAATTATCAAAGGAAGAAAACTCTCATTCGATTTAATAGAAAACTCTAAAGATTACCTTCTTCAGCTCCTGATACACAATTCATCAATGATCCTTCGATAATTGGAATCTATAATAGATAACCCCAACAATCGATATCCCTTCGTTGTTGTTTCTTCCTTCAAACCTCGATTGCACATCCGACATGATCAAAAAAATATGTTTAATCTTTGATACGATCTTGAATGCTTGAGTACGAGGAATGAGTGCAACTATTCTTATTCAAAAATGATTAGCAAATCTTTAATATGATTCGTGAATTCTCTAGGCCAATGAAAAACTAATTCGAAGAGAAATAACTACTTTGCAGCTGTCATAACAACCTTAAAACATTCAAATTTCAACTCTACATATCTGGTAAGTCAACTTACACAATCTAAAAATGAGTCAACTTATAGAGCCCCCTATATTGCTTTTGAGTCGATTCACACATCAGGTGAGTCAATTCACAACTCTGGGACCTTAATTAAGTTCTTGAAGTTCATAAGTCAGTTCATAAGTTGGTAAGTATATGATAATGCTTCAAACTTAATGTATACTAAAACAAGATATAATCATGTAAACTAAGCAAGAGTTAGGAAATAAGAATCAACAAAACATTCAAACAAAGAGAATCTAGACTAAGCAAGTTGATATCAATCAAAACACAAAGTTTAAAACTAACTAAAGAGACACCATACAGTTACAATGCTTCTTCTAGAAGATAGACAATCGGATAATTGATTATGGTTCGTCTGATAAGCCTAATAACCAGACGCATAGTTGATACTCATCTTAAAGTTCAACCAAAGACACGCATATGTATCCTATGATGTTGACTTTGATGAAATATTTTAACCTTCGAGCATTAAGTTTTCAGAAATAAGTTTTTAAACATAGTCTTTTGTATATGAAAACTTCTAGCATAGTACTTGTATGTTGTATATTCTTAAACTTATTTACATCATCAGATGAGTTTTAATTTTGGTTTTCTAATTTTTCTCAATAGTTGATTCATTATTCTAAATAGAAGTGTTAGAATTTTACCAAATGGAGGAATTTCTATGAAACAAACAAAGGTTTGAAAAAGAAAATAATTAAGAAGATTTTAATCAAATATAAAAAAGAAAACAAAATCCATCTTTGTAGATCATCGATCCTCAATTGAGGTTCTAACTACACGGTAATAGATCACTTGATCAAATACTTTCTTAGTTGAGCTAGGATGGTATTTCGCACCCAAATTCTGATTAAAAGTTTCCAATATGTTTAACAAACATAGTTGAGATTCTTTTTCATTTATGTTATTCTCTTTGAGTGTTTTGTGAATCTCAATAAATAGATTCCAATATGTTGCTCAAAGTATCATTTAGAGTGATAACTCACACAAAAGAACTTCAACAAAAATAGTCCATTTTGAAATTTTTTAAATTGATTATCATTAACAGATAAAATTGTCATTAAGAAATAGATTATCGACTAATGCATTTTATTTATTATCTAATTACCATTTCACTCTATATCAACTTTTTTTCATCAATCCATGACTTTGAAAGAAAAAAAACACATTTTTTAAATTAAAATTCAAAACAAACACATTTTAAGAAAATAGTGTTGAACTAATAACAGAATAACATTCAAAAACTATCAAATTAATATTTTCTGCAGTAAAGGATCTTTACTCTCACACGTTAAAATGCTAAATCAAGAAACCAAGTCTTAGTACCAACTAAAGGTGTTGAAAAAACATCAGAAATGGGTGATGGAATTGTGCATACCATTTTTAAAACTATTTCATTTGATAAATTAACAATATGTTCTTTGTCAAAATATTCAACTTTAATTATAAATTGGTTTAAATACAAGTTGAAGTTAAACCATAAAGACCAAATCAAATAAAAAAGATGAAGGAAAATAGAAAAGACACAACAAGTGATAAATCAACTTTATTCTGGAAGAATTTTTATAATATGGTTTGAAAATGTGTGAGAGTGCTCAACAAGTGGTTATGTTAGAAGATCTAAATATTGTCAAAGGTGAGGAAGAAAGTGTAAAAAAATGAAGAGCGAAGTTAGAAGCTAATAGTATTTTGAACCTTGAGTTTTGCTTAGAGTGTCAAAGCTTAAGTTATTGAATTAAATACATTTTTTATATATGTTTTATTGACAACAAACTTTAGGAAATAAATTATTAAATTTTATGAATTGTGATCTACTAATGATTACACTTGAATTTTATTTAAGGAACATGAATTGCATAAATGGACAAGCAAGAAACCATTCACATTAACAAGTGCATAAGTATCTACTCAATAATAAAAATAATCTCAAAAGAAATATATCATATATCAGTCATTCAAGAGAGTGATTATTGAATCTTCAAGATAACATCTTCATGAAGAAAGTGTCCAATAAATTCATACCTATACTAAGGTATTTTAGTAATATTTCATGGACAAGACACAACACATGAAACACCATGAGAAATTGTATGAAGTATTGCTTCGACAAAAGATTTATCCTTCCATATAGATGACAACATTCTCAATTGTTATGAAATAATCTTCTCCTAATGAAAAAAATCATTGGAATCATAAAGAATCAACTTTGAAGAAGAAATCATTTCATGATTGAGTCATTTATTAAGTCATTTCTTAAAAGAATGATGGAAGAACATTCACCTGATTGTTCTGGTTATTCAATTAAAGAACAATTGATAAATTGGTGCTTTTTGGAAGTGCAACATGCACTAAATTAGTTGGCATTTCGCGCATGGTCTTCCCAACATGTAAAGAAAAAATAGAAGTCAAGATTTGAAGGCCTACTTGCAAAAGCAAACATGAAGAATATTCTATAGAGTGATATCCAGATCGATGACAGAATGAAGGCATAACATTTTGATTGTCTTAAATAAAAGAATGGAGACAAATGAATCAGTTTTATGATCTCTAAAATCATGTTCTAGATTAATATAATTTGCACATGGGCCACCTAAAAGTAATCAAAAGCAAGAACTCGAATTGAAGGCCCAAATGAGGAAAACAACCTACTGATTGGTGAAGATTGTAATTGATCAAGGTGTGGTCAAGAGAAAAAGTGAGAAGGAGAACATTTTGATTTTGAAGCACATAGTGAAAATCTCACAGTTGTGAGGACTAGACTAGCTCGAGTTGGGTGAATCAGTATACTTTTTGTGTGTAATTTTTCTATCCCTTACCTTTAATTATTTGCACCCACGTAGTAGCCCAAATTTATCCAACCAATTAAAAATAATTCAAAAAATAAAATAAAAGCATGTGTAATAAATATTTTGTACTTATTAGTATAAAGAAAAAAAAATTGTTATTTTAAATCTGGTCCAATTTTGAGTCTATATGATTTTCGTTACATTCCGTTTAACACCAAATTTAAAATTAATAAATAAAACAAAAAAAAATAATTAAAAAATGTACCTACTTATTCTAGAAACTTTACTTGTTTTACTGTACTTTCTTTTCGTTTTCCTTTTTGTTTTTTTGCTTTCCTTATTTTTTTTTCCTTTTTTCTTTTATGTTTCTTGTTGGAAGTTTGTAGCAACCCTTCCCCTTATTTTTTTAATTTAATAAGAGTATTATTTTCACCATTTAAACTCTCAATTAAAAAGATTAACCACTTATTTTCTTAATTATCTTAAGATGCTTAATTTTTGTTTCAAAATAATTCAAAAACTAGAGCTCCAATTTATGTGATGAACACACGCATTCATCACTTAAGCCTATAAATTAAGAACGAAAATAACTAAAGAGATGAGGGTAGAAGAGAAACAACACATTAGAGAAAAAAAATACAAGAAATAAGGTATTCTAAATCTTTTTTTTTTTATTACGAGAGTATGCAATACCAATAAAAAATTATGTTCATGATCTTGTTGTAATTATATA
>JBBPBT010000850.1:26112507-26152282 GCA_037974875.1 Cicer bijugum | reverse complement strand
TTTTCTTTTTCCTCTATGTTACCAACGCCTCATTCTTCCCTCTATCTTTTGTTTTCTTTCTCTTTGTTTTATTTTATCTAAAAATAAGGTTTAAACTTTCATATTTATCTTTTTTTTTTGTTAGTCAAAAAGCAAATTTGGGCTCCAAGCACAATATTTTTATTATTGTGTAGAGTCGTGACAACTCTGTTCTATTAAAAAATTTCAACTAATTTCAAACAAACAACCAAACATAATCATAATAATAAATTTCTCATACCCAATGTCTTATTGCTTTATCAAATTAACAAGATCTTCTAATTAAATCTTAATTTCCGTCACAAAATATATTTCTTCAAAGGCAATCAACATATCCACATTTTTTACCCAAGAACTACGTAGTTTTGATTTCTCTATCGCACCGAGAGATACGTAGTAGCAAGATCGCACTCTTGTCGAGCATAATAATAATTTTTTTAATCTTATATTTTTAATACATTTTTATCTCTAGTTTATTTTGAAAAATTAAATTTGCATTTAAAAAAGGATAAAATAAATTTATATAAGTTAACATTAATTTTGCACAATTAATGAGAGAAGTTTGGACTTAAACTATCGTTTTCGTCGAAACAATGATCGATCATCATCAATGTAACACCCCGTTTTTCAAAGCGAGGGTGTATTTTTTTTTTCAAAAGAAATTAAAATACAACAGAGAAATAAATAAGGTAAAACCTTTGGATAAATAATTTAGTCATTATAATTTACAAATAGTGGAAAAGTTTTTCAAAATATAAATCCAAAGCATGTCCTGATGTCAACGTTAGTACATGTACATCCTTCCAACTTAACATAAAGGTAACCCAAAAGAAAGACCTATGTGTCCTGAGTGACAACCTAGTCTGATCATTCTATACATAACAAAAAACTATACGCCTTGAGTAATCTCCACGCGTCCCGTGAGATTCTCCTATTGTAGCTCCAATCAAGCCCTCCCATCCACATTCCCATCCGGAGGGTACGAACCGGTAGGATCATCTTGACTCTCATCTGAGGGCAAAGCCCAGATTTCCACAATAGTTGTAAAGGGTCACCAACCGAAATTAACAGTTAACACATAACATTTAAGTTTTTAAATGCACAAAATAACATTTCAACTTAGCATACACCTTAAAAGGGTTACTATATGCCAAACATGCATAAACAAAGTTAAAAAATGTAGTTTTTAACAAAACAACATTGTTGTATTCAACTACAGCATCTTTGTATTCGAATACAAGGCTATTTCAGCATTCAGCAGCAAAACAGCATGTCTGTATTCGACTACAACAGTCTGTATTCGACTACACAGTAAGTCAGTGGCACAACAGCATGTTTGTATTCGACTACAACAGTCTGTATTCGACTACACAGTAACTCAGTGGCAAAACAACATGTCTTTATTCGTATACAGCTTGCTGTATTCGAATACACATCAGACAGCAGCAGAAAAACAACAAAATTCAGCATTTTTAAGCTTTTCAAAGGGTTTCGAAATCAATCAACACTTACCCACAACTCCAAACAATCAAACTTAGCAATTATAGCGCAATCACCACGACATCTTGAGTTTCGAAACTATTTTGCAATCAATCACACTTACACACAATTCCAAAACAAAACACTTAGCACTTATAACATAATCGCTACAACATCATGAATTTCGAAATGGTATTGCAATCAAACATGTTATCCCCATATTCCAAAACATAACACTTAACACTTATAACACAATACTACAACATCATGAGTTTCGAAATGGTATTGCAATCAAACATGTTATCCCCATATTCCAAAACATAACACTTAGTAATATCATCACAATAAAAAATTTGAATCAAACACGACTCGTGTGCCAAGCACCCTAATGCAATGCGTATATGCCAAAATGCACGGACTTGAAATTCCAAACCAAAACCCTCCTCGAAGGGCCGTAAATCATAATTGTACCGCCTATCGCAGGCCAAAGTACCAATTACCGAGGTGCCACCTATCACGGGTCAGCATGATTTACTAAAAAGCGTAAATCATAAACGTACCACCTATCACGGGTCAGTACTGTTTCCCGAGGTGCCACCTATCACGGGTCAGCACGATTTACCAAAAGAAAAAACGTAAGTCGTAAGTATATCGCCTATCACACCAAAGTACTACTTACCTAGGTGCCACCTATCACGAGTCAGCACAACTTACCAAAAAGTAAATCGCAAACGTGCCACCTATCACGGGTCAGTACAGTTTACCGAGGTGCCACCTATCACGAGTCAACATAATTTACCAAATAAAATGCATGAGCATACACTAACTCCATTCACAACAATCGTTAAGTAAATGCAGATATTAAAAGATTCCCCATTTTTAATACTCATTTACTTAACCGATTTTCACACCAAAACATTAAGAAAACATACATATTAAGAGATTCCCCATTCTCAATATACTTTTGACTTAAACTATTTCCACAACAAAACATTCAGTAAACAAGTCATTAAGAGATTCCCCATTCTTAATACTCATTTAACTGAAACAATTTTCAAAAACAAACATTAAGTAAACGAGACATTAAGAGATTCCCCATTCTTAATTCTCATTTAGCTTAAACGATTTTCCAAACACACATTAAGTAAACAAGACATTAAGAGATTCCCCATTCTTAATACTCATTTAACTTAATGGTTTTCAAATTCCACACAAAACAAACTCAAAGATTTTACCCATAAAGCCTTAGATACATTTTTCCCCAAATCAATACTCCATCCCTAACAAAATTCTTTTCCACAGAATCACAGTTAAGGCCCTAAATGCAAACTAAAAGTTTAGAAGGAGCCCTTACCTTCACGTTAGCTTTAACGTGCGATTACGGTACCGTGAGTAAATCCGGTAAAATCTCCGCTCGCAACGCCGCTTCCAAAGTTGGTCCACTAGCACCGTAGCACGGAGGTGAGCAACTTTCCCTTCTATCTCTTCGTGAAACGAAGCTTAGATCTAGAAGAAACGGGAAGATTTGTGTTTGACGGTTTTGAAATCCCTAAACCGTTTTTCTTCGTTTTTGGATCAAAGAGGAAGAGTGAAGTTGAGAAATCCTTGTCCTATCACCCACTATCAATTTCGAATTCAAGGAAGCAAGGAAGAACGAAAATGGATGAAGATGGAGGAAGGAGGAAAATGAGTCTTCACGCGAGGCAGAGGAAGGAGAAGGGAAAATGTTCTGTTTCTCTCTCTTTTCCTTTCTTCCTTTTTCTTTCCTTTCTTTTTCTTTTCTTTCCAATTCCTTCCCTTCCTTTTCTATATATATATATATATATATTTATATATATTAATTATAATTAACAATATCTCAAAATCTTTATATATTTATTAATTTACTATTTTACCCATAACGCATTAAATTTTTCGTACAAGATTCACCGCAGTTAATTTAATTTATTTATCGACGAGTAATTCTAATCGGGCATCAAAATATCTTTTTGATCATATAAACTCCAAAATATTAATAACTTTGGCTAAAAAGCCTCCGAGCTCAATACCAAAAATACACCAAAATAAATAAAGTACACTTATGGGTCTTACAATCAGCCGCCACCGACGGCCATAGAACCATACTAGTCAATTAATGATCTTAAGCTCCAAATTGATAATCTTTTAATAAGATGATATTGATCAAGATATGACATCTTGTTAGTCCCTAGTTTAAAACGCATGAGTTGTGACAACTCTATGATCTGAGACATTTTCAACTAACTTCAAACAAACAACTAAACATACTCATTATAATAAATTTCTCAGACCCGAGGTAGTTTTCCTTTATCAAAGTAACAACATCTTCTAATTAAATCTATATTTCCACCATAAAATGTATTTCATAAAAAGCAATCAATACATCTGTATTTATTACCCAAGAACTATGTAGCTTTGATCTCTCCATCACTTTGGGAGATACGTAGGAGCAAGATCGTGCTTTTGTCAAGTATGATAATAATATTTTTTTTATCGTATATTTTTAATACAACTTTATCTCTAGTTTATTTTGAAAAATTATATTTGCAATTAAAAAAGGCGAACATAAATTTATAAAGTAAACATTAGTTTTGCACAATTAATTATAGGTAACCTTATTAATCCTAACATTTGTGCACATGTTTCAAGCTTTTTAATTGGTATTTTAAAAGATCTTTATAGCTTAAAATAATTTTTTAGCTTGTTTCTAAAATTTGGGTCGAAATTGAATTCTAATTTTATTATTTGCATTTTGACCCTTGCTCACTCTGTAGGCCATTAACTTGAGCTCTGGATATCGGATTGGCGCATACGAGCAGACATTGGAAAGCTAAAAATCATAACTACAACTTTTGTGAAGGAATAAAAGTCCAAGGCCGAACTTTACTGAGCTTGAATTGCAGATTTCGTAATCTGAACTTTTGTAATAATTTTAAATAGCGGACCACTTGTTTTTAAAGCGTAAAATCGAGTATTATATATGGACATGAAATTTCGGATTTCAGATTGATAAAAGAAATAAACAGTTTTTATTTTTAGTTCATGAAAGGTAAATTTTATAAGATTAATCCACTAGTTCAGAGTTTCATCAACTCCTTGAGATTTAGGTTACATTGTCAATTTCGCTTCATGATTTTATTTCTGTTTATTTCATTATATTGATATTCTAATTGCTTAAATTGAATTTCAATACGATCGATTAAATTCATTTGATAGAATTTGGTTTTGGTTTTGGTTTCTGTAACGCCCCAAATTTTTGATTCAACTATTACTTAAAAATATATATATATTTTATAAACAACTAATTTTTTTTTTGTAGAAGTAGTTCATCAAGTAATAAATTAAAGATGCATAAAAATAACTTAATATATTTTTTTTTGTAAAAGAACGTAATGTAATTTACTAAAATATTATTTATTTATTCATTTGCAAAATTACCATTACAGTTGTTAGATGGATATTCATTTATGTTCTAAAATAAAATAAATTCTCTTTAAGTGAAATTTAAAAGAAACAATGTTGACTGAAATAAAGACATTCAATTATTTAATAGGGAATAAAATCTCCCTTTCATATTTCTATTAAAAGTTAATGATGACGAGTAAATAACTTTCCAATAAAGTAAAAGTCTCATTTTCTCACGCGCGTGCATCAATCAAATATCATTCATGCAACTATTTGAGATTATTAGTACCAAAATGTTGGTGTAAGGGGTCAATTCATCCCACAACAAAAATTAAACCAAATAATAAAATATGAATATAAAATTCTTTTGTAATAAAAGATTTAAAAAAATTGATTATTTAATAGTTCTCAAAGATATATCAAAAGTCATAAAATGTGTATAAATAAGTAACAAACGTAGAACAAATAATTAAATCAAAATAAAAATAACAATAAAATGTATATAAGTTATGCATGCTCCTCAACATATATGATCCAGATATAACCAGCCACATAGGCATCCACACAGAAGTCACCCATACCAATGGGAAAAATTAAACCAGCTACACAGGCGTCCACAAAGATGCATATGATATGTTATGAAATGATAATGATGCTCAAAAAGTACATGACACCACTCACTTAAACAATCACACAAATCATTAGCCACTTAGGCAACCACAAAGATAACAATATTTAAAACACAAATCACCCGCCACTTAGGCATCTACAAAGATAACAATTTTTAAAACACAAATCACCAGCCACCTAAGCAACCACAAAGATAATATTTAAAACACAAGTCACCAGTCACTTAGGCAACCACAAAGATAACAATATTTAAAACACAAATCACCAGCCACTTAGGCAACCACAAAGACAAAATATTTTAGAATAAATTTTTTAATCACACAAGACATCAAATTTATATTCTCATGGATGTTCATAGTTATAGCTCAATAACGTCAACACATCAAATATACATGTGAACAGGTATCTCAAAATCACCACTTTCATTTTAATAATCCATAAGATTCGATTTGACAGCGTATTATTGATAACAATTAAAACTCATATCACCAAGACTACAATAACAACATAAATTTCATTCCCTTCACTGTAAAGTTTTCCGCATTCTAAAAATGGACAATTCATTAATGCATTTAAAAATCAATTTTCTACATGGGGAAAAACCCTTACCTTAGGCGCTTTCTTTCTTAACGTCTCTAAATTTACACGAGAAATAGCTCATGAGGCAATGATGAATTCAACACCGATAGATATTGGGATTTATGACTTAGACAATTATTTTAGAAGGATACGAATGACAAATAGGTGTGACAGTAAGAGGCCTAATGGAAATGTAGCTATTTACGTTGCAATATTACGAATGAGTTCTTGTCTAAAATTGAAGTGCACTTAATTTCAATATTATGCTACCAATAATTACTATTTATTTAATTTTATTAGGTTGTTACAAAGTCAATTGAAATCATGTGTATGAGTTAATTAGGATTAACTAATAAAGTTCACCATACATTGCAGGGTGTCACACTATTTATTTAATTTAATAAATAAATTAGAGGGTGTCACATCACTCTATTAATTTTTTATCTAATAGTTAAGAAACCAAAAATAACATAAAATTATTTTTGTAGACAATTAAAATAAAATTTTAATTTTAATTTAAAAGAGATGAATCCATGAGATACAAAAAGGAGACTAGTCATCTCTTAATTGCGCCAAAAAGAAATTCGTAATTAAATTTGCAATCTTCCTTTAAACATAAATTAAAGGTGTTAAAAATGAGTTAATGCACATTATGTCAAGAAAACACCATAAATTGTCATAAAATCTCATCATAAAGGTGAATAAAACAATTAGTCAAGTCACTAACTTTTTTTTGGATGGACCAAAAATATTTTCAAAACACTTATATATAAAGGTTGAGTTTCACTAACTCTATAATATCTCTTAAAATAAATATTTATTTGGTCCTAAATAAAACTAACAAATAGTATAAATTTATAAATTTATAAATTCTAATTTAATTGAATAATTCAACTAATATTTTATTAAGTGAAATAAATCAAACAAGATAAAAATATCTCTCACACATGACAAAATAAAAGCAAACATATCTAAGACATCAATTTCATGATTATCAAAACTGATCAAATAAAAAACGCACAATAGTCCATTTAGAAAATAATCACATCATAAATCATCCTCATGTAATTGTCACGCCAAAACAATTAAATAAAAATAAAAGTTATAATTATTCATGTAAAATAGAGAATGGTAACATTTAATTTATTTTCTTTACATATAGAATAAATCATTAATTAAATAATAAATTACAAAAATTACTAAAAGACACATATATAATATATATGAAAATATTGGGGTGTTACAGTTTCCAACGTAATTGAATTATAATTTTATGACGCTTGATCGTTAATTGTAATATTGATAATTCTGATGCTTAATACAATCAAAGAATTTGAATTCACATAGGATTAATTACGCTTGTTAGATCATCTATATAGTCAAATAAGAATAGAATCACGAATTAGAAATTAAAATCAATGATAGGACTTACAATTTTCACTTCAATTTCAGCGATAGGGATATTGTTGGAATCTTTAGAATTGTGATTTTGCATTGCATTATTATGATGATGCATGACTAGGGCTAGTTCTATAAATCTGCATTCCCTTGACTATTATATTGATAGGACATTTCATTTACATCATAGACTTAATAGAGCTCCTAGTGCTAACGAGTTAGAGTTAGATAGTGAAAGTGATAACTTGCTGCAAAATATGGCTGATGCAAATAATAGAACCTTAAGACAACTTATTGCACCTAATGTCACTTATAATGCATTGTGTATCACATACCCTGAAGTTACCGGACCATTTGAACTTAAATATGGTTTAATTCACTTGCTTACAAAGTTTAATGATCCCCACAAACACTTGAAGGAATTCCATGTTGTGTGTTCTACCATGAAGCCTCAAGGGGTCATAGAAGACCACATTAAGTTGAGAGTATTCCTATTTTCACTCCAAGATGCTGCCAAGGACTGGTTATACTACCTTTAATCAGGTTCTATTACAAGTTGAATGATCTCAAGCAATTATTTCTAGAAAAGTTATTTGATGCCTCAAGAGCTACTTCAATGAGAAAAGAATTATGTGGTACTAGGCAGATTGACAGGGAATCATTACATGAGTATTGGGAGAGATTCAAGAAATTAGTATCTAGCTGTCCTCATCGCTAGATATCTGAACAATTGTTCATCTAGTATTTTTATGAAGGCTTGATACCTATGGATAGAAGCATTTTGGATGTTGCTAGTGGGGGAGCACTTATCGATAAGACTCCAAACGCGGAAAATGCTTTGATTGAGAACATATCCATTAATTCTCAGAAGTTTACAACTAGAAGTATTTTAGTAGTGTTGAGAAGGGGTGTGAATGAAATTCAAGTTTCTTTCCACAAGAATTTAGAAAGCAAACTTGTATTCTTACATCTTTAGTAAAAAAATTGGCAATACGTAAAACCCAAGAAGTGGTATGTGGTATTTTCACTTCTCTAGAGCATCCTATAAATTCATGTCCTACATTGCAAGAAGATCCAATTGTTGATGCACCTCAAGTATATGTAGCAGATATATACAATCCTCAAGTCGACTATGATATGTCATCTAACAAGTACAATCTTGGTTGGAGAAACCATCCCACCTTGAGATAGGGGAATTCATTTGTACAACAACAACCTACGCAACAACAACAAAATATTCTGCAACAGTAAAACATTCCACAGTAGCAAATCATTGCACCTTCACTACAGGACCTCATTAAGCATATGGTTGTCCAGAATCTCCAATTTCAACAAAGAAAAGATTCCACCATTCAAAATTTGGAAACAAAGATTGGTCATATAGTCACTTCAATTAAATAATTGCAGACTTACGGGTCAAACCTATTGCCTGCATAATCAGTAGTAAATCCAAATGCCCCCAATGTTAGTGCAATTACATTGAGGTAAGGGAAAGCTGTTGAAATACCAAAGGTACGTGAAACTGCTATGAAAAATAACAAGGTTGCTAAGGACACTTTGATACCTGAAATTGTGGATGTTGAGCAAAATAAACAACTTCCTTTTCTTCAAAGAATAGTGAAGAATAAGAAAATAGACAAGGTGGATAGGGACAAGGAGAACCTGGATACATTTCGAAAGGTGGAAGTGAACATTCTTCTGCTTGAAGCAATTAAATAGATTCCAAGATATGCAAAATTTCTAAAAGATTTGTGTGCACACAAGAGAAGGTTAAAAGGTAATTAAAGATCTAGGAACTTTTTTGATTCCATGCTTTGTTAGATTTGTTAGATTTTGGAGTTTCCATTAATGTTATACCTACATCTATTTTTAACTATCTTGCTCTGGGACCTTTACAGGAGTACAAGTGTTACCATTCAATTGGTGAACAAGAGCAATGCTATGTGTTATCATTCATTCCTGCAGATATATTTGTGAATTTTGTACAAATACTCAACTGTGCTATGTGTGTATTGAGATCGAAGCTACTTTGCAGGTTGGTCATTGTGTTGATATTGATATTTCTACCAACATAGTTGATTTTGCAGACTTAGCTTTGGCAACTAGTGATATACCCTCCATTGAAAAGCCACCAACTATAGAGCTTAAACCACTTCCTAAAAATTAAAAATATGCATATTTAGAAGGAATTGGCTAGCTACCTGTGATTATTTCAACCAAACTTGAAGTCGAACAGGAAGATAAGCTGTTGCAAATTTTTAGAAAACACAAGAAGGCAATCAGATGGACTTGGGATGATATAATTGGTATTAGCCCATCCATGTGTATGCATAAGATACTACTGGAAGATGTGATAAAATCAGTTAGGCAGCCCCAAAGGCAACTTAACCCATTAATTATGGATGCTGTAAAAAAAGAAGTGACCAATCTCTTACAAGCAGGCATTATATACCCATCTCTGATAGTCAATGGGTGAGTTTAGTGCAGGTGGTCCCTAAGAAAACTAGACTCATAGTGGTTAAAAATGAAAATAATGAACCTATCCCCACACGAGTGCAGAACAATTGGAGGGTATGCATCGATTACATAAGACTTAACCAGGAGACTAGAAAGGATCATTTTCCTTAACCATTCATTGATCAGATGATTGAATGATTGGCTGGTAAGTCATATTATTGTTTTCTTGATGGTTTTTCTGGTTATTTTCATATCCATATTGCACTAAAGGACCAAGAAAAGACCACATTCACTTACCCTTTCGGCATATTTTCCTATAGGAAGATGCCCTTTGGCCTATGCAATGCTCATGGCTCTTTCCAACGATACATGATTAGTGTTTTCGTTGATTTGATATAAAATTGTATTGAAGTTTTCATGGATGATTTTAGTGTGTATGGTTCATAGATAGAGTTTTTCATAAATGTATTGAAACTAACCTTGTGCTGAGTTATGAAAAATGTCATTTTGTGGTTGAATAAGGCATAGTTTTGGGACATGTGATCTCTAAGAATGGGATGGAAGTGGATCCTTCCAAGATTTATGTGATTTCTAATTTGCCTTACCCATCTTGCATTTGCGAGATTCATTCTTTTCTTGGTCATGCAGGTTTTTACATGTGCTTTATCAAATATTTCAGCAAGATAACTCTTCCGCTGTCAAATTTGCTGCAAAAGCATGTTAGTTTCACCTTTGATGAAAAATGCCAGAAGGTGTTTGATTGCTTAAAGGCTACATTGACCTCTACTCCCATAATTCAGCCACCCAATTGGACCATCCCTTGCGCAAAGTGTTGTTAGGGTTGACCATGTTATTTATTATCATTCTAGGACTTTAGATGTTGCACAAGCTAATTATACTACCACTGAAAATGAACTTTTAGCTATTGTTTTTGCACTTGATAAGTTTAGATCATATTTGATAGGTTCGAAGGTAGTTGGTTGTACTGACCATGCAGCTTTGAAGTTCTTGTTGAAGAAACCATATGCAAAACCGAGATTGATCCAATGGACGTTCTTACTCAAAGAATCTGATTTAGAGATTAAAGATAAGAGTGGAGCTGAAAATTTGGTGGAAGATTATTTAAGCATAATAGAAATGGATGAGGACTGCATCCCCATTTAAGATGGCTTCCTTGATGAGCAACTGCTTCAGTTGCGTGAGGTAACTCCTTGGTTTGTTGGTTTAGTTAATTATCTAGTTGTTGGAGTCCTTCTTGCAGATGCATCCATAACACAAATACACAAACTTAAAAGTGATGCCAAATACTATGTGTGGGATGATCCATATCTATGAAAATTTTGTTGTGACCAGGTGATTAGGCGACATATTTCACACCATGAGGCTAAATCCATTCTTCATTTTTGTCACGCCTTTCAAGCTGGGGGATATTTTAGTCCTCAGTGGACAACAAGAAAAGTCTTAGACTTGTCTTTCTTTTGGCCCACTTATTTTAAAGATTCTTTTGAGACTTACAAAACTTGTGAATAATGCAAAATAGTAGGAACAACAATCACTCGTAGGAGTGAGATGCCTCAACAACCTATGTTTTCCTTAGAAGTATTTGATATGTGGGGCCTTGACTTTATGGGCTATTTTCCTGTATCTTTTGGTTTTGTCTATATTTTACTAGCTGTTAATTATGTTTCGAAGTGGGTGGAAGCAATACCCACTAGGACTAATGATTCTAAACTTTTTGTAGGTTTTATCAGATCAGATATTTTTTTTGTAGGTTTGGAATACCTTGAGCCATCATAAGTGATCAAGGCACTCATTTTTGCAATCGCACCATGGATACTTTTCTTTGAAAGTGTGGGGTTGTGCACAAAGTTTCTACACCTTATCATCCTCGGACTAATGGGCAAGCTGAAATCTCAAACAGGGATATCAAATAGATCTTAGAAAAGATGGTGCAGCCTAACAGGAAAGATTGGAGCCACCGACTTGAGGAATCTTTTTGGGCTCGTAGAACAACCTACAAAACACCAATAGGGATGTCTTGTTATCGACTTATGTTTGGTAAGGCATGCCACCTCCTAGTGGAAATAGAGCACTGTGCTTATTGGGCGGTTAAGAGTTGTAACCTTGAGATGGAGAAAACAGGTTTGGAGAGAAAGCTGAAATTTCAACAACTTGAAGAGCTTAGACTTGAAGCTTATGAGAACTCTTGGATCTATAAGGGGAAAACTAAGTACTTTCATGATAAGATGATTTATAGGAAGGAATTTTCCATTGGCCAAAATGTTTTATTGTTCAACTGCCGTATGAAAATTATGGTTGGGAAACTTCAATCCAAGTGGATTGGCCCTTTGGTTGTTACTAACATGTTTCCTCGTGGTGCAGTGGAAATTAAAAGTGAAAACACCGACAAAGTGTTCCAAGCAAATGGACAACGCCTCAACCTATTCCATGAGAGCTTTGTGTAACACCCGTTTTTTTCAAAGCGATGGTGTATTTTTTTTTTCAAAAGAAATTAAAATAAAATAGAGAAATAAATACGTAAATACCTTTGGATAAATATCTAAGTCATTTCAATTTATAAGCAGCGGAAAAGTTTTTCGAAATATGAATCCAAAGTATTTACACCTCAAAAAAATGGTACATGGAGCCCATCGAAAATAACTGTCATGCTGACAATATTAGTAAAGATACAATTTTCCAATTTAAAATAAACACAATTCAAAAGAAATACATTTGTTCCCTCTTTGTCAACCTAATCTGATCATTCTACAAAACACACTAAACACCCTGAGTGATCTCCACGCGCCCCGTGAGATCCTCCTAACGTAGCTCCAGTCAAGCATTCCCATCTGCATCCCCATCCACAGGGTATGAACCGGTAGGATAGTCCTGGCTCTCATCTGAGGGCAAAGCCCAGATTTCCACAATAGTTGTAAAGGGTCACCAACCGAAATTAACAGTTAACACTTAACATTTAAGCTTTTCAATGCACAAATAACCTTTTCAATTTATCAAACATATTAGAAGGATTTTCCACATGCTAAAAGTTCATGTAATGCTTGCCAAATATAAATGAAAACAAAAGAAAGTTCTCAATCCATCAAGTAATACATAACTCACCAAAACATTGATAAATCAATTGAGCAATCAACTATCTAACTCAAAATAAGATTTTCCACTAAGCCAATCGATCGGGGAAATCAATTTCCTGAAAGTTTTTACTGAAAACTGAACTCTGGGCTTAAATCAATCGATTGGGTAAATCGATTTCCTGACAGACAGAGCCCCTGTATTGAATCCAATCGATTGGGCAAATCGATTTCGTGAAAGACAGAGCCCCTGTAATGAAACCAATTGATTTGCCAATTCGATTTCTTAAATGGTTTTGAAAAACATATTACAAAATCGATTTCGTGAAAGACAGGGCCCCTGTAACTCATCAAATCGATTGGGTAAATCGATATCCCTGTGTATTCTTTCAAAAATTCATAAACTAACTCAATCACATTCATACATAATCCCAAATCTTAACACTTAGCACTGATAACGCAATCGCTACAACTACATGAGTTTCGAAACAGTATTGCAATTAAACATGCTATCACCAAATTCCAAAACATAACATTTAACACTTATGACGCAATTACTACAACATCAGGAGTTTCGAAATGGTATTGCAATCAAACATATTATCACCAAATTCCAAAACATAACACTTAACACTTATAACACAATTACTACAACATCATGAGTTTTCGAAATGGTATTGCAATCAAACATGTTATCACCATATTCCAAAACATAACACTTAAAACTTATGACACAATTACTACAACATCAGGAGTTTCGAAATGGTATTGCTATCAAACATGTTATCACCAAATTCCAAAACATAACATTTAACACTTATAACACAATTACTACAACATCATGAGTTTTCGAAATGGTATTGCAATCAAACATGTTATCACCAAATTCCAAAACATAATACTTAACACTTATAACACAATACCCACACGGACAAAATGAACCAACAATTCACAATTTAACAGGGTGTAGTCTCTCACAGACAAACACCTGTGCAGTCTCTCACGGACAAACACAATTCACCAGGGCGTAGTCTCTCATAGACAAACCCCTATGCAGTCTCTCACGGACAAACACAATTCACCAAGAAACGTAAGTCGTAAACATACTGCCTATCACGGCCCCGTACCGTTTACCAAGGTGCCACCTATCCCGGGTCTGCACAACTTACCAAAAATCGTAAACCATAAACGTACTACCTATCACGGGCCCGTACCGTTTACCAAGAAACGTAAGTCGTAAACGTACCACCTATCACGGGTCTGTACTATTTACCGAGGTACCACCTATCACGGGTCTGCACAACTTACCAAAAAGCGTAAACCATAAACGTACTGCCTATAAGGGGCCGTACCGTTTACCAAGGTGCCACCTATCACGGGTCAGCACGGTTTACTAAAACAAACATTAAGTAAACGAGTCATTAACAGATTCCCCATTCTTAATACTCATTTGACTTAAGCGATTTTCAAAACAAACAATAAGTAAACAAGACATTAAGAGATTCCCCATTCTTAATTCTTATTTAACTTAAACGAATTTCAAAACAAACATTAAGTAAATGAGATATTAAGAGATTCCCCATTCTTAATATTCATTTAACTTAAGCGATTTTCAAAACAAACAATAAGTAAACAAGACATTAAGAGATTCCCCATTCTTAATTCTTATTTAACTTAAACAAATTTCAAAACAAACATTAAGTAAACGAGACATTAAGAGATTCCCCATTCTTAATACTCATTTAACTTAAGCGATTTTCAAAACAAACAATAAGTAAACAAGACTTTAAGAGATTCCCCATTCTTAACGCCCAGTTAACTTAAACGATTTTCAAAACAAACAATAAGTAAAAAAGACATTAAGAGATTCCCCATTCTTAATTCTTATTTAACTTAAACAATTTTCAAAACAAACATTAAGTAAACGAGACATTAAGAGATTCCCCATTCTTAATACTCATTTAACTTAAGCGATTTTCAAAACAAACAATAAGTAAACAAGACATTAAGAGATTCCCCATTCTTAACGCTCAGTTAACTTAAACGATTTTCCAACAAACAAACACACATTAAGTAAACAAGACATTAAGAGATTCCCCATTCTTAATACTTATTTAACTTAATGGTTTTCAAATCCCACACAGAACAAACTCAAACATATTCACAAATTTATTACACAATTCACGCCAAAACACAACAATTCATTTCTCCACAAAATCATCTTTACAACGACATTAAGTAAACGCAGATATTAGGAGATTCCCCATTCTTAATACTCATTTAACTTAACGATTTTCAAAACAAAGCATTAAGGAAACAGAAGTATTAAGAGATTCCCCATTCTTAACGCCCAGTTAACTTAAACGATTTTCAAAACAAACAATAAGTAAACAAGACATTAAGAGATTCCCCATTCTTAATTCTTATTTAACTTAAACAAATTTCAAAACAAACATTAAGTAAACGAGACATTAAGAGGTTCCCCATTCTTAATACTCATTTAACTTAAGCGATTTTCAAAACAAACAATAAGTAAACAAGACATTAAGAGATTCCCCATTCTTAACGCCCAGTTAACTTAAATGATTTTCCAACAAACAAACACACATTAAGTAAACAAGACATTAAGAGATTCCTCATTCTTAATACTTATTTAACTTAATGGTTTTAAAATCCCACACAGAACAAACTCAAACATATTCACAAATTTATTACACAATTCACGCCAAAACACAACAATTCATTTCTCCACAAAATCATCTTTACGACGACATTAAGTAAACGCAGATATTAAGAGATTCCCCATTCTTAATACTCATTTAACTTAACGATTTTCAAAACAAAACATTAAGCAAACAGAAGTATTAAGAGATTCCCCATTCTTAATACTCTTTTAACTTAAACGGTTTTCCAAAACAAACATTAAGTAACCAAGACATTAAGAGATTCCTCATTCTTAACGCCCAGTTAACTTAAACGATTTTCCCAAACACACATTAAGTAAACAAGATATTAAGAGATTCCCCATTCTTAATACTCATTTAACTTAATGGTTTTCAAAATTCCACAGAAAACAAACTCAAACGTACTTTCACATTCAATCCATAACTCACACAAAATCATTTTTCCACACAAACCACACAAAACACATCTCAAACATGTTAACAAATTCAATCCACGATTCACACCAAACCACATCAATCAACAAACATCTAGTATGAACACGCCATGTACGACGAACACAAATCAACGCAATCATAACACTCAAATACATCAAATTTCATTTACTCAAAATTATACATAAATGAGTTAAATTCAATTTCTCCAAATCAATACTTCAACCCTAACAAAATTCTATTACCCACAACCACAGATAAGTCCCTAAATGCAAACTAAAAGTTTGGAAGGAGCCCTTACCTTCACTTTAGCTTTTACGTCCGATTACGGTACCGTGAGCAAATCCGGTAAAAACCTCCGCTCGCAATGCCGCTTCCAAAGTTAGCTCACTAGCACCGTAGTGTAGTGGTGAGCAACTTTCCCTTCTATCATTTCTTGAAACGACGCTTAGATCTAGATGAAACAAGGAGATTTGAGTTTGAATCCCTAATACCGTTTTTCTCCGTTTTCGAATCAAAGAGGAAGAGTGAAGTTGAGAAATCCTTGTCCTATAACCCACTATCAATTTCGAACTCTAAGGAAAGAAAAGAAATAAAAAACGAGCAACAATGGAGGGAGGGAGAAAAATGGTGTTCGCGAGGCAGAGGAGGAAGACGATGGAATTTCTGTTTTTCCCTCCTTCTCTTTTCCTTTCTTCCTTTTTCTTTCCTTTCTATTTGCTTTCTTTTCAATTCCTTCCCTTCCTTTTCTATATATATATATATATATATTAATTATAATTAACAAATATCTCAAAACCTTTAGATATTTATTAAATTATCCTTTCACCCAAAATGCATTAAACTCTTCGCAAAAGATTCACCGCATTTAATTAATTTATTTATCGAAGAGTAATTCTAATTGGTATCAAACTATCTTTTTGATCATATAAACTCCAAAATATTAATAACTTGGCCAAAAAGCCCCTGAGTTCAATACCAAAAATTCATTAAAATACATAAAGTACACTAAAAAATTATGGGTCTTACACTTTGTGTTGAGACAAAATCTCAATTTAATGTTTTGATGAAAACAAACAAAAAGTTAATTAAGATTATAAATGTTATGTTAATTTAACTTGTGCTTTTGAGTGAATTTAATCAAGCAAAACAAAGAAAACAACAACAAGAACACTAAAACAAAGAAAGAGCTCCAACTTCAAAAATGTTCATCACATCATGTTGAACAAACCTTTTCTACATTCTTAACAAAGAATTTGCCCAAGAAATTTATTCATATCTAATCAGTACATGGCAAGGAACAATTAGGATTCATCCAAGCTCAAAAAGGCTATTTGATCTCAAAAATAAAAGGACTCAAAGATGGACAAAAGTCATGACAGCTTGTAGAACTCCAAAAATTCAAATGTCAAGAAAGCTCAATCAATCTTGACATATGACAAGACAATTGCAAAGGAAATCCAAAATGATTAAAACGAGAACTCCAGAATGATTATTTAAGCTCAAGAAAGTTCATTCTAAAAAGCAAGAACGTTTATCGTTCTCCGTTTTCTGCACAGCAATAGCAGCCCTTCAATCTGCTCTGTTTCAGTTTGTAATTCTTCTCCAATCTTGTCTAGCTACACTCAAGACTCAAGACGGAGAATGTACCATCCAAGATCAATAAAGAAACGTCAAGAATCATTTGAAGAAAGGACATAACTGTTTTAAATGCCAAACCAGAAAAGTCAAAAAAGCTATTTCAAAAGCAGAATTATTTTTATTCTGAAATAATGTTTCAGTCAAAAAGCAGAGCCTTTCCAACAGCTCATTGTACCTTCATTCAGTACTTCTACAGCCTATAAATAGAAGGCCAATATCCAGTATGAAGGCAAGAAATTCAAGTGCAGAGAAACAAGGATGGACATTGGCATAAGGAAAATCGAACTGTTCGAAATGCAAGGAGAAACTATTGATGATATATACTCAAGGTTCACAACAATAGTAAATGAAATGCGTTCTCTTGGGAAAGCTTACACAGTTCAAGAAAGAGTAAGAAAAATCATGAGGTGTCATCCAATCATATGGAGACCAATGGTAACAGCTATAAGCCAAGCCAAGAATCTTGAATCACTTCCCCTAGAAGAATTAATGGAAACCTTAAGAGCACATGAAGTACAACTACAAGAAGATAAACCAATCAAAAAAGGCAAAGCAATAGCTTTGAAAACATCGCAAGAAAGTCCAGATGAGGACTCGGAAGAAATCGAACAAGAAGATGTTGATGAAGAAATAGTTTGTCTAAAAAAAAGGATACAGAGAATGGTGAGAAGAAGGGATCATATCAAAAAGGGATTTTCAAATCAAAAAGAAAACTTCAAAATAGAGGTAGACAAAAGTCAAATCACATGCTTTGGATGCAATAAACAAGGACATTATAAAACTGAATGTCCCTTGAACAAAAGAGTACCAAAGAAGTTCCCTTTCAAGAAAAACTCCTTGATGGTGAACTGGGATGATTATGATGAAACAGAAACAGAGGAACCTAAAGAAGCTAGCTTATGTTTAATGGCAGATACTAAAGACAAGGAGGTAATAAATTCTGAACCATGTCTTTTATGTGAACAATTTGAAAAAGCTTTTGATAGCTTACTTAATGATTCAAATCTGCTTGTTCAAAAATGTAGCTCTTTAAATGATCAATTTTTAAAAGAAAAAAAGGGAAAAAGAGAAAGCTCAGGTTATGATTGATGAACTAAAAAACATCATTCAAAACATGCAGGAATCTCATTTTAAGGAAACTAATGAATCGGAAAATGAAGAACGTTTTGCAACGAAAACGGAGAATTTTATCCTTAAAACTGAAAATGAACTTCTTAGAAATGACTTCTCAAATTTTATTAAAGCTACTGAAACCTTTCAAATAATCATGGGATCTCAAGTGGGAATATTTGATAAAGCTTGTCTTGGTTTTGATAAAACTCAAAAAATGAAAATATATGAAAACTTTTTTGTTTTGGAAAGAAAAGAGGATAAAAGCAAAACCAAATATATGAAAACTTTTTTGTTTTGGAAAGAAAAGAGGATAAAAGCAAAACCAAATGCTCATATGGTATGAAACTTGGACATCTGGAATTTGCTTACCACTTTATGAAAAGAGATGAAAAGATTAAAAGCAAAAGGATTTTTAAAAGGGAAGATCGCTCTGCAAATATAGTTGAACCAGTTTTGAAAAATCTGCAAAAAGGAGAACGTTCTCCATGTTGTTCTCAAAACGGAGAAAGTTCAAAAATGAAAGCTAAACCTTTTGCAGAAAATCTGGGAAAAAGGGAACAATCTGGAATATCATCAAAATCAATTTCAAATCCGTGTAAAACTCAGATTTTGAAACCTTATCGAATATCAAAGTATTCCTATTATTCCAAAAATGATCACTTTGAATCAACTTGCTATTTTAAAAAGAGTTCAAGTTTTAAAAAATCTTCTAAAAGAAGATATACTAACCATCAAGGACCCAAACAAATAGGGGTACCAAAATCATTACAAATTTATGATGTAGGCACACCATCCAACAATGAAGAAAGAACATTGATAAATCGACAAGGTATGCTCAATACACATGAATGGAAAAGTATGGTGCCTCCTATAATTAGAAAAATTTAGAGTATCTATAATCTTTGGAAACATTAAAGCTAAGGAGATCAAGAAGAATAACATTCTGGACAACAGCAACATAATGTTTTCTAGGAAACTAAGATTGATAAAGAGTCTCCGTTTCATTTTCCTCTTAAAAGCTGGAGAACGATAAAGGCAAAATCTTAGAGAATGATCAATTTAAGCAGAAAGGCTCATTCTGGAAGCAGTACCAGAACATTATGCAGAAGACATAAACATTCTCCAGAAAAGTAGAACATTCTACAGAAGATCAGAACAATGTGTAAGAGAGTAGAACATTGTGCAGAAGAGCATAACATTATGCAGAAAAGCAGAACATTTTGCAGAAGAGAGAAACATTCTGCAGAACAAAGAAACATTCTCCAGCAAAGCAGAATATTCTGCCAAAGACAGAAACATTCTCTAGAAAAACAGAAAATTCTGCCGAACATTCTGCAGAAAAGCAAAATATTCTGCAGAAAACAGAACATTCTTCATAATCTTCTCGACAGTTTATATGCAACATTTAATCAAATCTAATGTTTTCTATTAAGATGATATGCTTGAAAAAACAACAACTTCTAAATGAGTTTGAACCATTTAGTTTTGGCACTCCTACACACATCTCACTGTTGACGTTTCCTCCAAAAATATCTCATGATCAAATTATTGGAAGAATTAAATTGGAAGGATATGGTACCAAAGTTGCTGCTACTTGAGTCTTGATGAAAGTCAGCCATCAGATTCAAGAAATAGTAACAAGTATGAATGGTTGTCCTATAGAAGAAGCACATATTCACATTGTCCTCTTCTTTGGATCTTAATCAAGGTATATTCTGATCATGATTTAATTCATTCATGGATCTCAAAATTCTCCTTTTTATGTCCTTAAAATCATTTTTTTATGTGAACAAAACTCTTTGAATGTTTTTGATAAATTCAAGCATAAAAATGTTTTGTAAAGAGAGAAATTATACTTGACATGATATCACATTCATTTTGCTTCCCTTGCGCTCATTATCATGTTCAAATTAAAAAATTGTCTATTGTGAAAGAAGGCAAAAGAGCAAAGAGACATCTTACTTGGGTTTTGGAATTTTGAAATTTTAAAGGATATCAATTTCAAAATATTAAGGGGGAGTTTTTTAGAAAATGTTACTTTTCTTAAAACTGAAATCTACTCATTGTTTTCTATGTGTAGTATATATTTCCTTTGTATTCCCCAATCTTTTTGTGTTGACAAAGGGGGAGAATAATTTTAGATTTTATGTTGGTTCAGAAATAATGAAGCATATTCTGAGGGAGAGTTTTTAAGCTCTCTTTGATTAAAATTAGAATTAGGATTAAAATTTAAATTAACATGTCTGTCATCAACAAAAAGGGGAGATTGTTGAGACAAAATCTCAATTTAATGTTTTGATGAAAAGAAACAAAAAGTTAATTATGAATGTTAATTATGATTCTAAATGTTATGTTAATTTAACTTGTGGTTTTGAGTGAATTTAATCAAGCAAAGAAAAGAAAAGAGCAACAAGAACACTAAAACAAAGAAAGAGCTCCAACTTCAAAAATGTTCATCACAACATGTTGAACAAACCTTTTCTACATTCTTAACAAAGAATCAGCCCAGGAAATTTATTCATATCTAATCAGTACATGGCAAGGAACAAGTAGGATTCATCCAAGCTCAAAAAGGCTATTTGATCTCAAAAATAAAAAGACTCAAAGATGGACAAAAGTAATGACAGCTTGTAGAACTCCAAAAATTCAAATGTTAAGAAAGCTCAATCAATCTTGACATATGACAAGACAATTGCAAAGGAAATCCAGAATGATTAAAATGAAAACTCCAGAATGATTATTTAAGCTCAAGAAAGTTCATTCTAAAAACCAAGAACGTTTATCGTTCTCCGTTTTCTGCACAGCAATAGCAGCCCTGCAATCTGCTCTGTTTTAGTTTGTAATTCTTCTCCAATCTTGTCTAGCTACACTCAAGACTCAAGACAGAGAATGTACCATCCAAGATCAATGAAGAAACATCAAGAATCATTTGAAGAAAGGATAGAACTGCTTTAAATGCTAAATCAGAAAAGTCAAAAAAAGCTATTTCAAAAGTAGAATTATTTTTATTCTAAAATAATGTTTCAGTCAAAAAGCAGAGTCTTTCCAACAGTTCTTTGTACCTTCATTCAGTACTTCTACAACCTATAAATAGAAGGCCAAAATCCAGTATGAAGGCAAGAAATTCAAGTGCAGAGAAATCCATAAATCAATCACACTTAAACTTGAAATTCTTCAAAATAGAGGCAATCTTACTTTCTGCTTTCGCGAAACAGCTACTGCTGTATATTCATATATCATATTGCGAAATTATCACTAGATCATTTTTTAAATAATCACTTCCCAAACAAGAGTTGAGAAATCTTATATTCTATCAAAACAATCAAATTGCAAAAACTCAAACTATAAGAGTTTCTTTATAGTTTGTTTAAGATTACATCCTATCAAGGTTAGATAGGTGATGTTATTACTTTTTGGGTGGAAAGTAATAGAGATTGAATTAGATCAAGGTTGATCTAGACTAGGTGTTGTAAGATCAAGAAGGTTCTTTGCCTTTAAACACTTAGTGGAAAATCTCACAGTGTGAGGACTGGACGTAACCCACGTTGGGTGAAGCAGGATAAATCTTTGTGTGGTATTCTCCTTCATATCTCTTTCTTTATTATACTCATTTGATTAACCAAGAAAAAACATAAACTGATTTTCTGTTTTAAGCTAATCTAGGAACGTTCTCTGTTTTATAAACGAAAACTAAGAACGTTCTCCGTTTTCTGTTTTCATAACCAAGATCATTCTTGAGTTATTTTCTTAAGTTTTATCAGGAATTTTTAAAAGGCGCATTTACAATTCAAACCCCCCTTTTTTGTAAATCGACATTTTTACTTCACTTTGTGCTTGAAGATACTACCATAGAAGAGCTCTCCTTGGAAAAGTTCACTTACACTAAAGTTTGAACAGGGAGCTCCATTTCCTTACTCTTATTTTATATTTGTTACTTTCATTGCGGATAATGTTTAATTTAAGTGTGGGAGAATTTTCTATATTTCAATATATATATATATATATATATATATATATAAATGGATACTGCACTACATGTTTTTTCATCAAATTTTATGATTGTAAATGTTGTGAGTTTGTTTGGACTGACATGATTGGATAGTATCTTTCCATTCTTGGTAAAATAAATTGGATTAAAATGCTAAATTGTGTATCATTTGTTATAGGTCATTAACCTTTGTGAGATTTTTTACCTTTATTATGAATGGAATACAGTAGCCAAAACACTTTGAGTGTAAACAATAGCCAAAATACTTTGAGTGGTTGAGAGAATTTTATATCTTGGAAGGACTCTATCACTTATGATGCATTCTTTAGTTAACTTGTCCTCTTGTTTGCCTTGGTTGTGACGAAAAAATCTATTCATGATTGCCTTAACCTAGAAATATTATTTTTTTTCTCTCACCACTTTGTATTCATGAGAATATTTGAAATTGTATACATTGCTTTGCTCGGAGAACAAAAGTTTAAGTGTGAGTACCTAGCAAGTGTTAAAGGAAAAAATTAAAGAAGAAAAAGTAATGTCAAAAGTCAAGTATATTGTTGAAGGAGAATCATCAAATATACCACCTTATATTGATGGTCAAAGTGATGCAACATCTGTTGAAAAGAATAAACCAGACACAGAAGATAACAAAGAAGCTAACATGTGTTTAATGGGAAATTCTAAAAACTAATGAGATAATTGTCTTTCAACTACGTCTTTTATGTGAACAAATGGAAAAAAAAAATTGATAATCTATTATGTGATTCCAATTTTCGTGTTCAACAATGTTGTTCATTAAAAGAACAATTTTGTAAAGATAAATGAAAAATCTCAAGCTATGAATGACGAACTCATAAAGGTCATCCAAAGCTTGTAAAAATATCATTTTAAAGTGTCTGGAAAACAAAAATTCTAAATGAAACTACTGAGAACAAGTGCCCAGAACATTTTATAACTCAAGAGGAGAATGTTATTCTCAAAACCGAATTTGAGAACCTTTAAAATGATTTATCAAACTTTATAAAGTCCACTGAAAACTTTCTAAAAAATTAGGAGATCTCAAGTAGGAATTTTTAAAAAAGGATTTCGGGTTTCTCAAGTATACCAGAACATTCTAAACTAGAACATTCTTGTAACATACCAGAACATTATGATCAGCCTGCAGCAGAACATTCTCATCACAAACTAGAACATTTTAGTTGTAAAAAAATTTAGAAGGAATGTTCTTATTGTAGCAAGTTTGGTTGTATGGAGTTAAAATATTATCATAAGAAAAATCTTCTAGAATAAGATATATTGACCATCAAGGAACCAAACAAATATAGGTACCATACTCATACTAACTTGTGATGTAGGAACATCATCCAACAATCGAGCAAAAACATTGATATATGGACAATGTATATTGAATGGAAAAATATGGTGTCTCCTCTCATTACCAAAATTTGGAGGGTTTATAACCTTTAGAAACATTAACAAATCAAATGTAAACGTATAATTTGTTGAAATAATTTTACCTAGATTAAGTATGTTTGATATGTTAAAGATAACTTTGTAAAATTGATTATAAAGTTATTTTTTAAACCCACATGGTTAAGGTAAAACAAGCATCCTCATGTTACATTTTACAGAAAAATCCTTATGTTTTATACTTAGATGAATTTCCATCCAAATCATGTTTTTTAAGTATTTTGAAAAATATAAAAGGATTTTATTTTTAAAAGCATTAGGATGATGTCTTTAAAACTTTTCAAAATCCCTTGTATAAGACTCTTAAAAAGAATTGTTATTTCTATAAGAAGTGGTCAAGGGAAATTTGAAAAATCATTATTCAAATCATTCTTTGATGGAAATGATATTTCACATGATTTTCTTGTCGAAGAACTTTCCAACAATGTGGAGTTGTTTTAATAAAAAAAAAAATTAATTACAAGAAATAGCTAAAACAAATTTAAATGAATCAAGTGTTGAAAAATAATTTTAGGGAGAAACCATAAAAATTATTTTCCATGTTTTTTCTTGACTCTATTAGAAAATATATTGAACATACCTTCATATGAATTTTTAAAAAATGAAAATCAAAACAAATCATACTTTCACATATTTGAATATCATTACTATGTTTTGCATGATAAAGGAAGTACGGTCAAATTTGTTTTAAAATGTCATAAAACATATTTTTTGAATACTCTACATCCTCAAAAACTTCAAAGTCTGATCATAAAGTTGCAAAACAAAAGCAAAAATCTAAGAGAATAATCAATTTAAGCAAAAAGGTCAATGCCTTTATTTTAGAAGCAATACCTGAACGTTTTCTACAAGAGCATAATGTTCTTAACAGTGAATATGTTTCGTCCTATCAAAACTAATGTCGTCTATCACGATGATATGGTTGAAGAACATCAACAACTCTTAAATGAACTTGAATCATTTGCTCCTACACCTACCTCACTGCTTACCTTTCCTCCAATACATCTCATCAAGATCAAATTATTGGAAGACATAATGGTGGAATTAGAACTTGATTGATATTCCAAAAATATGACAACAATGTGGCTACAATTTCTCAAACATAGCCAAAAATCAATCAATGAAGCCAAAATATAACACTCTTGAATTAATGTCATGATGGAGGAACTCTCTCAATCGAAAAAGCCAAATTGTCTCATTTCGACTATCAATCAAGTTAAATGAATGAGCATGAAGATAAGTTTCGCTCCAAAAATATGACAATAATGTGGCTACAATTTCCCAAACATAGCCAAAAATCAATCAATGAAGCCAAAATAGAACAATCTTGAATTAATGTCATGATGGAGGAACTCTCTCAGCGGAAAAAGCCAAATTGTGTCATTTCGACTATCAATCGAGATAAATGATGAGCATGAAGATAAGTTCCGCTCCAAAATATACAAAGATTTCTAGTTGTTGAACCTCAAGTGAGAAAGATCACTAAAGGAGGTACATTTAATCCCAATTCTTATGATATATGCATCATGATAAGTATGGATATTTTTTTATTGATATTATGTGATTGATTAGATGCTCTTAAAATTAAGAATGCGTACTAATTTTTATGCAAGTACAACTTTGAAATTTAATTGATCCATAAGCTTAATTCCTCATAAATTCTAACATGTTTTCGCTCTTTGTTCCTACACTTTTCATGATGATGTAAACAAGTGTGCAAATCTAATTTGGTGTTCAAAATTATTGTCTATGTTATAAAGACATTTAAAATAAATTAGTGTCTTTAATGATTATACAAATGATTGTTTTGTCAAGTATAAACTAGTAGAATTTTGCCTTTTTAAGTCGGTTAAAATGTACATTTTAAGTCGGTTTCCTGTCCGAGTTAACAGCAAATGCTTAAAAAATATGGTGTTTTTTAACTCGTTTCATGAACCGACTTAACAGAGCTTCATCATATTAAGTCGATTCAGCTTAACCAACTTAAACATCGTAAATTCAGTAAAAATACATCATCTTTTTAAGTCGGATATTTTGACCAACTGACTTAATAGATATAATTAAAATAATAATTTTTTTATTTTTTATTTATATAAATTTCTCATTTTGTTTTCATGCTACTAATCCATGTAATATTTCGTATTAAATTTCAAATAAGAGTTTTGCACTTACAATCACAATTTTATATAACCATCTAATAATCAAAATATACAATATCACAATATCTCATATTTAAACAAAAAAAAAATATAAAGTACAAATAAAATGTATCCCATTTCTAAGACGGAAAAAAAATAATTAAATATCCATTAACAAAATTACAAAGCCACAATGTAGCAATATTCAATAGACATATATTAGTATCGTCATTTTCTTCAATTAATTTCAAAATAAAATCCACACAATGTTTTTGAACTTATTCACTTGGATTCGGGTGAATTGATCTCGAGTCATCAAATATCTGGAAGAAAAAAACACACACAATCAATATCGGTTGAAACATAATTTTTTTTATCATATGAATATTAAAAAATACAATCAATAACAACTTATAATTTTTTATCATACAAATATAAAAAAATACAATCAATAACAACATGTAAAAAATTACATACTTGCATCCATGAAATAACTATGTTAAGATGTTCAACATGTGTAACATGACATAGTAGTCACACTCATAGATTTGTCATGTTTAACAAATTATCATGCCATATCTGTTTTGTATAACTATGACAAATCCTATAATGATTTCTTATTTCTCCAAAATGTAACCGGTTCTCTTTAAAAATTAACAACAATAAATTTTTTTTAGATGTTTTTTTTAAAGTAAGTTGTAAAAATATATCCATACTTGTACATATTCATCTCATTTGTTACAAATAACTACTAAGGTAAAATAAAAAATAGTTAGAAAAAAAAATGAATTTGACATATTTTTTTTCCTTTAAATAATATGATATTATCTAAATGCACGTATACTGACAATTTTATCAACATCACAAAAATTATATATCAACAATATAATTATAAAAAATTATTCATATAAATTTATTATTCAATAAATTGAACAAACATACCTAAATGGCGGCGATGAAAAGCGATTGCGAAGAAGGTGACAATGAAATTGGCGTGTGAAGAAGTGGGCGTCAACCAACCATGGAGTTGGGCATGGAGTTGGGCGATGGATGTGAAGTGGACGTCAACCAACCATGGAGTTGGGTGATGGATATGGAATGGAGTAAATGCAACCATATAAAATATTTATAATACAACAGTTAATAAAGTGGAAACTAAAAAGTTCCATGTAGTTAACTGTGAATAAGATGGAATATAAAACATTAAGTGATTATTTATATTCCCTTTAAATCATATACACGGTATTTGGCTTAAATCGGCTATTAATATAACAGCATTAAACAAATTTTAAATATTTACAAAATTGTCACCGCCTCATTTTGTTAAGTGATTTATAATTAACCGATTTAGTCACAAAGTATCTATTAAGTCGATTCTCAATATAATTGTGTTATAATTAACCGATTTAATCACGAAGCTCGTGTATTGGACTTCAATTATTTTGATAATGATGGTTTTTCGTTTCAAAACCATCTCACATTCCATGGCTTGGAAGACTTCTTATCCTGCGCGCTTGACACTTATCCTAACTTGATTCGAGCATTCTATGCTACATTCAAGTTGACGGATACAGGGTTCAAAGCAATTGTGAAAGGCAAAAAGATCTCAATGACTTTTGAGGAGTTCTCGAGCTTATCGGGACTTCCCTATTATGTCATCCAAACTAATGGAAAAGATAAATTGCTGGTCCAAATTTATGTGGATGGCATAATATTTGGATCAACAAATGACAAATTGTGCAAAAATTTTGAAAATTTAATGAAAGGTCAATTTGAAATGTCTATGATGGGTGAACTATCATACTTTTTGGGATTTCAAATTAACAAATCTAAGCAAGGTATTTTCATTAGCCAAACAAAATATTGCATTGATTTGTTAAAGAAGTTTGATTTTAATAATCTCAAGTCCATAGATACTCCAATGAGCCAAGGAAATATTCTAGATAGAGATGAATTAGGAAAACCATTGGATGTTACTAGGTATAGAGGCATGATAGGATCATTGCTATATCTCACAGCAAGCAGGCCTGACATTATGTTCAGCGTTTGCATGTATGCGAGATATTAATCCAATCCTAAAGAGTCTCACCTTAGTGCAGTGAAGAGGATTTTCATATATTTAGTTGGGACTAGGAGCCTTGGATTGTGGTATCCTAAGGGATCAACTTGTTCTTTGGTTGGTTATTCGGATTCAGATTTTGCAGGATGCAAACTGGATAGGAAAAGTACCTCTGGTACTTGTCATTAGCTAGGTAATTCACTTGTATCTTGGTTCAGCAAGAAACAAACCAGTACTGCTTTGTCAACAGCTGAAGCTGAGTACATTGCAGCTGGGAGTTGCTGTGCTCAGATCATGTGGATGAAACAGCATTTGTTAGATTTTGGTGTGGACTTAGGAACTGTTCCCATCTTGTGCGACAACACAAGTGCGATCAGCATCACTAAGAATCCAGTTATGCATTCACGGACCAAGCACATCGAAATTCGGCAGCACTTCATCCGAGATCAGTTTCAGAGTGGAAACATCAAGATAGAGTATGTCAACACAACTGAGCAGTTAGCAGACATATTCACCAAAGCATTGCCAAAGGAGAGCTTCCATCACATAAGGATGAAACTAGGCATAATAGATCCTAATCAGATCTGAGTTATGTGTCTAATCGACTGGGAAAATCGATTATCCTGTGGTTACACAGGAAAATGTCTTTATAGAATCGATTGCACTAGTCGACTTGACCCATAATATGTCTATTTTCTTAAGTTTTTCACTCGAAGTCGATTTGGAAAAGCGATTGTATTAAGTATGTTTGAAATCTTCATTTAAAAGAATCAATTTGGATAGTCGATGCTGATACAACTGAGCCCTTGGAATGATATGAAAGATTTCTGAACATGCTCGAAATCAATTTGGGAAATCGATTGTCAGAATTGGTTTGAGAGTTTCATTTAAAGGATCGATTTGGGTAATCGATGCTGAGAAAAGTTAGCTTCCGATATGATATGCAAGCTCTCTGAGCAAAGTCGAAATCGATGTGAGAAATCGATTTTGTAAACTTGGTTAAGCTCTTCACTCAAAAGAATCGATGTGGGAAATCGATTCTAAGATGGTGTTCTACCTGGACTGTCATTTGAAGCTTCTTGACTGATACGAAATCGATTCGGGAAATCGATTAAGTAACTACAGGCATCGATTTGAGTAATCGACTGACATTATTACCGTTACAGAAATTTACTAGCCGTTACACATCAGCTTTTCATCTTCCCCAGCAACGGTAACTAAATCGATTGGACCAACCGATGCGCGTGCCCAGCAGTATAAAAGGAACTGTCTCAATCGAACCCTAACATCGATTCCTCACATTTCTAGCTCTCTAACCTCTACAATCTCAGATTTCTCTCTGTGTTTTGAGCTATACAATCTTCCTATTTTCACTCTCTGCTTCAGATTACTTCTACATCACTAAAAATGGCAAGAGTAAAGCGTACTTCTCCCTCTACACCTTCAACTTCATCTTCTTCAACAACCCCATCTCCCCCACCTACTCTTTCTAAAAGAGTACCTATTCCTACCCATAAGATTGTTGCACAAGACAAAGGAAAAAGTATTGCAGTCGATCAAGGAAAGACAAAGAAAAGGAAGGAGCATCCAACTGAGAAGTTGATGGCAGATGCAATGAAGGATGTATCACAGAAGAAGAAGATGAAGAAGAAGAAGAAGAAGAAAAAGAGTACTTCTTCAACTCCACAAAAGAAAACCACCCCTCAAAAGAAATCTACTCCACAACAAAAAAACTCCCACGCAGCAAAATAAGCCAGCTGAGGAGTTCAAGCTTCCTCCAGCCTTCATCAAAAGGAAAATACACGAAGCTCGTGTATTGGACTTCAATTATTTTGATAATGATGGTTTTTCGTTTCAAAACCATCTCAGATTCCATGGCTTGGAAAACTTCTTATCCTGCGCGCTCGACACTTATCCTAACTTGATTCGAGCATTCTATGCTACATTCAAGTTGACGGATACAGGGTTCAAAGCAACTGTGAAAGGAAAAAAGATCTCAATGACTTTTCAGGAGTTCTCGAGCTTATCGGGACTTCCCTATTATGGAAACTCAGTAGACGGCAGCACTGAGGCAGACGCTGCAGATGACGGATGGGAAGAGTCTCTGGAGAGACAAACAGCTGTACAGGACCTGATGGTCGAAGGATTTGTGGAATCAGTTTCACTCCCAATCGGCCAGATGAAGGTTCAGCACAGGATGCTGATGTACGCACTCACCAGAATGCTTGTTCCATGTTCTGGGAATCATGCAGTTGTCCAACGGCTGAACATTGTATTACTGTGGGGTCTGTGCAAGGAGCTCAAGATGAGCTAGGCATGGATCGTGCTTCGTCACATGCAGGAAGCAGCACAAGGCAAGCTGGTGCTTTCGTATCCACAGCTAATTACAAAAATTCTCACTCACTTCAAGGTGGCTGTGAAGGGTGAAGAATTGTCCAAAACCATTATGACATTTGGTGAATCCATCGTGAACCAAATGCAGCTGCGCAAGGTCAATGGCGTTTGGGGACGACCTCAAGCCAATGTTGAACCAACCCAGCAAGGTGCTGAACCACCAGATGCTGAGTCCGTTTCAGCAGGGTCTGAGGTACTCTCCAAGTTGCTGGAGTTCATGGCAGCTCAAATGGCTCACAATGCCAAGATGGAGGCATTGAATGAAAGGATGGATGCTGCAATCCAGAAGATTCAAGTCGACCAGATTCAGATTGCACAGGATGTAGCAGCTATTCAGGAACATCTGGGCATTAAGTTGTCCTTCAGCGATGTTGCTGAAATTGGAAGGCAAGCAGCTGAAGAACCGACTCCTACACATGTAGAGGTTGTTGTGACTCATGATGAGGAGACACCTGCTGAGGGTAATACAGCGGTCTCTGCCTCATCCCCTGCTAATAATGAGGATCAACCAACCATAGATGCTTAGGATTTTAGGTTCTCTTAGTTGTTTGATTTTTTTTTGTTTTGCTTATCAGTGTAAATTGCTTCTATTGGCTGTAATTTTTGTTGATGAATGGACATAATATCTTCTTTGAAGCTTATTGATTGTGTTAACTGCTGCTGCATTTCATTTTCATTATTTCAAATGTGTGCCATAATCTGTTGTTTTTTTGTTTATTGCACTGATACAAGTTTTCAAGTTTATAATCATACTGAATTTCCTGCTCTTGTTACTAATCAGTTCATTGTTTTAGCAGCATTCAGTTTTTCAGGTTTGCTACCAACTTAGGGGGAGCAAACTTCTGATTCTTTTGCCTCCTCTCTTTTTGACTTAACTAACAAAGGGGGAGAGAAATTTTATAACTTGACTTTACTTGATTTGTACTAACAGTGTTTATCTTATATGATAATCTAATATGCTCTATTGTTTTTACAAATTTGCTTGGATAACCCTCTTGTAAAGTATGATACACATATTTAGGGGGAGCTTTGTAAAACTGTTTTTATTTCATTATATTCCTTTGAAATGTTTCTCTAGTTAAAAAATTGCATGTTTGTCACTTAAATCAAAAAGGGGGAGATTGTTAGACATATGGATAATTGTTAGACATATGCTCGCTCGTTTTTGAAGTTATTGACAAACATACACTTTTAAATAAATCTAACAGTGTGAATTGAGAAAATTTCAGGAACATACATTCAATCCTACAAACTTGAAACCATTGCTTGGAACTCAAGAAATCAACAAAACCTTGAAGATCCATAAGCTAATCGATTAGTAAAATCGATTCTGTAAAAGGATTGGATGATATTATTAAGTCTGGGATTAATCAATCGATGGAAAAAATCGATTTGCACATGCTACGAAAAATCAAACAGGCTATCAATCGATCAGGCAAATCGATTGGTACATTTATTAGAAAATAAAATGTGCAAGTCAGAGAGCTAGTTTGCCACAAATCGATTAGGCAGATCGATTAGTTAAATCACCAGGACTGACCTGATTGCCTGCATCGATTAGACAAATCGATTGGTACACTTACTGTAATTAAAATGCGCAAGCCAGTAGCATGCCTTGCAGACTAATCGATTTGGAAAATCGATTAAACCAATCACTTCTTTATTGTTTGTTTGTCTACATCGATTGACACAATCGAGTGTGAATGTCCCAGAGCTAAACCAATGATTACTCAATCGATTAGGCAAATCTATTTTGTAAAATGAGTTTAAAAATAACATTGGTCTGGAACATACACAGTCTATTTGCACAATCAACTATTTTATTTCAGTTGAATTAAGTTTGGCATCAATCGACGTGGTAAAGCGATTGAAAGAGCAAACTGCTGAAATAAGCTTCAGACTTAATTTTTCAATTGGTTAGTCAAGTCGATTGTTGAAAATCACTGTGTCCCTGGAACCAGTGTAATCGATTGACTAAAGCGATTGGTACAAAATGTTTTAGAAACAGAGATGACTGAATTGGTTGAATCGATCAAGTACATCGATTGTTTTTGATCTCGTTGTTGGAACAAAACACGCCAAGTCGATTATGAACATCGATTCAATTAAGAACATTCATCCAAGTCTGAAGAACTCAGTTAAAATAATCGATTCGTTAAATCGATTAGTGTAAGCAGTTTCAAGATTCAAGAAAAACAAGATTCGCGAAATCGATTGGTTACATCGATTAGTGTGCTTTATAACTTTAATGAATTGATTTGCCAAATCGATTCATACGTTGTTTTTCCAGAAACTATATAAACTGCTTTCACACACTAATAATGATAGAACAAAAAAAGAGAGAACACATTCAGAACTTTTACACTTTGAGATCTATCATTTTTACCACTAACTCTTTCTCAAATGACATGACTTTGAACATCTTTTTCAGCCATGAACAATCAACGTTTATGATCAATGAGGATTGAAAAAGACTGAATTGAGAAAGAATGCTTTGAGAAGTTTGAAGATCAAGAACATTGTATAATTGATCTTTTTCATTTCTGTAAAAACTTTTTGTAATCAAATTACTGTGAGAAAATCCAGTTTTTACTGGTGGTGTTCTTCGAGGTTGAGGGCTGTCAACAAGAAGACGCTTGACTGAATTCTTGGTCAAGTTTATGGGACTTAAACATGGGAATTCGGGGAAGGGAAAAGATAGAACTAGGAGAGTAGTTTGAGATTGGTGCGAGGCACACTGTGAAAATCTGTAAACTGAATCTAAGAAGTTCTATTGCATAGGCTAAGATCTTGTTGGATCTTGGGACTGGATGTAGGTCGTCAAGGGACGGCTGAACCAGTATAAAATAATACGTACACCTTTTCTTTTCCCTTATCTCTTCTTTTTACATTTCTGCAATTTTTTCGTTTCGAATATTGATTAATTGTCTTGATAATAATTGCATGTAAATAAGCATCCATAATAATAATCATTCTTGACTTCTCCATATCTCCATGATCCATATAGTTTGACATTCATTAGAATTGTGAACTAGGGACCGTATTCAATTTGGTGTGAAATAAAATTGAATTTTTGAACCGCTGTGCATTCATGTTAGATTAGACATCATTCTGCATAAGTCTTCCGCAAATTAGAGGTCACATACACCAACACAATTAACCAAATCGATTAACTAATCCATTGATGCATCCATTGGACAATCGATTGCTTGACTCAGAATTAGAGTTTCCACTAAGCCAATCGATTGGTAAATTGATTCTTTAAAGGACTTTGGTGTAAACTGAACTCTAGGTTAACTCAATCGATTGGACATTTTCACCAAAGCTTTACCAAAGGATAGCTTTTCCCTTATTAGAATGAGACTTGGAATCATAGATTTTGATGAAATCTGATTCCTGTGAGAAACAAATTGATTGCATAATCAATTATCCTGTGACTACACAGAAAAGTAGCTTTATGAAATCGACTTCACAATCAATTCATGAGATACAGTGTCTTAAATGTCAAATTAAGGAATACGAATATCGATTGCATAATCGATTCATGTGTTTGATAACTGTTTAAAGAATTGATTCAGTAATCGATTCATTTCTCCCAGACTTCAAACATTGATAAAGGTTTCAGAACTCTAGCCCGAGCGTCGATTTGGAAATCGATTGATTCAATTTTTCAAATTCTGCACTTTAATGAATCGATTTGGAAATTGATGCTAAGATGATAAATGTTCTAAACTGATATGAGAAATTCTCTGAACTGATATGGCAATCGATTTGGACATCGATTAAGTAATTAAAGCCAATCGATTGGGACATCGGTTTGGAAATATGACCGTTTTAACTTTTTTACTAGCCGTTAGAGAGTAATTATGACCAAATCGATTACCATTCCCCAGCAATGGTAACATAGTCGGTTGACCAATCGATTTACGCATGAGAAGGTTTAAAAGAAACAATTACCAATCGATTCTAAACACTTTATTCTAAACCCTAAATTGATTTCATCTCAAATTTTCCAAAATTTCTCAAATCTCTTTGCTGTTTCTCACAACTTTCTTCTTCCAAACCATCTCTTAGACATCTCTGCTTTCAAAAACTCATCACTACTACAATGGCTCGTGTGAAACAAACCAACCCAAGAACACCATCACCATCAATTTCTTCATCTTCTAGTGGGCGAACACCATTCCCCCCACCAACTTCAAAACAGGTTTCCATTCCTACCCATAAAATACTCGCCAAAGACAAAGGAAAGGATATTGCGGTTGATCAAGGGAAGTCAAAGAAACGAAAAGAGCCACCAACTGAGAAGTTAATGGTTGATGCCATGAAGGACACTGCTCCTAAAAAGAAGAAACATCTTCCTTCCCCCCCAACCAAAGAAAGTTCAACCTCCAAAAGAAAAACAGGCTGAAGATTCTGAGCTACCACCTGCTTTTCTTAAAAGGAAAATCCATGAAGCACACACTTTGGATTTTGCGTACTTCGACTCAAATGGTTTCACTTTCCAAGACCATCTAAGGTTTCATGAACTAGAAGGATTTCTTTCCTACTCCTTAGACACTTATCCACACTTGATTCGCTCCTTCTATTCAACATTCAAACTCACTGACAACGGATTTAAGGCAGAAGTTAAAGGCAAGAAAATTTCCATGACTTTTGTAGAATTCTCAAAACTGTCGGGACTGCCATTTCATGGAAAATCAATTGATGGAAGCTCTGAAGCCGAGTCTGCTGATGAAGGCTGGGAAGCTTCATTTGATAGACACACAACTGTGCAGGACCTGATGGTCGATGGCTTCGTGGAAACTATTTCACTGTCAATCGATCAAATGAAGGTCCATCATCGGATGCTTATGTACACCTTGACCCGGATGCTCGTACCCCAATCCAACAACCATGTCGTCATCCAGAAGCTAGACATAATTCTGTTGTAGGGTCTCTCCAAAGAGCTCAAGATGAGTTGGACATGGATAGTGCTGAAGCACATGATGGAAGCATCGCAGGGCAAGCTGGTGCTTCCCTATCCACAGTTAATCACCAAGATTCTGAGACATTTTAAAGTTTCAATTGTCAATGAAGAATCTTTGAAAACCACCCTCTCTTTTGGAGAAGCAATTGTCAATCAAATGCAATTGAAGAGGGTGAACGGTATCTGGATTAGACCGCAGCCAAATGCTGAACCAGTTCAGCCAAATACGGAACGAGATGAGCCTGTTGCAGCCAATGTTGAGTTCTTAGCCAAGCTGTTGGAGTTTATGGAAGCTCAAGCAGCTCATAACGCTAAAGTAGAAGCTTCCAATGCAAAAATGGAAGCAGCTTTGAGCAAGCTCCAGGAGAATCTACACACGGTTGTGCAGGACGTCGCTGCAATCCAAGAACATCTAGGCCTTAAACTATCATTTAGCGATGTTGCTGAGATTGGTCGACAAGCAACAGGAGAACTAAATCTCACACCCTTAGATAGTCTTGTACCTCATGGTGAGGAGACACCTGCTGAGGATAATACAGCGGTCTCTTCCTCTCCCATAGCTAATAATGAGGAACAGCCCAGTTTAGGTTATTAGAATTTTAGATTCTGTGTTGTTTAGTAAATGTTTTGGTATTGCATTGTACTATTCTGTTTAAATGAATATTATTTTCATTATTCTCTCTTATTATATGCCTTTTTGCATTCAGTAACAAAGGGGGAGAAAATGTACGAATTTAAACTTGTGTTTTGTGTTAATTGTTTCTGCTCTGATGCTAGTTTTGATAACCTTTGCTATAAAGTTGAATTCTATTTTAATATCATATGTTGTTATGTTCTGACACCTTATGCTATGCACTGATGCACTGATATCAGTCTTGATACCAGTTGCTATGCTATTTGTTTTGATAACAGCCCTGATACCAGTTATTTCTGCTCGGATACCATTTCTTTTTACCTACATGTATTAGTGTTGATACCAGTTTTTGACTTGTATGTGCTTACATCATTACTAATCACGTGCTGATACCGCTGCTAATAACTGTTATAGCTTTGATTGCTGCTAATATTGTTTACAGCTCCGATACTATATTACTGAAATACAAACTTGTATAGCTCTAATATTCTGATAGTTATCATAGTACTCTAATACTCTGTTGCTTTGCATGTGTTTTGTGCTGTTGCAACTTAAATGAATCATGCATGCAAAAACTCAGGGGGAGCTTTTAAATAACTGTAATTATATTGTTAAATCTTGAAATGTATAACTCAAGTTAAAATTGTATGTTTGTCACTTAAGCAAAAAGGGGGAGATTGTTGGACATAATTAACAAACATACAATGTTCATGCATTATTTGATAAAACTAACAGTTTGAATCAAGGTACATTTCAGGAAAAGCAAGCAAACACTATACACTTGGACACAAGCTTGGAACACAAGGAGTCAAGCAAAAAGTAGAGAATGTGCTGAATAAAGATGCAAATCCATCCAGTGTCATTAGTGTTTGCAGTATTTAGTTGTTATACTTAATCAATATGATTTCATGCATAAGTATTTGCCAAGTTAAAAATGAAATCCTAAAATGAACAATTAACCAAATCGGTTAGCTAATCCATTGATGCATCCATTGGACAATCGATTGCTTGACTCAGAATTAGAGTTTCCACTAAACCAATCGATTGGTAAATCAATTCTTTAAAGGACTTTGGTGTAAACTGAACTTTGGGTTAGCTCAATCAATTGGACAATTGATTAGTACATCAATTGAGAACTCGATTTTGGGACTTACAGAGCCAAGTTAAAAACCTTGAAAATCGATTGGCAAATCGATTCAGAAAAGTCTTTTTCATCAGACTTGGCATCTGTAAACAACCAATCAATTGGACAATCGATTGGAACATCAATTGTGAAATCGATTTATTAAATCACTGAGACAACCACTTATTGAAACAATAGATTGGCAAATTGATTGTGAAAATGTTTTTTTTATCAGTCTGTGCCTCTGTGATCAATCAAATTGATTGAGACATCAATTGAAAATTGTTTCTTAACTTGCAAGACATATACTAATCGATTGGATAAATGACATGTTTAAATCATACATCAGAAACATATTCCTAGTCGATTGGCAAATCAATGTTTTCTAAATAGCTAAGTCACTTTAACAATTCTAATCGATTGGAGAATCGATTGGAATAAAACAGCTGAATCATTTTGACCAAGCAAATCGATTGACGAATCGATTAGTGCAAAATAACTGGAGTCACTGTGATCAGTCCAATCGATTGACAAATTGATTGGAGAAATTGTTTGAGTCTTTGCCAAATCAATTATGAACAAATATGAATCGACTGAGAAATCGACTGTTTTGATCTCGTTGTTTGAACAAAACACCTATAGTTGATTACTCAATCGATTTGGACATGAACATGCTTTTGTTTCTTATTTAAGCATTAAAAGAATCGATTGGCAAATCGATTCAGTCGTATGTTTTCAAGAACCAAGAAAAACAAGAAACACGATAATCGATTGGGCAATCGATTGTGTTGTTTTAAACTGTTATAAAATCGATTGAGTAATCAATTTAACTTGTGTTTTTCTTAAACATATATAAGCTGACTCATAACCCTTTTTCTCATATAACTTGACAACTTGAAAAATAATGTCCATAACCTTGATACAACTTTTGAATCTCTTTGAACACACGTTCTTCATAACACCCTAAGAAAAAGAATTGAAAACACACACTAAACATTATCTTGGCAAATCCTTATTGTGTGTATTTCATAGTTTGATTGAGTCGCATTCTTTGATAGATCTTTGATCTTCAGTCATCTTTGTAAACAAAATATTGTAATGAAAGTCTGTAAAAATCCAGTATAGAAACTGGTAACTATCTTGGTTGAAGAAGAATTTCATCAACAAGAAGTTTCACTGTCATCTTGGGAGAGCTTGCTGAGTAGCTTGAGGGATACAGTGGGTGTGCAATAGAAGTGAGAGAGAATTTTAAGATAGATAGGCTTGGAGGGTTGGACAATCTGTAAAACACTCTAGAAGATTCTATTGAAAAAGGCCGAAATCGGTTCGATTTCGGGACTGGATGTAGGCTGTCACATCGACGGCTGAACCAGTATAAAATCTTGGTGCACTATCTTATAACCCTTTCTCTTTATCTTAATATGTCATGAATGATTAATCTTGTATGCATATGTTAGAAAAATTTTGTCTTGACTAATATTGCTTGAATGGTTGAATTGGCATGTTTGTATTTTGATTAATTTGTTGAACAATTACTGTATCTCCTGCACTCTCTATTAGACAATACTTGTGATTGTGAATTTTTCGTTTATGAATAATCCTTTGGACTGTGGTTAATAACTTGGTTAATAAATTTGTATTTGTTAAACTGTTTAGCAATCTTGTAAAAATAGTGAATACTCTTCATATAAATTTTGTTAAACTGAGGTCAATATTCCCTACACCTTCGCCTCATTTGTTAAGTCTGGTGGCAGATAAACGACTTAAATCTACCGTATTAAAAACTCAATTTTATACTAGTGACACGTGGAAGATAATGAGATCGATCATGAGTTTTGTTTCTTTGCAATGGTGATTAAGGGGTTTGTGAAGGAATGGACGATGTCAGGGTGGGGTTTGGGAGTGTTGAGAGGGTGAACATGAGGAGAGTTGAAAACAAAAATTGTGTAGATTGTAATTGTGGTCAAAAGTACAACTAAATTTTAAAATAAACAATCAGAATATGAAAACGATATGGGAAAATTTCTGGTTTTCTAGAAAGGGGATGAGGAAAAAGAAAA